>JAQJVL010000320.1:777960-1076923 GCA_035578905.1 Stictocephala bisonia
AAAAAAGGGAACATAAGTAAAAAAAACACACTTTTCGGAAAACAACGGTTTTTGCTCGGACTGACTTTATTTACATGAAATAAGTTACCTTAGAACATTCCAGCACCATTTGACGGGTTATTTGGGTCATCCTCTTCATATTTGTCCTCCAGCTTCCTCTTTGCCAATAATTGTTGCTGGCGACACTTTTTCTGGATTTCTTCCAAGTCTTTTTCAGCTTCTCAAATCCTATTTTCATCCATCTTCTTCATTGATTTAATACAATTAATACCAGGCCGAATACCTAAACCTGTCAGAACTCTGCACCTTGTAATATTTCCTTCATTGAAAGTGGCTATTCCCTCATAGACTCCGAACTCAAGTGTCTTTTTCTGAACAAAGTTTGATTTTGGAATACGGGACCATATTATGCTATTGAGGGATTCACACGCATTCTGAGTTCCACCGTGAAGGCACTTCTTCAAAAGTCGTTCATTGGACAGATCCCTAAAAATGGGCTTTATCTCATCCATCACAGCTTGGGGCAAGTGAGTATGTTGATTGTGATCGTACTGCTCGTTATTGGCTAGTGCTTTTTTGTATTTGCACCAAGTTTCGGGGGGCTCGGGGCACAGACCATGGTGTGGATTTTCGTTAGTTGATGCAAGGTGAAAGAATTCCGCCCAAACAGCTTTTTTCATGTTGTCCAGGTTATTAACATTTCTCCTGATGGCCAAGCCATAGTATAATTGTATTTCATTGATAACAGCCCCTGTTAGACGCCCTCGGCCACCCATTGTTTTTCCGTCTGAAAGTGTGGACTTGCCCGATTTGAGTTTTAGGTTTTTCAATCTGGCTCCCATTCTTTTTTGGACATGGCCCACACATTCAAGCTTCTCAATTGAGAAGTCTGGGCCATAAGGTTTATCAGATTCTACCCTTGCAAGTGCTGCACTATCGCCATCACCCAAATAATGCTTATACCTAATGTCATAGGTGCCTTGAGAACGTCGGAAAATAGTTAAATTGAGCGCAAAATTTATCGTGCATCCAATTGTTAAAATCACAATAACATTAGTTCTACTGCTCTGATTAACCTTAATATGGCCTCAAATTAAAGATTAAAGCTAACACATTAAAAAAACATGAAAAAATAAATTTTGATTTTTTTGACCAATGTTGACATCCCAGTCCCCTTAAAGAATGGAGAAACTTTAACCCTATTCCACATTATATTACCCCTCATTGTATGGACGTAGAGAAACAGCTTGTGTACCGAATATTTCTTCCCAGTTTATGAAGTTATCGGCGGTCAATGGTTCTGCACTCCTCAAATGTGTGCCACCATGAATATGGGAAAAGAGTAACTGACCGAATTTTCTAAGTTGATTATCAGATTTAACGCTATTTTCATAAATTTTCCCTTCCAACGCACTAACCGTCTCTTTAACACCATTCAGTCCCTCAGTAAGTGATGTCAGCAATGTACCTACCGTTGTTGTATGTTGACCTAATATTTCCAAAATATGCGATTTTGCTTCGGTTAATACTTTTAAGTTTACGGCCTCGTCCATTTCTTTCGCATCTCTAACAGATTTAATTCCCATATTATCAAAGTCCCAGTCGTTCTTGCGTTTCTTTGGACAGTTTGCCACTAGATATGACTTGGTTACAACATCTTGATTATCAGTTGGGTCAGCTACAGAAACTAAATGTCGCTTTTCAAAACTCCAATAACTACTAGTTTTAGAAGGAACGGCAGCATCTACGTAACGTTTGGTCGCCGCATGATTCGGACCTGTAGGGTCCTTTACCCTTGTTATAAGCCTATCTCCTACGTTGACTGTTTTGTGTTGGTACAGTACACACTGTTCACCTATAGTTTTTAAATTCACGGCATCTCCGAGCTCCTTTGGCGATGCTAAATTTTCTATTCTTTTGTTACGTGCAGAATAGCTGTTTTGTAAGTTTGGCATTGTGTTAGCCTCAAAGTATGTTCTCGTAACAACATCGTTGTCTGCTATGGGTACACCGACGTTAACCATTCGTTTATTTTCAATATCATAGTTTCCTTCGGGTGTTAGTTTAAAACCTTCGCCCGGTGGTCCTTTGCCAATGACATTACCCTCAGAGGGCAAGACACGTCCAAACTTGTCTACAGACATAGTCGAACTGATGAAAATATACGTATGAAAATACTTTCTTAAGCACAAATCTAAATTTATAGGAAAAGAGTAGTACCGATCATGTCTATTTTCGTCCCAATGATGTAAGGTATCTCTATATTTGTTTCTTCCATTTAAATAAACTTCCCTATAATGACAATCGTCAAAGTAATTGTCGAACCCCCATTCATCTTCGAATCGCCAATCACACATACATGATGTTTGCGGGACTATGATACCAATGATTCTTTCGTTTTGTTTAATAAAAGACGAAATATGGTCAGATTCTACTATTTCGGGGTTCAAACTTATAAATGCATATAGTTCTGTATGGTTTTGTTTGGAAATGTGTTGCGTGTAAATGTTATGTTTGTCACTGCGGATATTTAGAGCTGATGTTGTTTTTAATGAATGTTTAAGCAAGCAGTTTTTGTACATTTCGTGTTTTAGGTGTTTTTTTATCGCGACTCGGGGGACGCCTTTAGCCACCTTCTTTTCCTCTAGATCTGAGTTTAAAACAGAGTAGCATTTCGCTCTCAAGCCAATTATTTCCCTAGCTGGATTTGAATTTAACTCGTCTTTAAATTTTCCTAACGCTTTTTTGTTTTCTACACTATAACATTGGTGGCTAGGTGGATAGTCGGACGTGTCAAAAAGATGTAACTCGTTTTTCATATCTGCGTAAACGTCGGGAGTATATACGTTGTAAAATAGAGAATCAGTATCAGTCATACAAAGTTTTATGTTTTTCCCATACTTTGTAACTGCCCAGTTGTAATGAAAATTGTACATTATTAATTTCGAAATTTCTAAGACAGTAAATCCAACATAAATGGGTCTGTTTAAGAAGATGGTTTGTTTTTTTAAAGCCAATCCCGCGATATCTTTATTGTAAGCAAAGAAAGTCTTGAGTCTGGGACTAGCTGTCCATTTTACCAATTGTTTCTCGTTATTTACAAGTTTAAAATCAATACGCGACCTAACATTTTCCAAACTCTTTCCATATGTGGCGTTGTTCATTAACTTAAAAAAATCTTTTTCGAAATTGTTTTTAGACTGTTTTCTTTTTTCTGTGTTAAAGTTAATAAATGGGGCTAACCAGGCAGACTGTTTAAAGCTAAGAACTCTGTGTATTTTAGTCAGTACAAGTCCAAGTTGTAAGTAAAGTTTTAGAGTACGGTAGTGTACAACGTACTTGGTTTTGTCAGAGAGAGTAGTCAGTAGTTTTTCAGTCTTGGGAGGTTTATAGTCGAGTTCGTCTAGCAAGTCCCTACAGTATGTCGATAGCATGTCGTATGTCACCACTTTTCGTTCGGGGGCCAGTGGAAAGTCTGAGTGTAAGTCGTGTAGGTGGTCAGGGTAGTGTAAGTCGACTTCTAAAATATATCCAATGTCAGAGTCGTCGGGTACGTTTGTAATGTCAATGTCGTGTGGGTCGATCCAGTTAAAGCCAGACTCTGGGAGTCTATCGGACATGCTGGTTCCGTATAAATTATTACAATCGAGGTACAGGAGATAGTTGGTGGGTTTCGTCTTGTCAAAGTCGGGTAAGTAAGGATTGTTGGCCTGGGCGTACCGGTTAGGTATCATGGAGACACCGCCCCGGATCCCAGACTCGACAAACAGGTGTTGGTCTATGTCTGTGAGTAGTTCAAGTTTCACGTCAGTCATTTTAAGCATGGAGTTCCATGCCAGTCCGGGGGCAGAGTAGACGTTACATGGGTCAATCCCGTAGTAAGTCATACTGGTCGTTCTAAAATTTTCAAACACGTCAGCCAATAACAGTACGTCTGTGAGTAAGTACAAGTCGTGGTACTCTTTCATAGTGGTCATGTCAAAAGTATTCCACACAGTCTGTGCGTGTGTGTAGTCTTCGTCAGTAATTTCAGTCTGTGTCAAGTCATTGTAAAACGCCTCCTTGGGAGGAAGTTCAGTATCATTGAATTTAGACTCGTCCGTCATGTAAGTGTAGGGAAAGACGCCTTTGCGTAGAAGTAAGTCAGTGTTGGTCATACACTGCCCTAAAATTTTGAATTTGGAAGCCCCGTCAGAAACTAGGTTGGACACGAGTGTGTCCAAAGAGGCGTTAAGGAACTGTAAAGAATCCAGGAAACGAAGTGACTCAAGGGTGACTGAAATGTACCGCTCACTGGTTGTAGCGATACATGACAGTTTTTCTTTTTTGAATTTGCCTAGCCCTTGGATCAAGTGGTGGCAGTCATAACCTCTGAGGTTATGGAAAAAGACTGGAATGTGATCGGGAACTTGGTAGTTTAAGTTACATGAATTGTGGGCGGGTCCCAAGAACTCACCCGTTAAATGATTATGATTAGCTACTTTGTCTCCGTGTAAAGGTTTTTGACAAAGGTGACAGGTAGTAGCATTTTGGAAAATAATTTTGTCTTGTGGAGTCATTTTAATAGGAATGTTTTTATGAATAATTGGTAAGAGTTCTTTAGACTCTGCAATCAAACAATTTAGAAAAGTATCTACAACGTCGGGGCCGCTATAGACTTTGGGTTGTTTTACTGGTTTGCCATCACTGTCAATAATTACGTAGCAAAAACCAGAGGGGACGTGGTGGGCAGTGTTGGTAGTATGTGAAGTAGTGGGGTCGTTAATTGTAGTGGGGATTGGAACAACAAAACTTTCAAAGTCACAGTAAATGGTGAATGGTACTTTGTGAGTAAGTGTATAGTTTTTAAAATACATAAGTTTTTCGTCTTCAGTAGGAAGTCTGGTCTTTTGTGCACCGTGTGGTGAACACAAAGGTAAGTGGTTAGTAAGTAAGTCTTGGCTAGAAAATCTGTGTAGACAGTAGTCACAGTAGTACATAGCTGGGTTGTGTTTAGTCAAGTGAGCTAAAAGTCGGGACATGTTTGTAATTAGACAGTAGTGGGAGGTAGTGTCAGTAGTCAGTAGTAACAAGTTTACGTGGTGAAGTCTGAATTTTTCTTTTGTTGTTCTTAGGGGGTAAATTTCGTCTTTTTCAAATCCAAATACATTTACAGAGATAGCAGGGTTCAATTTTTCAAATTTATCTAAATCGGTAATTTTGACAGGATAGCTAATCCCAGACATGTTTAATTTATTTTCAAGTTTTTTGTAATAGCTTATTCGCCTATTTCGGTCTGGGTATAAATGGGCAAGTACAGAGTACAGGAAGCATTTTTGATCGTTGTTCTTAATATTTACAATTCCCTGTTTGGAATGGTTAATTTTTTTCGGGGTGGGTATGTAAGAAGAAGCGTACAAAGGTTGAAATTTAACAATGAACAAATCTAGTCGTAAAACGTTTTCAAGTACCCACCCACTACCCTGGCTAACCCACTTAGCCACGCTTTCTAAAATTTTGTCAGTAGCTTCAGAGTATTGAGTATCTAGAGAATCGGAAGGTAGCAAAGGTCGGGTTTTACCGTGAAAGAAGGGAGTTGTAGTCATTTCTTCGTTGTTTATTGTTTTGGTGAATTTAATTTGGACCGCGATGTACCATTTGACTCCCCCGAGCCTGTTTAGGTGTTTATTTATTTCGGACATAATTTTATTTTTATGTTCAGTAAGTACGTTAAGGAGATCGGAACCGGAAGTATCAAATTGACGGGAAATGGTGACTAGGTTATTGTTAATGGCAAAGGATTCCATGGTTAGGTTAGGATGCAATTAAATTTACTTTAAATTAATTATTAAATTAAAGTAAAAAAGCAAGGATATTCAAAATATTGATTTTTACTTTGAAATACCGTACAGAGAACGGTGTCCAAAATATAAATTACAAGAATCAAGTTAAAGTATTTATGATGGGAATAATTGTATTTAATAACGAGTAGGAGCAATCAACGTCTGATCGGTGCGAGCGCAAGAGCAGAAGTGAGAAAGATTACTTGTGTTGTTCAGTGAAGTAGGGATGGGAGGGGAGGGGAGGGGAGGGGAGGGGAGGGGAGGGGGCAATCAGGTCACGCGCCTGTCCAGACTTGAAACTTTGATTACGTCATCCCGCGCACAGCTGTTCCCACGCATGCCCGCCCTTGAGTGTCGCGCCAGGAAAACCAGTCTGGCGCCTGGAGTCCTATACCCGAGTTTCGCAGCCGCTGTATGAGTGGTGACGTAACGCGCTTGTCCACCGAGCACAAGTCCTCGCGCATGCGCGCCAGCCACATAGAGTGTATGAAATATTGCATTATTATAGTGTATATATGAAATAATCCACAGAGGAATACCCAAAAGCATTTATTATAGTGTAAAGACCGCCATCTTTTTTGCATTTTATATAGTATAACACGGAAAAAGTTAGGTTAAGAGCGAATTTTATATAGTATGATGTGGGAATTTGGAGGGAAATTTAGGAATTTGAGGGAAATTTTTGGGAGGGAGGGGGGAGGTTGGTAGGACTGCGCCGCCATCTTGGACAAGTCACGTGACCGCTCTCGACCAATCAGAGGCCAGAAAAGTGAGCCTCAAACGCCCATATATTGTCTACTTGCGGGTATATTATGTAGAACAGGGGCCTTGTTTTTTCCTCTGATAATTTTTCACAGTAGATATAACTAAGATATACGAATACGATCAGCAAAAAAGACGGGAAAGTTACGAAAATTAGGAGAGACGGAAACAGTGTTTCTGTAAATAAAGCGTTGTTGCTACTCAAGATGTACTCAAGGGAATTTCGTTCTGATCACGAATATAGCAATGATGTAATTGCAAAACCCTTGCAATCCATATTCGAAATTAAGATCAAATTCCGGAAAATATCAGTATATTCCCACAGCGTTATATTTATGAAAATATTTTCCGTTTTTACAATTTTTTAATATACCACCCTACGTGTACCGATGGGTCAATACCAACGTAACCGCTTCAGAAAGAACAACTCATTGTTTACTAATTTTTTTAGAGCCGTCTAGAAATTGCATAATACTTACTGTATTATAAGTTAACTAAATTATAGTTTATGAAAATACCGAAAGGTGGGGTTTTGTCCTCGGCACAAAATATTAATTTTCCGTTAAAAGCTGCCTTAAAATATTAATTGTAAAAGATTGTTTCTGAAGGCTCTTTAAGGTGTTAAATAAGTTTAAGTAGAACAAAGTTGATGGCATTAACGCCCCTGAAATAACTAAATCAGCTCTTCCAGGAAATATTTTGTACTACGCATTATATTTTATTTTATAATTGTTATTTAATGTTATTATTAAGAGTTTCCATAAAAAATTAACTATATAATAACATAAAAAATGGAAGTGGAGTTGTATTTATTTAGTCTTTTTAATGTTGTAAATATTTTAAACTTGTAATTCATATACCAAAACTAAAATGTGTTTTCGTTTATTATAAAATAAAGATAAAAATATTTATGTATATTACAAAAATACAACAACAAAATTCTGAATTGCTTGATTTTCAAACATTTTTAATGTAATTAAAATAATTTGAAAAATATCAAATTTACAGTGAAATATTTTATTTGCGTGAGTTCTTTCTCTTAAAGGGTAGCAATCATCAGATATAAATAAAATTTAATTTTAAACATGAATGTACAATTTTTATTTTTATTAATTTTCAAATATTGTCAATCTAATTATGACCAACATTGACAATTTCATAAAATAATTTATATAATGTTATGAAACTCGTAAATTAGTAACATACAGATTGCTCGATAGTTTCCTCTCTCTAGATATTCCTTCAGTCTCTCTTATATAATTGGATTGTAATTAATTAGTTAGTTAATATTAGTTCCCAGAGTTCAAAAACTAATAAAACAAGCAATCATCCTGGCCGATAACTAGTAAAAATAAGATATTTTTATACTCATTAATAAATATGATTGATATTTTATGGTATTACGAACTCTATAAATTGGAATTTTCTGTTGACAGGTTTAATTAATTTTACATTTAACTATACGGGATTAATCCCGATACTAATTCCGTGCTATAAACTGAACACATATTTTTAATTAATTGATTGTACGGTAATCGCTGTGAGTGCGTTCTTTTTGCAAAGTAACAAAGTATTTGAATGCAATTCGCATACAAATTCTTTTGATTATACGACCCAAGCAAATCCTTTTATTAGAATCCTCCTCTTGTTTAGAGTGCCAAGTTTTTGCGACAGCTTCAAAACCATTCTCCGCGAATATTTTGAAACTGAATATTCAAAAAGTGGATCTTTTCCGTTAATTCACTACCACTACTTTTTTTGTTTCCATTCATTCTTTACCGATTGATAAATATTCTATTGCTCTAAAACCAGTCCCCCAATAATTTTTACGTCCACTGTGGTATTCCTTATCCGATATCGCTGGCCTTATCTTATCACTTTCCAACAAGCTAACAGATGGAACGTGCATTCGGCGGTAAGTCAATCATTTGTGATCAACTTTAGTAGCCACCTAAACAAATAAGTGCGGTTTACGGCTTTCTTCTCTGTTTGACCAGCCCTTTAAAACTATGCTACTCATTAAAACCTTTAAAATGATATGCACAAAGACCTATACTTACATTTAAAATTATCTATTGACTCCTCATGGGCCGTCCCCTATTGGACGTAGAGAGCCAGTAAGAAGGTTAAGAAAATTTTTTTAGCTTTCAATTAATTTAATTAGTTAAGTTTTGATCCTCTAAGCACAATTAATAATAAACTAATAAACCGTCTTCAGACTTTTTACTAACACTGTATTTTTAGTGTCCAATTAGTAAGTGGCTATGTCTATTGATCAGTCGACCTTAGATGGATCATAGAACGCAACCTTCCATGAACACACATTATGCTCATTATCAACACAAGCTATAAAATATTTCTAAGAACGTCGTCGTAAAAGACTTTAAAAAAATAAAATACAGTACATACATAAGCTTAGAACAAAGACATTTTTGTAGGTTTTGTAGAATAAGTTATGTTGTAGATCTTAGACAAGCATTATTAAAATATAATAAAATTTTGCAGAGTTTTACATTTAACTATAAAATAATGTCCACAGAAGAAACTATATGCCTTACTATATTTTTAGTCATTATGTATATATTACAAATCTTCCAATATGCATATATTTATTTAATTATTTTTTATTTATTTATTCTTAAGAGCCCGATCCTCAGGATATGTGCGAATATGGATTTAGAATAAGTGTGATGAGTGTAGATGAGCGAGTGTTGTCATTGTTACAAACAAAGGCCGACTATTTATCAGAAAGTGTCATTAATTAATAGTCCAATGACAAATGAACAGCTGGTGGCTATCAGCTGATCCCTTTCAAAATTTGCTGTGAGTGAATGTGGTCGAACTGAGAACTTTAACATATGATGCTAGGCTTTTATCAACCTTGCTGCCGACCAGTTTAAAATTATAAAAACAACCCGACAAATTATGCTTCCTTTACTTGAAAATTGAAATTAATTAAAACCGTTTCATAGATCTTTTAGTTTCAAAATTAATTTTACATCCAACCCCACAGACCACAACTTGTTTCGTGTAGATCGATATTTGGTTTGCGATGTTTCGATATCTTGAAAATATTTGCTATCCCTACATACAAAGCCAAAAATAGCATTTTAGTTACTTGAGTTAGTGTTCATTTTGGCGCGTCACGTAAAGACAACAGGCATCACAGAACTCTAATAAAGTGTCGTAGCGCCTGGAGTCTTCTCCAGACAAAATAAATTGTATTTTGGAACTTCATCAACTAGTAATTTGTATCAATACCAGATGATATAGTGTCTAATCTTTAAATACTTTACTTGCTTTACTTGCAATTATATATTGCTATTTGTATGGTCTATGTGTATTATGGAAAGTTAAAACTAGTACAGTTCAAACTGACCATTTAGAACTAATTGTAGTCAGATAAAACTATTGCAGTTTTTGGTACATATTAATTAGTTTAAAAACTGTAAGCTTGTTATAGGCTGCATTATAAATACGGTAGTAGTAACAATCCGTGATGTAATCCATATCACTGAAAAAATAAAATAACAAAAAACAAGTAAATGAATTCACTGTTATTGGCATCTGATACTCCTGTGGCCTGTTGGGAGGGGATGAGTGTGTTGGAGGAACTTAATGCGTGTAGGCCTTTACTGGAAGAATGGGAGGAAGCAGTGAATGACTGTGGAGAATCCTCCCTCCAGAATTGACAAGAGCAACTTTCTTGTTCGGGTGGACTAGTTAGGTGCCAGGTTGCGGCTCATCAACCATGCGGGGAAGCTTGAGGTAGCCGATTATAATTGGTTACTGAAGAGTTTAGCTGTTTTAGAGCGGGTCGCCTTCTGTGGAGTGCTGCCTCCGTCCTTCTGATATCACTGGGGCCAATATCACTCCCCTAGCCAGTGGGCTCGCCATGTTTGCCTGAGGTCCCAATTGTCTCGGCTGCTCAGCCGATGTTTTGGCCTCCGCATCTGAACACCAAGTTGTCCGTCAACTCAGTGCCCCTTCCACACTTACATTCTGCAGTTAACTAGTTCGGTAAGGCCAAATTCTTTATTGTTTTGAATTTAAACCAGGCCTATCATCAGATTAAAAACCAGCTTCTGTGTTCCTTGGAACATTTACAAATTCAATCGTGTTACTATGGCCTTAGCGGTGGGAACGTAGACTTTGACCAGGCTTTTAGATTCCATCTTCCACTGTGTGAAATTCAACTTCATCTTTAAATATCTGGATTATCTTCTTGTTTATAGCTAAACGTTATAGGAACACTTAGAAAATCTGGATGAAGTTCTGAAGCACCTTCGCAGCGCGGTCCTTATCGTCAACCCGGATTAAGGAACCTTCGCTAAACGTGAAAGTTCTTTCTTATATCATCTGGTTTCCTCTTAGGGCGTCTGCATTGATCGTGCAATGACACAGGATATCCGGGTCTTTCCTCTTCTTCGGGATGCCAAGGGTGTGGCCCGTTTAGTAGGAATTGTAAATTTATTTTCGTGTGTCATCCCGAACGTGGTCGAGCTTGCTCCTATTTGAATGAGTTGAGGAGGAAAGGTGGCATGGAACTAAGTTAGCATGGTGTTGGATCCAAAGAATATGGCTGTTTTGGGTGTAGTTAGTGGACACAACAGTTCTTGCAAAGAGGTTGCTTGACCTGTTTCCAGATGGTGTTCTAAAAGTAATTCTCTCGAGTAGTTCGGGACAGTCAAGTACAGATTTAACAAGACGATGCAGGAACAATATATCTTGGGTGTATCATCTGACCTAAACACACTGCAAGGGGATTGAGGTTCCAATGGAAGGGAATGGAGACACAGTTATCAACGTTCAAGGCCATCCTCACGTCACTGGACTACAGCGTTCAAGCTATCCTTTAAAATAATTACAAGATCTATGAAGGTAATATTGCTCTGTAAAACCTCAAGTCGTCTGAATATAGTAGTAGATCATAGTGTGGGTGAACAACCAGGTCGTTTATAAATATATTAAATAAGAGAGGACTCAATAAAGATCCCTGTGGAACACCAGTTAGTAGTAGCTTCAAAGACATGTGATAGAGCACTGTTGGAACGAACTTGTAACTTCCTTCCACATAGTATATACAGACTTTATAATAACTACAAATAATCTTATGTTTTAAAAAATATACCAATTACACCCCTTTTTAGTTTAAAAGTGATTTTATCGATATATATGCAAGATGTACTATATCTACCCTAGTGTAGCCTCTCCAACTCAGACCGACATCATCTTAAAATCATAGGTGCGATGAATCCCGATGATATTGCTCAATGATTGCTATCGATGTGGACACTACTAGGGAAGTCTTGAGTGTCCGTGTTGGGTGGTAGTTACGGTCCGGATCTTGTGTATGGAGAACTGAGTATCAGGCTTGCCAACAGCTTAAAATCAGACCAATACTACGTGGTTTGAATTCCACGTAAAGATGTAGGTCCCTTGGTTGTCCTTGTAATTGGGCCATTAATAGATGCTGTCTAAGGAACAGTCGACCTCTAGTAACCACGCTACACAGGTCATCCTCAAGTTAATTCGCCATAAAATACTTACAAAACTATGTTGGCATCTCATATTTGAATGAATGATAGGCCATTTTTTTAAAGTTATACAAGAATAAAATATAATAAAAGACATAAAGTAAATGTATTTTTAGACTTATGTTAAACTAATATGGAATCAATTAGTACTTCTATTGAAATTTACTACACTCACCAGTAATTTAAATTACAATAAAAAGTGACATTTATATAACCAATAGGTCAAATAACTTCACAAAGTACTAGATAACGTTTTAGCTGATTAGGGTAAGTTTGCAAGGTACTAAAATTCTCCATTATCAAGGGATTTTATGGATCAGTTAAAGTTTTATAGGCGTCATTAAATATTTACTTGCCGTTAAAATAAGAAACAAGATTTACGTCTTTTAAAACAGTTTTATGGCTTCCTTTTCAAATCTTCTGTCTATTATTGCACCTGTAAAAATAAAAGTTATCCTTTACATTTATAGTATTGTAATTAATCATCTTATATTTGTTAATCTGTTAATCATATTTTTATTAATTGATAATATTTATAGTAATTCATCCGCGGAATACTCGCACAACAACTTCATTAGCCAATGTAATAATCATTATAATGTTGAGTCTTTTTGAATAAAATGTATTATTAAGTTGGTTAATATGTAATGGTAAGTGTTATTACTACTCCACTAAGTATATTATAACATGTTACCCAAACCTACACTCATAGTTTTGTTAATATATCAGCAATTATTTTATTTCATAATTCTCATAATGAATATAGATTATGTTATTCAGCCAAAAGTGCGCAAGGTTTTTATGAGTGAGTTTTATGAGTTAAATCAAATAAAAAGAAAATTCAATAGAGTACGTGGACCTTTCCGTTAATTCACTACCACTACTTTTTTGTCACAATTACGGTTTGGTTAGGTAGGTTGGTTTAAGTTAGGTTAGGTGGCTACTAAAGTTGACCACAAACTGGTAAATCCAATGATTGACTTGCCGCCGAAAGCGCTCTCCGTGTGTAAGTTCTTGGAAAGTGATGAGATAAGGCCAGCGATATCGGATTCCTAGCGGATAAGGGATACCACAGTGGACGTAAAAATTATTGGGGAACAGTTTAGAGCAATAGAATATTTATCAAGTGGTTGTGAACTAACGGAAAAGATCCAAGTAAGTATTATATATTTTTATTTTTATAAATGAGTTGAACACGATCAGCTATCATTAAAAATAAAATCCCTAAAATTAATTTTTGAAATAGTTTTACTTTAGGTACGTAAAAATATCACCACACTAAGTTTAACATTTTTTCACGTGAATAACATCCATTATTTGATTTTTTTTATTGATTTTCCCCAACCAGAAGACATTTCTATGCTGAATCTAAAATGTTCTCTGTTAAAGTACTACGAGGGCAATTAATTAATGATGGTAATTCTCTCAATTGATTTTTATTGTTCCATCTCACCTTTGAGCTCCATAACAATCGATGCATGTGAAGTTCCATCACAGTATAATATAAACACACAGTATTTAAGCTAACTCTTGAGAAAAATACCAACTGCTCGACGCTAGCGATCCTAGTGACCGTATCGCAGAGCCACGGCATCTCTCCGCTAGATAGCATGACAGTTTATTTTTGTTGCAATAAAATTAATTGAGTGTAAATATTCAAATCAAATCGTTTCTTTGCTATACCACCGCTAGGATCACTAGCATCGCTTGATTGGTTAGTAAACGGCTGAGCTTCGCTACTGTGTGTTTCAGCATTGTTGAACCTCTACAACAAGTTCTAAAACTGAAGCTGTCGTCTGATCAGTTTGAAACCCTGTTTAACTGAAACGCTATCGGCAATGCGCTGTTTAATACTCTTTAAGCTGTGTGGGTGTTTACTATAACACTAGCCACGCCTCCAGGTATGTTCTCCCCAACACCGTACTGCCCTATTCAAAAACGCATCATAGTCTGGAAGAAAATTGCAAAATCAATTCCAGAAGCCCTTCAAACACTAAAGAAATCACTCTAACAATTATTTCTTAAGAGACCATTCTGCAGCATTTAGGAGTTCCTGAAAACAATATTTATCTTTAAAAACCTGTATTCAATGTTTATGTAGTAAACTAATTTAAATTTTTATTTTTTTATTATTTTTCGGAAACAAACAATAGTATACTACCAAAGAAAAATCTTGTTTCTTCAATTAATGCAAAAAAATAAATTGAAATACCAATCTGTAGCTGTTGAAAATTTAAAATTAATCATCATAAAATTGTTCCCAAATGTTATAATCTCACTGTTGCCACATAAAAATTTTACAACCAGTTTCATATAAATGTTACTGTTAATGTGCTGTACGGATTCTGTAAACATTTGAATTTATAGCTGTATGCTAATACAGTGGTAATGTACCAAATAAAGTAGTAGTGTCGACACACGAACACATTAAAAAAATGTAATACCTATACGTGATTCAAACAAGCAGATATACAGGTAATTTGATCAAACCGTCTTAATTTCGGCATATTCAGAAATTATTGTCAACTTCACTCTAAATACACTGACTGATCCATTATTCATTGATGAATTAGCTAATTGACTCATTAGTGTAACGCCAGTATAATACCTTGATCCCGTAAACGAGAGGATTATTTGTACATTGCATGGTATAATTGGTTGTCTGTTCCTAGAACTAATTCAGGTTATTGTTATTCATACTATACATAATTATTTTAATAAAACATTATTAGAGGTAAATAAGCCCGAAATGATTACGTTAAGTTTAGTTAATCATCTTGACTGTAAATTCTAAGAGATCAGTTCAGCTGTATAAATAACAAAAATAATAATTAAAGTCTACGAACGATCGGTGGTGAAGTAAAATTTGACAACCAAAGAAAATGCTGGACTTTTTATTTCCTAAAAATTCTTATAGGACAAACTGTTTTGGCTTATTGCCACTCGTTTGTCTAAAAGTGTTGATCATTTTATATGTCATATTAAGGGTATACGATATATCTTTTTTTAAGTGGTTAACTCATTCCTAACTCATTAACAAAGCGTGCGATAAATTTTATTCAAATTTTGAAAATATAGCGGACAAATGGTCCTAACCAATCTACAGTTAATTAATGTTAATAATAAAAAAAATATTTTTTATAAGCTTAAACAATTATTATTTTATAAATAACATCTGAAGGAATTTCGAGTTGAAATTTTTACAACTATGTTTGGTTGAAAATGTAGATTAATAATACAAAAAATATTTATTCATTAAGTTTACAATAAATGAGGGAGTTATTCCCGGTTGTGCTCCGGACATGCAGCAAAAGTTCTGTTACTCTGGCATGCCGCCAACAATGCACGCACTTTGCTACTCGTGGCGACAGTGGTGGCGAAACGTTGAACTAAACTCCATCCAACGTTGGACTGAGCCGGTCGAACGAATACCCTTAATGGACAGCCGTTTGGAAAACGAATGGCTGTAACAGATTAGTCTACTTTCACTTTCACATAGTAACATTATCAGAGACTGTTTTTTAAGTTTAAAACAATACAAATGTAAAATTTATCACATTTAACATCCTCAGACCAGAGGTATTCACAAAAGAATGAAACTGATGTTCAACTACGCTACTTTCATACCTAACAATAGTCACGGTCGGGAAACTCATGACGTTCAGTGGTGACTGTAGACATCTTATGATTATTGTTTATCCTCATTTCATGGAATCGATTGAGTACGCCAAAGAAGGATATTGACTTGATAGATTGACCAAAGTTAAAGAGAGGAGAACTATTTGATGATTTCGTGTCAAAAACATACTGCTACGGAGATGATAATAGTTTCTATACCAAAATGAAACTGTACTAAAAGAACTAACAAGTGAAATTTGGAGGGAAGTTAGCTTTTGTATCATAGAGACTCACTAAGAAAGGATTTATTCTGGAGGGGTAGAAACAGACCCTTAACTTTTCTCTTTTCCCATGAGAGTTGCACTGGTATTAACTTCATTCATAAATTTTTTTCAAAATTTGAAAAACTGGAACACGACGCGAAAATTTGACTATTCAAAACATTGTGAAATATTTAAGGTCATTTCAACTAACTCTGACGTTATTGCACTATTTTATATCCCTTTACATTAACTTATAGAATTTCGTAGACTATAACACATTGTTATTTCGAAGAATTGTAGTAGGCTGATGTGTTGGTTTAAATAGAACCACGGTGATAAAAGTAAGTAAGCATAGATAACCACTACGTAGCGAAGTAAGGGATGTTGGTTAATTTTATATAAAACAGTTATCAAGTTGACTATTTATTATACTAAGTTTAAACGCAAGATTATTTTTACTACACACTCACGCTAGTACAATAGTCAAGAAATATAATAGGTTCCAATACAATCGTAATATAGAAGATAGGCCAATTAATTGTTTTGTTCTAAAGTCTTTGACGACGCAATAAAGGGTTGTTAAGTGTAATAAATCCTGCTTATTAGCTTAACAACTAGTAAAGGTTAAAGGACCTATAGAACATTGAATGGTCCATAAAATCACTTGACGTTCATTGGTTGGCTCTACATGTTGCGAACGTAATGTAAACAGAGGTTGAGGGTTGAGGGTTTGAGTGGTTTGTAGGTAGGTGTTTGATAAGCTGATTCAACTGTAATAAATCTAACTACTTTAGTAAAACATTTGTCTTATATAAGATAAAAAACAGAATGTAAATATAAAATTTGTGTTTTAATTTATATTAAATTTATTCATTTGTAGCCACTTGAATTGAATACTTTGTATTGTATTTGAGGATCCTCTCCGTTAATTTACTACCACTATTTTTTTCTGTTAATTCACTACTGCATAATAAATATTCTATTGCTCTAAAAACTGTTCCCCAATTATTTTTACGTCCACTGTAGTATTTCTTATCTGCTAGGAATCCGATATCACTGACCTTATCTTATCACTTTCCAAGAACAGTTATCAGTGGATTTACCAGTTTATGATGAACGTTAGCAGCAACATAACCTAATCGTAATTAATTGCTATAGACAAAGTAGTTTTAGTAAAGTAACGGAAAAAGTCCGTTTTCGATTCTTGTAAATTTGATATACTAGAGTTTTGACAAACATCGTTTCATTTTTAAGATCTTGAAAGTGCACATGTGGTCAAATAATTTTATTTTTATTTACAACACAGTTAGAATCCAACTTATAGTAAATGGTCTATATTATTTGGTTGAATAAACTCTCTTTAATAATTATTTAGTAATTAGTTTTTAATGTTTTAAATATGTTCTTGTAGTACAGTTACATTAACTGTCTAACCTCGTTTAATTCTAATAAGAAATACATTCTATCTTATGTACTGTAATTTAAAGCTGTTTTTACTTGGTGCATTGGTTTTCTTTTACATAATATCCGTAATTTTTTATATTTTAAGTAAGATAACTATTAAAAGAGTTTATTTTATTCTAAAAAACAGTATTTTATATGTTAAAATACTCATGTTAAAATACCGTCAGCAATAATATGCTCATGCATATTATTGCTGACGGCTGTAATTTTCAAATTAATATTTTTTGCTATCAGTCTATTTTATCAGACGAGTGTCCATCATAATCCATTTTAATATTTTTTATTTGCTAATGGCGTGAACATTTATTGATTTATTGAAACGTATACAGTATATAAAAATTCTTCATGATAAACTAGTAACTGCTCAGAAATTAATTTTATCAATTTTAACTACTTTCATATATTTTTTTATTTTATTTACAGTGTTCAAGACAAACAAAATTAATACGTAGATAAGAAATATACTTGTACTTATAGGAATAAAGAGAGGAGTCAAAAGTCCTACGTAATACCATTTTTTATTTCATTACCCTTCTACCCTCTTCAAGTATTTATGTCAACAGCTTTGGTCCGTTTACCCTTTATTAGGAAATAAAACGTTCCCACTTCATTTAACTTAGTAATTTTAAAAACGCTAATATCGATATCAAAAATAATTTGTTTAGTCTTTCATCTCTTTCCTTTAGTGGCAAAATATATTTATATACAATTTATTGAATATAAAATATTTATATTAAAACTGTATTAATCTACGTAAAGGAATAAAATTATTATTTTGTTTATTAGACCTTGACTGCCTTTGATAGATAATAATTATGTCCATTTAGTTTATGTTTAGCTTTAAAAAGTACATATAATGAAATGGAAATAATAATAACTTTCATAAAGCCACCTTTAGACACAATGCAAGATTTAAAAAAAGGTAAATATTAAAAAAATTTAACTACACATATTTATTTACCTAGTTTAGAAACTAGAAGTATATAAACTATATATACTTCTAGTTTTATGTATGTAGTTTTACGCCATAGGTATTCCCAACCGTATTTTCTGTATTGGACAATGGACCAAACCCATCTGAGAAAAGTTCGTTTTGCTTTCCAAGATTTTATTTCGTGACTCAACACATTGAAGGCGAAAATGCTAAAACATGATTTAGCTAGAGACATTGTTTGCAATAACTACTATAATTATTTTAACTGTTTACTGCAACGTCTAGTTGAGTGTATTTACCAAGAACGTTTGTACTACCAGAACGTGACTGTGTAATAGTTAACAAACAACCCCCGACCTTGAGAACTGTTTTCCAAGTTACAAACTGTAACTACATAGTTATTAACCAATAGTTACGCCGTTTACAAGTTTAACGTTGTCTAGGTTATGTAATTGATTTAAATACGTAAAAGATTTCGTGCCATGAATTATCAGAGATACAAAACTACTTTACGTCTACTACAATAAATAGCCAACTGATGTTTTTGGTATCAAATTAAATTTTTAAATGAGTTTTTTTATTACGCGGAAAATGAACTCTGAGAGCTTATTCTATATTAAAGGGAGCATATTGTTTTGCTAACTAACCTATTAACTATTTGTAGGAGATTTTGCGACATTATCATCATAATACTAAAATATATACAAAATATACATATACATTGTGTTAGTTTATTTTGTACACCTACATTGACACGGTACGTATATGGGTAGGTGAGTGGATCAATGTCACAGTACGTGTAATGTGGGTGGATGGGTCAATGACACAGTACGTGAAGGTTGGTTGGATCGGTTAATGTCACAGTAGGTGTATTTGAGGGTGGGTCGGCCTTGCCATACTAAGTGTTTGGGAGGGCGGGGTAGTGAATAATAAATGTCTGCACAATTGGTGCAGTGCTGTGCCCCAGCTACTTGGGGACAAAGTGCTGTGTACATTGTGAAAAGTACAAAATGTCCAGCTTAATGTACTAAAGAGTCAATGAGCCGCTAAGGGCAGAGTGTTAGGGGGGCGTCGGTGTCTACTTTAGGTGGATTTATACTCAAGGAGAAGCACAATAAAAATTATAAATGAGTTGGCAGGGCAACTTTGTTGATTCTAAGCACCTTTATATTTTATAGGTGCCGATATGAACACAGATAAATAAAATACATAAGTGATTACCCTAATGCGCGTGGCTTCTCACTATCCCTTATGATATCATATATGAACTTTTAAAAGAAACTTAAATCGTGCTTTGAAGCAAACTACTTTGGATCATCCTCACTTAATTCATATCCACACATATTTAAGGATCGATATATTAGCAATATGAAAACAACTCAATAAGAGAAGATCGTTTTAGCTACTTTACCTTAGTGCTTTGTTAAACTTAGGGGAATTAAACGTTTAATAAACTAATCAATGCTAATTTATTTCCCATATTTTTCACAGGTAATTTTTATACCAAATCCAAAATATTGTTGTAAATTTCCTTTCTTCAAGCCTTTATTCAATTTGTTCTCATAAAATATATGTTAGATTCTGAAATAATTTACTATCTCAAAAACCAATTAAAAATGTAAAAAAATATAAAAAAGAAGAGGATGAAAATATATTATAGTAGTACCTTTTGTATTAAGTTATAAGTTATCTTCTGTACCAAAATTTACAAAGGGTAAATAATATTTTGTTCTCTTTTATTGATCATGTAAAGGCAATTATCCAAGAGGAATGAACAAAGATTCTGTAAAATTTATGGAAATGGTTTACCTTTGGTATAAATTAAAAGTTTTGTTTGCTTTTAAAACAGTCGTGCATTTAACTTAGCAGATGTTCGGTTTTACGTTTTTTAGACTATAATGGTTACTGATTTGAGATATCTCTATCATAAATATGATTAAATAGATTTCCATTCATTAAGTTAAGGAAACGATCATCAAATCAATAAACCTAAAGTTTACTTAACAGTGAACAACATAAACGATCGTAAATATAAATAAAAAAATGTATTAATACAACTCGTGGTATTGGTAAACATGTTCAACTTCTTTTAAAAATATGATTATTATTTGGTTTTGTTAATTGCGAGAAAATTATATTTAGTAACCGTATATCTTGACATTTAAAGTATATTTGTCTATGGAAACTAAAAAACAACATATTTGGTCAAATTGAAGCCGTTATACTCAAGGCGCATCTTGAGTAGCTTAAGTAATAAGCAACTAGTGGGTCCAGACTTGGCTCGTTATATTTGGAGTGGGACAACAGCTCGTCGGAACTGTGTGAACTGGACGAGTGCTTTATCTTGAGTAACTCAAGTAGCGAACAACTAGTGGGTCCAGACTTGTCTCGTTATATTTGGAGTGGGACAACAGCTCGTCAGAAATGAGTGAACTGGACGAGTGCTCCATCTTGAGTAACTCAAGAAGCGAGCAACTAGTGGGTCCAGACTTGTCTCGTTATATTTGGAGTGGGACAACAGCTCGTCAGAACTGAGTGAACTGGACGATTGCTTTATCTTAAGTAACTCAAGTAGCGAACAACTAGTGGGTCCAGACTTGTCTCGTTATATTTGGAGTGGGACAACAGCTCGTCAGAACTGAGTGAACTGGACGAATGCTTTATCTTAAGTAACTCAAGTAGCGAGCAACTAGTGGGTCCAGACTTGCCTCGTTATATTTGGAGTGGAACAACAACAGCTCGTCAGAACTGAGTGAACTGGACGAGTGCTCCATCTTGAGTAACTCAAGTAGCGAGCAACTAGTGGGTCCAGACTTGTCTCGTTATATTTGGAGTGGGACAACAGCTCGTCAGAACTGAGTGAACTGGACGAGTGATCCATCTTGAGTAACTCAAGTAGCGAGCAACTAGTGGATCCAGACTTGTCTCTTTATATTTGGAGTGGGACAACAGCTCGTCAGAACTGAGTGAACTGGACGAGTGCTTTATCTTAAGTAACTCAAGTAGCGAGCAACTAGTGGGTCCAGACTTGTCTCGTTATATTTGGAGTGGGACAACAACTCGTAAGAACTGAGTGAACTGGACGAGTGCTCCATCTTGAGTAACTCAAGTAGCGAGCAACTAGTGGGTCCAGACTTGTCTCGTTATATTTGGAGTGGGACAACAGCTCGTCAGAACTGTGTGAACTGGACGAGTGCTCCATCTTGAGTAACTAGCAACTAATGGGTCCAGACTTGCCTCGTTAGATTTGGAGTGGGACAACAGCTCGTCAGAACTGAGTGAACTGGACGAGTGCTCCATCTTGAGTAACTCAAGTAGCGAGCAACTAGTGGGTCCAGACTTGTCTCTTTATATTTGGAGTAGGACAACAGCTCGTAAGAACTGAGTGAACTGGACGAGTGCTCCATCTTAAGTAACTCAAGAAGCGAGCAACTAGTGGGTCCAGACTTGCCTCGTTATATTTGGAGTGGGACAACAACTCGTAAGAACTGAGTGAACTGGACGAGTGCTCCATCTTGAGTAACTCAAGAAGCGAGCAACTAGTGGGTCCAGACTTGTCTCGTTATATTTGGAGTGGGACAACAACTCGTAAGAACTGAGTGAACTGGACGAGTGCTCCATCTTGAGTAACTCAAGAAGCGAGCAACTAGTGGGTCCAGACTTGTCTCGTTATATTTGGAGTGGGACAACAACTCGTAAGAACTGAGTGAACTGGACGAGTGCTCCATCTTGAGTAACTCAAGAAGCGAGCAACTAGTGGGTCCAGACTTGTCTCGTTATATTTGGAGTGGGACAACAGCTCGTCAGAACTGTGTGAACTGGACGAGTGCTCCATCTTGAGTAACTAGCAACTAATGGGTCCAGACTTGCCTCATTAGATTTGGAGTGGGACAACAACAGCTCGTCAGAACTGAGTGAACTGGACGAGTGCTCCATTTTGAGTAACTCAAGTAACTAGCAACTAATGGTCCAGACTTGCCTCGTTAAATTTGGAGTGGGACAACAGCTTGTCATAACTGCGTGAACTGGCTCGATTAACAAGCAGCTAATGTATCAAGACTGTTCTTGGGTTTTAAAATCAGAATGATGATAATGTCTGGATATTTCAAAATCCAGAGGTTAATTATTTAAAATACTACTAAAATGTAACGATATTAACGTACTTAAGTAAAAGGCACGTTGTGTGATGATAGCTCTCAAGGAGATATATAACTCTAGTTAGGCTTCCGTCTGGCTCCAACTGAGGTGAAAAGTAGAGAGGAACACTAAATGGTTACTGTTTGTACTATGTATTCTTCAGTATATTTATATGATAAAGCAAGGTGAAGAAATTTGTTAATTTATTTTTTATTGATATTAAAAAAAGCATACGTATTGCAAACGTAATGAATATAGCTACAGACCATTGATGTTATTAAGAAACAGTATACAAATTATAGGCCCTACTTCAGAACCTTGAAGTACTCCTGCAACCATAATTTTAGACAGTTTACCAGAACAAACTGTAAACGCAATGAGAGGTATGAATAAATCAATTTTAAAACATCATCCAATGTACGTACCATTATAATTGTTAATCAATATAGCATGAGTGACACATGCAAACAATTTTAAAAGATGATTTATGACGCACACACTGAACCTTTTGTAAATTTTTCATGAAATTCAAATTAAAGGTTTGTTATACACTGAACTATCTTGATATGTTTAGTGATGTTTTTTTAATAAAGGACTGTAATGTTTTCTAAATTATACTATTGCGACGATGATCTTTACTAGATTGATATATTTATAACAAAATATACGTATTCAAATTTAGTTCAACAGTGAACAAGAATTCTTCCTACGTATAGATAGTTTGTGTGTTTAATTTTTTTTTCTACTATGATAAATATATGACTCGGTTAAGAACTAACAAAACATTGGGTCAAGAAGGTAGGTCACAGGGAAAACCACTGATTCCAGCCACAGAGAAACAAGAAACAGATGTAACTTTAGAAAATAAATCGATTGTTATAAACTTGTTTAAAATTTAAAAGAACGTGAGATTTATCATTGTGCTCATATTTTATCATTATTATTATTGTTATTGTTCATTACTGAGACCCATCCCCCCCCCCCCACCAAAGCTGGAAAGCGTGCCAACTGGGGGATGGCTCAAAACAATTCAAGCGATGGGATCACGGGTGGCAGTTGGAGGGTCAAAATAAAACTCGGCAGCTGAGCACAACTAAATTTTATTATCAAGACAACCAAAAAAAACAATCAAATACGGCAGAAGGCCACAATATTAATTCGCACTTAAATAAATAACAAGAACATGACACCAGCTACAAAAACACTTAACGCTACAAAAACACTTAACGCTACAAATACCAAAATTAACAATTAACAACTACATGGCCTATCTGCAGCTTAGCCTGAGACACCCAAAACGTAAGACAAATTTATTAACAATTTAAAAGGTGACAAATTAGAAACAATTTTGATAACCCCAAATAACCCGGCAATTTAGCCCCACCATCCCATAATTCCACCGAGGCCAGGGAGTAAGCCGGAATCCCTGGGCAGCTCCGAATTAGAAGTTAAGCAAAAGAATAATAATCCCCTTTTGGTGAATAATTTTAAAAAAGAAGTAATTAAAAATAAAATATACCCCGTTACCGTTTTAGTAAAAAGTCACTTCACGACCTCCCTAATACAATGAGCCTAAACATATAAATAAATAATACCATAACTTAACCATAGGCACCTAACAAATAAAAAAATTTAAACAAATGTAACAAGAAAATAGACTAAATAAAAATTAACAATAAATATTAACAGTTTTTTTCTTGAAATAAACATATATCTATAAGTCCCATGTCTGTGGCCTGAATCACTGTTCAAGTTTTCTTTCTTTTATTATCTCTATTGTATATAAGTCCCCATGGCAGTCTTTGATCCTCGCCCCGTGAAAGTTCATGGCCCATTCCTAGGCCTAGGCCTAGTGAAGAATAGCTTCTTTTTCCTTTTTATTGGTTTTTCTTTCTTTGTATAAATATATATATTTCTTTTCAAAAATTCACTACCCCCAGCTCAGCCACCGGGAACAAAAACGGAACGCACTGACCTGAGGACTGAAGAATTCTACCCCAAAGATGGAGAGAGGGTAGCGGGCTACTCTAGGCTCCAACATGGTCCTCAGGCCAGGCTAGCAGTGAAGATGGTCGGCCATACCCGGACGACAGGCTGAGGGAGAAAGTCCCACTCAAGGACCCTGGAGTTTTAGAGTCTCTAGCTGATTATGGTAATCTCAGCAGGCAGAGCCAAAGACAAAATGACGGCCAACCTGACAGACAAAGGCTGGAACACGGAACGACCGAGTCCGAGCCAACGGCCACCAAAGTAAGCGAATCGCCGGGCACAAGCGGTCTCAGGCAGCCCGGCAGATCACGAAGAAAAAAAACGAAATGTACCGGTCAAAAGACCCGGTACATTACTAAGACGTAAATAGTTACGATATGGGCGAATATGAGGGGTAAATTAGTGTGATGAGTGTAGATGAACGAATGTAACAAAGGTCAACTCTTTGAACTTAGGCTTAAGCGGCCGGTGACAAACAGAAACCACTGAGGATGATGCCACATCACAGTATGGGCGAAACGTCTGGTTATCTTGTAAATATTCTAGATAGTACCTTGACGTGGTTGTCACCGAAAAAGGTCGACTGTTCCTTTGAATTAGTCATTTGTTAATAGCCCAGCAGCCAGGGCAACTAAGGGACCTACAGCTTTACGTGGAATCCGAACCACGTAGTATTGGTCTGATTTTCAGCTAATTGATTGTGCAGTGTTGGAAGAAGCTGAATCAGAAGAATTTTAGTGAAACACCAGATAGGAATGGAATTGTATACATATGTAAAATTGTATTGTGTAATTCTTTACATACAGGGTTGGGAAAAAGTTTGGAATATATTTATTAATGTCTTTATTTATAACAATTGCACAAGTGCAGGGGTGCTCTTCCGCAAACAACACCGGACTCTGACTACTACCCAACATGGACAACTGAGACTTCTCTAGTATTGACAACGTCGATGGCAACCAATAAGTGGACGATATGTAAGTATTAATTATATCATACCTAGTATATATCATCTACAATCTCCAGGACTCTTTGTCCCCAAGTAGGTGGGTTATAGCAACTGGTGCCAACTTTTTTTAATTCAAGGAATTTAGAAAATGATGACTAGATACTTCTATCAAATATCCAGAGAAAATATGTGTTAAGAAAGCACAACCGCTTAAAGTGGTTCTTAAGTTCATTTTGATTGGAGTCGATTTAATCAGTCCTTGGAAAATTTAACACTATCAACCCCTGGAAGAGCTTTCCGTCAAAATTGAACTGTTGAAAATCCAATATCGGTTCTGACAAGAAGATTGAATTCAATAAAAGAGGACGTGGAATACGTTTAAAGGCAATTTCCTGTACTGCATTTTAACGTAAGATATTACCGAAGTGACTTTTAATTAAAATACAATTAACATTTATTATGTTTGGACTTACTAAAGATTAGTCTACATAAAGTATAATTTTTAATAAAAAAAGTTAAGTAACATTTTAAAAATTCATTTAGGCTATATTTACATGCATTCTTGGTATTTAGCTAGTTTAATAATTGTTAATACTAAACATATATTTTGTTATTTGTACCGTTTGCAATATTTTGGCCTTATTATTCACAAATTGTAATATGAATTATATTATTTTAATACAGTTTTGTTTTTCATATCCATAAACAAATTTTCCCTTTAGTTACTTACACTTTCACAATTTAATCACAGATTGAAAAACGATTAAATAAATGTACGAATATTATTGTAATACTTTTTAGTGTGTAATGCAATATCAAAGATATTGTTTGTTGACTAACATTATATTTGTGTGTTTTTTAAATGTTTTTAATATAACAGTAATAATTACAATGTTTTTTAGAAAAATAATTGTATCATTTAAGTCAACAAAAGTATAAATATGTCAAAAGAAGGACATTCAGAAATAAAATGTGATATGTATAGTTAATATGTACATACCTTATGCACCAGTTTACCCCTTACATAAGTAGGTTTTTTTATAGATTTCTTATTTAAAAAGTTCATAAAAATATAGGTATAGCCACTTGGAGACAACGAGTTGTTGGATTGTTCGTGGTAAGTTCTATGTTAGGAGTTCCAATATGCAACTTATCAGTGGTACTTATCCACCCACCCATACACGTACAGTGGTATTGACTCACCCATCCATACACGTACAGTGGTATTGACTCACCCACCCATACACGTACAGTGGTATTGACCCACCCACCCATACACGTACAGTGGTATTAACCCACCCACCCATACACGTACAGTGGTATTGACCCACCCACCCATACACGTAAAATTGTAGACATTTTTCTTCTTCTAGGCATATATATATATATATATATATATATATATATATATATATATATATATATATATATATATATATATATATCGTCATCGTCATTATAAAAAAGGAACCAGGAAAAAAGTAAAGTGTCACGTTACTTCGTTAACTGGAACTGGAATATCCATTATCACAGTAATGAAGGCAACAACGAACCTGTGACGTCATGTGTGGAGATTGTCAAGTATAGAGTTACTGTAGAGTGATGTTACTGCCGCAGAACCCACCTTCATTACTGTATTCATGCAATATGTACATTTCTGTTTAGTAGGACTAAACATTCTCTTACTTCTCGATATAACTATACTTTATAGCTTTAACAGTCTTCTTCAGTTAATAATTTCGTCACACTCGAACCTCCAACAATCTTCCTGGTGTTGACTCTGTAACTACTTGCAACTCCGTTAAATATCAAAAGACCGGTTGTGCGTGAGTTCGTCCGTCCCCAAACCAGTGAGTAATGTGAACAGTCGTGGCAGTTCACTCTCCTTCCCTGCTTGGTCACCAGGCAGCGTCAGTTTAAAATCATTTAATTTGAAAACGTTTCACGTTTATATTTTATAATATATTTATTCCAAGTTTTAACATGCGTTTTAGGACAAATGTGACTAGTGCCAGAGATAGATTTTTTTCCAACTGTTGTGGTTTATTGTTTAAAAATTTATAAAAATAAATCAAGGATAAATATAAAGTCTGATCTCACGGGATCTAGACAATTGTGTTCTTGTTTAAAAATAATCAATTTAAAAATGATTCATTCATAAATAAAGCTATAATCTTTATTTAAATTTAACATTGGCCTTATAGAGAACCAAATCCAATATGGCAGCTGGTGTAGCAGATTATTTAGTTATAAATGTATATTTAACATACTATTAATAGTCCTAAATGCTTAAATAGAATTATAGAGAAGAAGTTAGCGTTAAAATTATAATGTAGAAACTGAGGTTGCATTAATTCGTTGTTTCTTGAAAGTGTCGGTATTCAGCTCCTCTACAAAGCACAAAGCAACTCAATCGGCTTTCATCCTTAAAGCTAGATTGTCATGTATCCTTTGTCCTTATGACAGGTCCTTTATCCTTATTCAGATGAGGGTTGAATCACATACATGCTAATACAATAAAACTTCCACCTTGTAAACTAAAGCTCCCTACTTCTGATGTAAAGCACTTTGCCGAGATAGAAAGTAAAGCATGTTTATATCTTTATTTGGAAAGTGGCGCTTCTCAACTGATTTGTATTACTAAAACTATTCTTATTTATTTTAATATTTTACTTGACATGTATTTTTATTTGTTTGTTCTTAAGACACCGATCGTCAAGGTACGGGTAATTATGGATTTTTAATAAGTGTAGATGAGCGAATGTAGTCATTGTTACAAACTAGGCCAACTGTTATAAGAAAGAGTCATTAATTGATAGCTCAATAACAATCTAACCACCAGCTGCTATAAACTGATCTCTTTCAAAATTTGTTATGACTTTGATTGGGATCAAACTGAGACCCTTTTAGCTAATGAAGATGGGCGTTAATCAACTATGCAACCTGTCAATTTTCTCTTTCTTTTCCCAACCAATTCTCATAATTGTTCTTGTTTAAATTTCTCTCGTCCTTAGATTTATTTACGTTAAAAATATTTTACTTCCAAGTAAACTTTCCAGTATAAGTATTCCTCTTCAAATAAGAAACTTTTACATTTAGTCATTGCTCTATTTTATTTTATTTCAATGTGATGTTATAAATACACATTACATTGATATTTTACTCTCCTTGTTTTTACTATTATAGTGTTTTGCTGTTGATTATTTTTGTTTGCCGGTATGACATAGCCCGTATAGAATTAATTTTAATATAAGGACCGCAATATTAAAATTACCCCCGCTTTTTTTGTTTAAAATTACGCCCCTATTAAATGAGCTCTTGTTTGTCAAAATATAATCACTGGTAGCGGAGAAACAAAACTTTAATAATTGTAAGGTGTACTGCGTTTCGACATTGTCAATACCCACCCATACACGTACAGTGGTATTGACCCACCCGCCCACCCATACACTTACAGTGTAAGTGACCCACCCACCCACCCATACACGTACAATGGTATTGACCCACCCGCCCACTCATACACGTACAGTATAATTGACTTCTTTATTGCTGGTTGGGATAATAAATAATTAATTGGGACAAATAATTAATAACAAAAGAGTATATACGACCCATTTCTTCGTTTCATAAAATCTTTCGTTATAGGAATATTTCCTGGATTATACATATTTTTGGAATATTCCAAAATAGGTACATTTGTTTACAATGACAAATGTTTTTGTTTGTTTGTAACTGTAACATTACTGGGCGAGAAGTGCTTTCATGATGTCGTGATACTACATGAACGCTTAGCTGCTCTGCAATTCTGTATATTTATATTTCTAGGCTCTTTTGACCTACTCTAAATAGCCCACCCACCCACCCATACACATACAGTTCTACTGACCCACCCGCCCACCCATACACGTACAGTGCTACTGTTGTACATAGCACTGTACGTGTTATCAATAACAATGTACGTGTTATCAATAACACTGTACGTGTATGGGTGGGCGGGTTGGTCAATACCACTGTACGTGTATGGGTGGGCGGGTGGGTCAATACCGCTGTACGTGTATGGGTGAGCGGGTGGGTCAATACCACTGTACGTGTATGGGTGGGCAGGTGGGTCAATACCACTGTACGTGTTGGGAGGGCGGGTGGGTCAATGCCACTGCACGTGTATGCATGGGCGGGTGGGTCAATACCACTGTAAGTGTATGGGTGGGCGGGTGGGCCAATACCACTGTACGTGTATGGTTGGGTGGGTGGGTCAGTATCACAGTACGTGTATGGGTGGGTGTATTTGTATGTATACAGAAGTGTAGCATATATGGGCGACAGGAGTTTTCTTTTTGCTATACCAACACTTAACACAGGTCAGTCACCGTAGCATACGTGCATGTACTAGCATATTAGTCAAATATCACTAAGGGACCATTTAGTCCAGCTGCCTTCCCAGCCAACTACTGCCAAGTGGAACTTCTTCCCGAACTTGTATAGTTTATCTACGACATTAATAAACTTTGAGGACTTATTAATTGAGGAATATTAACTGTACGTGTATGGGTGGACGGACGGGTCAATACCACTATACGTATATGGGTGGGCGGGTGGGTCAATACGCCTGTAGGTGTATGGATGGACGGTTGGGTCAATAGGACAACCCCTTTGATATATAAAGTGCAATCTGTGATATATTTTTATTTATTTATCATTATTTATTTATTTTTATTGGTCTATACTCTTTGGTTTATACGTGTTAAGTAAAACCAATGACTACAAATACACTGTATTTGTACAATTGGTACAGTGTATTTGTAGTCATTGGTAAAACGTAAATCATTCAGAGAAATTCAATAAAATATTATTCAGCAATTAAAACTTGTTTTGTGAATTCCTGAAACTCACTAACACCAAGATACAATGGTAGCAGATAAACTCAACCCGTACAAAGCTACATCCAACACCCAAACAAAATCTTTCACCCACACACATATACATCATATGAAACACAATATCTAGTAAATATTAAAATGGTGAATATATTTTAAAATGTAATAAAGTAAAAGTTTACACAATCTTCATATGTGAGAGTTCTAATCTCTTTATTATTATTATTATTCTAAGATCACCCACTCAAATAAAAGAAAGCTACAAAGAGTTCAAGAAGAGTTCGTCATACTCATATGAATATTCATAATATATCAGGAAATGTGAAACATGTTCGAGATCAATTGTTGGGAGCCAACTACCTTGACTCGTTGACGTCTCGACATAACCTACTCATGTTTAATCTCAATGTAGCTTGTTTTTTTTCAACATATATTTCATAAGAAATTTGTTCAGGTTTTAGTTTAACACATGTTGCAATATTTCGTTCAATATTGCCACAGTAAAAGTAAATATACAACAGCTGTTGTAAATAGTTTCAAAATACGATTAATTTTAACGTGTGTTTTAACATTATTGTATAGTATTGTATTTTTCAGTTGTACTGTAAACAACGTTCATTCAGAGAACACACATTTTTATATTATTTGTTCATTAATAAACTGTATACAAACAACATTATTATTAAGAGTGGTGATCTTTTTCTAAAAGAAAATCTGAAACTTTGTGTAAATTAAAGAATCACTGTATTTTATAACTTTCAAATATTAAGGCCTTCGTATTTTCATGGAGGATCCACAGAGAAAAATATCAATGTTTTTCTTTCTTCCCTGTGGAGCAATACAGTCATAGTTAATGCGTTCGAAAAGTCATTGATGTGAATTCTCGTGAAGGGGTTTCCGGTCGGTAACTCCTCACTTCTATTCTAATAACTTAACAAACTGGAAGCTATCTTGACTGTTTCACCAAAGGTAACGTTGTATTACTGTCATCTTGGATTATATTGACTAAGATGGATATAATAACATGAGATTTATACTCTCTAAATGATTTATATTATTTTTTCTGTGTGATTCAAGGTGCCATTTCGCTTCACGCAAACACTAAAAACAATACTTTCTATTTCAATAGTTTAGTCTGCAATAATTATCACATCATAAAATGTAAAGTGCCATTTGATATGCGATAACCTGTTATTGTAAACCATATAAGTCTGTTGATCTAAAATATTGGGATTTTTTATAATTTCACAGTAAAATGTGTGAAACTTTAAAAATGTCAATATGGACGATTTTAAATAAAACAAACTCGTAATATCAACATGTGGACCTCTGATAATCGAACATTGTTCCCTTCAACTCATTATAACAATAAACACGAACCGTTCAGTCGAGATAGAAACAGCACACTTTAGCCCACTGATGGATAAATAGTATGTGTACTATGGAGCTTTCGACTGTCAAGCGGTGGCCTGACTAGAGATGGCAACTATATCGGAAATATCGATAAATATATTTCGATTTATCGATATCTTTGTACCGTTATTTTCTTTCGATAACATCGGCCATATGGATATTTTGTTCCGATATATCATATCACTAAATACTGAAATTATTCTCTCTCTACAAAATCAAGACGATTCGGGAAACACATTTAAATTGTGTGTACAAACCATGCATTGAAATAATAAAGTAACTTTACTTAGTTGTTTACGTGAGGTTAACACTAAAATGTAGTTTATTGTAGACCAGTCAATGGAAGTTTAGTGTTTATAAGAAGCCTAATGGCATTTTTATATGTCAAAAACGAATTATGTATTTTATAATTGACATAATGATTAAAGGTATAATTATTCTTATTTTGATTTTATTTTTTTATTCAACTCCACAGACCACAAATTGTTTCGTGTGGATAAATTAATTTAATTTTTACATTCAGTAGGCTATTAGATAGTGAAAGCAAAACATGAGTGTATTTTTAGTTATGACATAAATAGTTAGTGCATAACGTTAAACAGATCAAACATTTACAATTCGATATATCGGTTACACGATGTATCGATATTTATCCGTCGATATTATCGTTATATCGATATTTTGTTTGCGATATATCGATAGTTCGATAAATCAATATGTTGAAAATATTTGCCTTCGCTAGGCCTGACAGATTGGGAAACGGACTGCTTAATGTAAAAAAATGTTTTATTAAGCCTCATATTAGTTCAAAGTATTGCAAACCTGTAATATAAATGATATATCTAATTGGCGCATATTCACCAAATTAAGTAATATTCTTAGAAGATTGAACGCATTTCAAACATTTTTTAGAATCTTCTAAATACGCAGCCATAAAAAGTGAAAAACGCTCCAATAGATAGGCAAATCCTCGCTCTTATCACTTTCGTAAATGTATAACAAGTCTTGCTCACCAAAAACTCTGTTCTTCAATCCAGAATTACTTTCCTCCATGCTGTTTACTTGAGCATTGAAATGGCTCATAGCTTCATTGTCTTTAGTATATTTGACTTCGTTTGAAGTTTTCAATATCGATGGGCATACACTGCAAAACGATTAAAGAATTAACTTCAAAAACGAAGTTTCTATAACTAAGGAGACAGAGGATTTCTCTATTTTATGAAATTTACCAAATATCTGACTGAATGTCACCTTGTTATACAGTTTCATCGGTCTCATTTTGCCCCATCTTCCTTGTATTTTGCTTGTTTTGAGATCTTCCAAGTTAATTCGGATCAGCTTATATGGCCTCTTTAATCAGTGTGGATAAAAATGATTTAATTATATACAGCCAAACTATGAGTATATATTCAGGAAGGGACAGGAAGCTTGCGTCTATTAAAAGGTACATTTTTCATTTAGGACGATGAAAGCTGAGATCTTTCATCATCCTAAAGGTTGTCCATGTAATTTTTGAGGAATCGTTGCCTTTAGTTTGAAATATTGTAATTGTTTTATAATAATAAGAAGACTGTATGGTGAGGATAACAAAGATAATAGTTCTCATACCACAATAATTTCAGATCTTTGAGTCTCCCTTCTTAAAGTTCATAAATATTAAGGGATTTATCTATCTTTAAATTTGTAACCATAAATTATGTCTGTTAGGCATACTGGCAGTCGTAAATTTATTTCTTCAATTATAAAAGATAGTCTATTTCTTATGGAACAATGTTACGAATAAATATAATATTCTTTTTTTATTTAAGTGATTCCTTAAATTTAAAGCATCTTGTTTACAACAAAATCAATCCTGCCTTTAAACAAGATTAAAGACAGGAAATCCCTTAACAATGGACTTCCGAAATTGGGGGATTATAGTGTTTGTTGAATAAAGTGCTTTGAAGATGTTTGTGCACTTTTACAAATAAACTGTTTGGATTATATTTCAAGTAACTTGTTTAAACATATTTATATTTAACGATTTCTTTGATTACAATTTACTCGAAATATTATTATACTTTATATAATTATTAGTAATGTGAGAGTAATTGATTTCCATTCATTTTTATACATTTTTAGTCTTCAGCTATTTTGTACAATACACAAAAAAAGTTAACTGGATAGTTTTGGCGTAATATACAACAATGTATTTTTTTCAAGTACTGTATTAAGATAAAAATATATATTTTAAAATATTTTTCGTTAGTTTAACTAATTCAAGAATTCCGAAATTCTAATATTTACATATTACACGGTTTGGTGCAAAAATTTATCTATAAATGATATTTAGGCTGGATTAATAAGGCTTTGTACAATGAAGCGGCACTAAAAAATGTTTATTATTGCTAGATGCGTTCTAAGGAAGGATTTTAAATGCTTTTCTCTTAAATAGCTAAAATAATGCAAATAATAAGTATGCTGATGACAACCAATCAGAGTCTGATGAAAACCAATCAGAATCTGATGACAACCAATCAGAGTCTGATGACAACCAATCAGAGTCTGATGACAACCAATCAGAGTCTTTGTACCATACGAATGAGAGAGCTTAGGACGGTGCGATTTGACATAGGACAGTTTATATATGCAATATGAAGAAAAATAGCAACATTACACGAGCGGGTGACATGAAGTATCCCCTTTTTATACATAAAACGTTGTGCAATTATTTCTGTTTATATTGATTCAATAAATTAGATACATTGAACAAACTCGTAGTATTTATAATATTTGCTATTATACTTACTTTATAATATTTCATTATGCTTTATGCTTCTATTTTTCATTTTGCTCTATTAATAGACCACACATATGAGTAAAATAAAATTAGACATTGCTTTTTCAAAAGGTGTCTAACACTATATATCCAATTAATTCTTCAACGAAGGTTCTCTACTTAAATTTAACTTGTTACCTATGCACAACGCAAACTTTTTGCATATCGTCTCTGTCTGAGGTGCTAATTTAACACTTTGTATACAAATATCTGCAAGGGAATACTATCCCTATCGGCCTGGGAATTGTATGACTTAAACAAGCATTGCCTACAGAACCACTCGTATTTTAAGGTATTGTATACCCTTTCAATACATATTCTGTAACGTAAACAAATAGGTGACGTAATTCTAGATTGTTGTTTACTAAACCAATTAAATATTTGCTAAACATAAATATAAAACAGTATATTTCAGTAATTTTTTTAAATATATAGTTAAATATATTAAAGTAAAAAATATATATAAATTCATATTTTTTGTAGTCTTAACCAAATGTTAGACAAATAAACTTGTTCTAAGATTTCAAACTTTTTTATCATTCTACTTGTTGTTTTGTCAGACCTAAATACTGTAGAGACAAGATTAACAAGTAGAGGTCTTGTATAATGATTATTTTAATAAACAGTTACATTAAAAAAAAGTACTAAAGTAAATAACACAAAATGTACATTTCCTCCAACGTGAAGCTTCTTTATACTGTCTTTCACCATAAAATAAATCGATGTTTCCTTTTCGGACATAAACTTTAATAAAAACGGAACAAATATTGAATGAGATAAGTATCAGCTAACCCTTAAACACGAAATATAATTTTCTCAGTTAATATGAATTGAAGATTCTAATCAGTTAAATAGTAAAATTGAAATGTTTAATCTACAGGATCTATAAAACTTATAACTTTATTTGTACTAATTATAAATAAATATAAGGCAATTCTTTAGCAGCATTAGACTCAGTGTGATTTATTGAGGTTATTTATGTGTTGTGAAGCATCATAAATGTCCATTATTTTTATTGGCCACAGATAATACCTTAAGTTTTTATTTTCATACTCTCTTATTAAAATGTTTTTATATACATCTATCACCTTTAACATTTTTAAGTCACGATATTCACAGAGACCAAAAACAGGTCACGCAAGTTGTTTTTGTACTAATTTATATCAACTTTTAACAAGTTGTATTTTATTATTTTAAATAGTTAAATTTAAAGAAATATAACTTAAGATTGCTGTAATTATTTTAAATTTTAAAACTAATAATCATATACAGTTAGATTATTAATATTATACTGTAAATTTTAATCTTATTATAATAATAAATCCTTAATAATAACAATTTACAAATCAACAACTGTTAATGACAAAAAGTACTTTTGATATAAGTTTCTGCAGAGTATTTCATTATTACAATATCAATTTTTTACTTTATTTAACTGTTGCAAGAAAGTCCAGTTGAAACCTATTTAGCGACAACTTGCCGTTATTAAGCTCCTATAATGGCCGAAACGTGACTTGAAAGCTAATTCACAAACAACCCTCGACCTTCACAGCTCTTCTCAAGGTCAAACGGGCACAGAATTACATTTAAGACCTGATGAATTTCATGTCACTTCAATAAACTCAAATTACGTGACTTCTTGGGGAAATAAAATTAAATTCGTAAATAATAAAATATTTTTTGAACAAATAATAAAAATATAAATTTTGAAATATATTTAAAGTTATAACTTTAATATATTTTACCTATAGGTAAGCATTGTTTCATCAGTCTGCGTTTGTCTGTCTTCTTTTAGTTATTTATTTTAACACATTGATATGGTTCAATAGATATTTAGAGAAAGTAAAAAAATAATTGTGAAATATTTAATGAACATTTATATAATAACACTAGCAGTAGTCTTTCATAAACCATGATAAATTACTGATGGTTTACTTTTCAGCTTAATTAATGTTATAAGTTTAGCTTTTTCAATTTCAATTCGGAGTATTTTGCATATATAACAAGTAAATAAAATATTGAGTAAAGATATATTAAAAGTGGACATGTACATACATTTTTTTCGGAAGATAGTCGACCGAAAAGTCGAGTGGTTCCGGGAGTTAAGTTCCTGTGCCGAAACTAATATTTCTGTAGTCTTTGACCGGAAGGAAACCATTCCATGTGAATGCACATCAGTAACATTTCGTTCACGTGAAGTGTGATTTGGGCTGACAGTAAACTTTTTGTTCTTTAAGGAGAAATGTTCCAACTTTATTGTGAGTAACTATAAAATTAGTTGAAGCTACTTATTGTATAACTTTATTTATGAACTATTTTATTTATTTCATGCATTTTTTATCATTCTGTCCATTTTTAACGGTTGTTCCAGTGTTTTTAAGTTTCGGGAGAAGTTGTACCAAGTTGTCTACATATAAAGAATATGTTTTTTTCTTTCAATTTTGTCAGAAATTATGTTTGTTTTCGTCATATTTGGCATTAGCATTACTAATTTTATATTTTAAAGAGTAGTTAGGTTGTATGTTTTACAATTATACAATTGACCACTTAGAATGTGCATTGTTGTTAATCTTCATTCTTACGTGAAACCCAAATCAGATTAGCACTATAATATTTGCGACTGTTAGATCATGTGAATTTTTGAAAAAAAAATCATATCGTCACTAAATATGATCTGTATAGCACCCCCTCCCCCTTCCTTGACTAACCCAACTACTTGGGGACAAAGTATTGCGGGGATTGTAGGGATAGGTTCTTTGCTCGGTCCTCTTAATAGGGACTCGGCGTCCGGTCAATGGTTGCCAACCCTTACATTACACTACTAGAGAAGTCTGGGTTGCCCATGTTGGGTGGTAGTAAGTGTCCGGATGTTGTGTAAGGGAGAGAACTGAATATCAGGCTTGTCAATTAGTTGAATTGACCAACGCTATGTGGTTCGGATTCCATGTAAAGCTGTAGCTCACTTACTTGCCCTGGCTATTGGACTATTAATAAATTACCCTTTTTGAGGAATAGTCGAACTCAGTTAGTAACCAGACTACACGTATCCTACACTCATAATGTAATCATTCATATTCACCTTAAAATACGCAAAGTTGTGTCGGTATCTCATGGTATAGTTTTGACTCTTATAACAGTAAACTACAAACAGGGTTGGGAAAAAGTCTGGAATGTATTTATTAATTTTAAAACTATTGATAGAAATGTAATGAAACTGTGCAGTTATGTACATGTCCCTATACCAAACATAAGGACATATTTTACTTATTTTTTGCAAAGCCAGTTTATAGCCCATGAGGGAAGTCTTAAAAATTTTAAATGTGAGCCTACCTCGATTTATATATCATTTTAAAGGTCTTTGTTTGTGAAACACAAAAGTGCAAACCTGAGATAAAAAGGATGACTCAGTCAGAAAATACAGCCACTTAAAGAATATAATGTCAGGGTTGGGCAAAAGTCTGAAATGTATTTATTGATTTCAAAACTATTGAAAAAAATGTAATAAAACTTTGCAGTTATGTACATGTCTCTATACAAAACACATGGACATATTTTACTTGTTTTTCGCAAAGCCAGATGATGCGAATTTAAATGTAGGCCTACCTTGAGTTATACCTCATTTTAAAGGTCTTTGTTTGTACAATACAAAAGTGCAAATCTGAGGTCAAAAGGATGACCCATTCACAAAATATAGCGATTTAAAGAATTTAATGTCATATTACTAATTCTTCTCAGTTATAAGGCTATTTATTCAACGGTTTGAGGTCCCTGTTGAGTATGTTGTTAATTGTTAACAATCGAAACAAACGACTGCGTTATAAAAATAGCTATGCTATTTAACTAAGATAAAAATAAGAAAATGTATTAAAACATTTTTGACAGTAGGCTTACCTAAAATAGTTTAAGAATATTACTATAATAATTTGTTACCTATTTTTTGTGAAATTTAATTTCTCATATTCAGTTAGATAAATTATAGCTCTACCTTTGTCTTAAACAGTGTTTGTTATATGACATTAAATCTTTAAGGGGATATATTTTCTGACTGCATGATCTTTTTGACCTTAGGTTTGCACTCTTGTTTTTTACAAACAAAGACCTTTAAAATGAGGTATAACTCAAGGTAGGTCTTTTTTCTTACATTTAAAATGTTTAAGACTTCCTTCATGGGCCATCACCTGGCTATGCAAAAAACAAGTAAAATATGTCTGAATGTTTGGTATAGGGACATGTACATAACTGGAAAGTATCGTTACATTTCATTTCTTTCAATGGTTTTGAAATTAATAAATATATTCCAGACTTTTTCCCAACCCTGTATAAGTGCGTTAACTCCATTTTACTATCCTTAGTATGGATAGTTAATTCAGCCGATTAAAATATATTATTAATCCCATATGTTCTTATTTTTGTGCTTGAATTGACTGCGTAAATATTTATCCAACCATGAACATGTTTAAGACCAGACTGATGCCAGTGGTACTATGGCTCATTATTTTTCTATTAATTATAAACACGGTTTGTTGTGCAACGACAAATTAATACCTAAACCCCGTAATGAGGTGATTACTGTCGTTACATGACAGTAATTGGTTGGTAGTGACCTTAATTACTGATGCTGTAATGTTGATTATAACTTTATTGAACAATACAAGATAAAAACGTGTTCAATAAGTAAAAAAATGTTCCATGTTTCACAATTTATAATAGTAACCAAACATTTTATAACGATAATAATCTCCAGATTGTGTTTCTATTAGTATATTAGAAAAACAAAAAGTAATAAGAAAAAAGTCTGTTTGTAATGTTTAATTAATTTAGTATATTTTCGTAATTTCATTTCTTTCAATGGTTTTGAAATTAATAAATATATTCCAGACTTTTTCCCAACCCTGTATAAGTGCATTAACTGCATTTTACTATCCTTAGTATGGATAGTTAATTCAGCCGATTAAAATATATTATTAATCCCATATGTTCTTATTTTTGTGCTTGAATTGACTGCGTAAATATTTATGAACATGTTTAAGACCAGACTGATGCCAGTGGTACTCTGGCTCATTATTTTTCTATCAATTATTAACACGGTTTGTTGTGCAACGACAAATTAACATCTAAACCCCGTTAATGAGGTGATTACTGTCGTTACATGACAGTAATTGGTTGGTAGTGACCTTAATTACTGATGCTGTAATGTTGATTATTACTTTATTGAAAAATACAAGATAAAAACGTGTTCAATAAGTAAAAAAATGTACAATGTTTCACAATTTATAAGGGTAACCGAACATTTTATAACGATAATAATCTCCAGATTGTGTTTCTATTAGTATTTTAGAAAAACAGAAAGTAATAAGAAAAAAGTCTGTTTGTAATGTTTAATTAATTTAGTATATATTCGTAAAAAAATCTGTTTGTTTGTAAAGCTTGTTTTTGGCAGTTGGGATTTATCAACTATAACCATATTAAAGTAAATTATGCCTTTTACTCTCGATAAGCTTTTGAAACACTTCTGAAAATACTAACGTGTAAAATAATTATACAATAAATACGTTCTATTATTTATTTTATACTCAAATATTCCTATTAGATAAGATACATATTGTAGGTGTATATATATGGTGTAAATGGTTAAACTTTATTTAATGAATTTCCTAACTTGATATGACCGCGCTTAGTAGCATTTGAGGTAGCTCTGAAAGCCCCGTCTAAACGACGCGAGACTCGGCGAGTCCGCTTGACGCGTGGTGTTACCAAGATGGTTTTTAAAAATCACTGACAGACCAAATCTTATCACGGACAGCTTTATATTGCACTATCCAGAGCACACTCATTTAATGATATTAAGGTAGAAATTCTTCCAAAAACTAATAGAACTTTGAACATTGTTGTACTGTAACGGAGCAGGTAAGCACTGTAACGGTATATAATATATTCGAGGGTTTCAAAATTATATAATTTATCTTCCATAAAAATTCATAAAATTAATTATTAAAATATTTTTTTTATTTTCCAAACACATTTCCTGCAATTCGTTGTAAAAGTTAAAGGAGACTTTTTTTATATTATAATACTAAAATAAGAAGTTACAAAGTTTACACTGTTGTAGCAGTGTACACCCTTGTAGCAGAATGTATTTGAAAACTTGATAAAGTTTCTTTACTCACAATTATGTATCTTCATTATTCATTACTGAGATGCCGATCCTGGAGATATGGGCGAACGTCAGTGGTGAATAAGTATGATGAGTGTAGATGAACGAAAGTAGTCAATGTTACTAACGTAGGTCGACTGTTCCTTACAAAGAGCAATATACAATAGACCAATAGCTGGGCAACTAAGGGACCTACAGCTTTACGTGGAATCCTAACCACGAAGTATTTGTGAGATTTTCAGTTAATTAAAAACTTTAACACTCGTTTTCTTTCTCATATTACATTCGGGCCCTGTTTGATGGCAACCATTTGGCGGACGCCATGTTGGTATTAAGGGCCGAGCATAGAAAACTGTCACCTACAATTTCCATGCAAAGTTTTTTTAGTATCCGTTCAAAACACAAACATAAGAACATATGTTTTTGAAAATAGTTCAGTTTAAATAGTGGAAACGCTACCCTACCATTTAAATGGTGGGAAAGGAGTTTCCTTAACCTTATCCCCTAGACTTAGTATGCTAAGTGAAGCTCTTCCGCTCCCCTGGACTACGCTCTAGCTTGTGTTATCCTCTTTAAACATGCATATTTGTTTAATGATAATGCATATATGTTTTAAAAATGGATGCGGTAATTTATTGGGACCTAAAATTACTTGGTACCGTAGCATGTCTTAGAACTCTTTTTGTGAAATTTGGCTGCACCTCAAAAACATTGTCAAACTATTTTTTCTTATTTTTTGAAAACGATCACAAGACAGTCTGATGATGTTCGAAGTTACTTAAAGTTATACGACTAACATTATTTACGACAAATGTTGCTTATTTAAATGGAAGTAAAAATAGATATAATCATATGTTTTGTTTAATTAAAGTAGTGGTAAATACATTTAGGAAAGCTAAGAAGCTGTCGTGAGATATTTTTAGAGTACTTCTTTCTCATAAAAGTGTTACTATCAAAATGTTTAAACGTGTTAGAACTTAAAATCATACCAGCTCACCTACGAGTTGTTTAAACTATCTTTAACTACATGTTATTTCAGTTATCTATAGGATATCCCTCAAAATACCATTAACCTAGAGGGATAAGTTAAAACTCTGTACAGTAAATGTAAAACATTTGTAACTTTATTTCAATAAATAAATGAATATAGATAAATTAAATATAGTTTCTTGAAGAAAGGGGGTGTTATCAACACAAAATATATACGTGAGGTAGGAGGGACATCATAGTTGAGATCAACTGGAAGGTATATAAAAACTTACATAATTTTGGCATTGTAAACCGTATGTATGACATTGTAAACATGTCGGACTAGGTGACATACTGTTGTAATCCAGCTACTTGGGGGCAATGTGTTGTGGAGATAGTAGGCGTTAGGTTCTACGCTCGGTCCTCTTAATACTGATATGGTGTCCGCTCAGTGGTTGCCATCGACGTGGACACTACTAGAGAAGTCTAAGGTGTCCATGTTGGGTGGCAGTCGGCTTCCGAACGTTGTATATAGGGGAGAACTGAGTGTCAGACTTGTCATTTAGCTGACAATCAGACCAACACTACGTGGTTCGAATTCCACTGTAGGTCCCTAACTGTAGGTAAAACTGTAGGTCCCTTAGTTTCCTTGGCTATTAACTCGAACTCAGTAACCAGACTACAATCATCCTACACTCATTTCATAACTGATATTCGCCTTAAAATACGCATAAAGTTCTGTCGGCGTCTCATAATTAAGTATCAAATTGCCGTTACTATAAATAAATATCTGTACAAAATAATTCCTGAGCAAACCTAACAGTGGATTCTTTATAATAAACTATGATATACATACGCCAGCCTAGAAACTCTAACAGCGTCATGAACAAAAAATATCATTTTTATGGTGTCGCTATTGTAACTAACATACAAAACAGGGTTTGAATTACCTTGGGTCCAATCTTACATTAATACATCGCCACCACGATGCTTGTTAATCTGCGCCAAATAGGGGATGAAATGACAATCTAATCAGGATCGTCTTCTATAGAAGGATCATTCCTCATCCTCCTTTTCCCATCATCCCTCCATCACTCTACACTTCCCCTCCTCATTCCTTAGTTCCTACTTTATGTGTTCTATTTTTAATTTTTCTCTCACCACTACACCAATCTACGATAACCCTCTTTATAACGAAAATATTAATTTTTAATATGTATAATAATGTATTCCTCCAAAAAATTTTACAAAATAAACTAAAGTTGTTTGGGATTTAAATAGCTCATTAATGTGTATCTTTATTACTGCATTTATCTTAATTAAATGAAATCAGACATATAATATGGTATTCAGATTCCACGTAAAGTTGTAGACCCCTTAGCTGTTCTGTGTTTATTAATAAATGGCCCTTTCTGAGTGTAAGTCAAATTCAGTTAGTAACCAGACTACACCATCACTCATATTCGTCTTAATAAACGTGAAAAGAAGTGTCGACGTCTTATATGTGTAAAAGAAATATGAATAGACAAAAATGTATTGTTTTGTTTTCTTACGGATATCATATTTTTGATACCTCTACAGTTTTTTGTGTCTCAAAAATTGACATAACAAATAAAAGCATATTATAAATATAATACAAAAATATTTTATCAATTATATAATAAAAGCATCTAAGAATGAATTTGGTCTCCGAAATCATCCCAAAATAATCCATTCCATTAATCGGAGTTAATTTGTTAAAAAAACGCACTCTGCCTTCACAAACTTCTGAACTTTATTATCCATGTGTTCTGTCATTGTTTTCAATAAATCCGTTGATACTTAAATAGACCAGTGTGCTCTAACAACTGTAGATTACAGTAACAGCTGTATTCTATTCGCATTTCATTTTTGCACAAAAAGTTGCTATGTTGTTTGTCTGTATTTGAATGGATTTAACTTTTGCACATAAAGTTGTTTATCAACCACTGTGATCATTCAATGTTTGTTGTCTCTATTTAAAAGTTGTGAACGGAGAGTGTATTTCAACTATCATTCAATAATTTGCCTTATTATGATTAGTTTAATGTACGTGATGGCAGATAACACTCAAAATAAATTATAAGATTTCTTTAAACAGTTGACTCACTTATAAATTTGAAGAACTGAATACTAGATACAACGTTTTTTAGTTATGTAAATATAATAAACCATAAAATAAAAATTTACTAAACATAAAATTAAAATTAAAAACTTGTAACTTGGATAGTTGTAAAAATAACTCAACAATTTAATGTCCAAGGTCAACAGGCAACATAAATCACAATCATTACAAAAAAGAGCTTTTCGCAGTAACCTCGCACAAACTAGTTTGATTTTATTTTATGAGCCATAAAATAAATCTCTCATGAAGATAAGGTTTGCCTTTAGGAAGAGCACATTTGTTGTAAATTATTGTGCAGTATATTTTATACAGGAAAATAAAAATATTAAGTAAGAATTATGAAACGCTATTTGAAATTAATTTTAATAATATAATGCTATTCAACTAATAACATAAAATTCACTTTCTTCTTTCGATGTATTTACTTATTAAAGGTTTTTTTAGATTGGAATATTTCTGTTAGAATGAAGTTTGTATCCAATTATTTGTTATATAATTCTTAACAATTCAGCAATAACTATCGTTTTCAGTTGACAAATTGTTAATATTCTAAAATTAAACATTTAAATGTTATTGATTGATATCGATTTGAAAAGTCTAGTTCTCTGGAGATTAGCATTGAGCTTTCCTATTTATTTTTTAGCACTGTATAATACATGTTTAGCATAATATATTATTGTTACATCAATCGTTAATTATATTTTATAATATATATTTATCTCTTTAATATTACAACCAAATAAACTTTAGAATATAGACTTGCTTCAATTGTATTACTATTTCACTTTAGGTCATTATTTTATTTACTTTTCTATATCATAAAACTTATAAGTAGTTAAACTTAATTCGCGTATAAAGTTTAACAACGAACAAAATTTAAATTCGTCAATAAGCAGGTTTTTTTAAATATATTTCTTAATTTATTTAAAACCTTTTAAATAATATATCACTACTTATTTAATATTCTTTAAATCATTCTTATTTTAACTTTTTTCAAGCATTGCTTATGAATAGGCTACTTCCTAAATTGGGCCTACTCAAAGAAACTGTCTTCATGACGCATACTCTAGGGTGTGGGGTGATAAATTCACCCATTATTAAGGATCAGCTTCCATCAACATACGACACTTGAACACAATTAGTGTTTGTGTAAGAACGCTTGACACAATCAGTCATGAGTTCTCTAGTTCATAAAAGTTTCAGAGTAAATATAATTCAAGGGTTTTGGTCTTTATAGCCGTAATAATTGCACTACTATAGTTTTACATTATTTTATGACGATATTTTTGTGAGCAATCCACATATATTTGCAAACATCTTAACATTAACATTGTTAAACGCTATAAAAATAGCCATTGAGTTATTATTAGCCATTTAAAAATGGTGGTTATATAAATATTTTTAATTAAAATACGTAGTAAAATTTTAAGTTCATCAAGTTAACAAAAAACGATAATTTTTAGTTAGTTTTATTCCAAATCTATTGGTACTTTAATTTTTCTTGTGTCTATTTTTAGTGAATTTTTGGTAAATAATATATTTTACAGCTCTCTCTGGACTCAGTAAATACTTGCAGTAAAATACATTTGTTGCCGAAATCCACTAATCATAGACTTCAAAGAAAAATAAGGCACCAATATATTTGTAATAAAACAAACTACAAATTATTATTTTTATGTTAACAATTGATTGATTAATTGATTAATCAAACAATTTATAATATATTTTGATTTAAATATTTTAAAAGACCTCCATTTTTAACTCTTGACTGTGTGTATTCTGTTTAATACTTTTATAAAATGAACCGTACAAATACATAAAAATAACCAATCGAGAGCTACTTAATAACAGAACATTTTTCGTTAATTCACTACCACTACTTTTTTCATTACTTCCGTTACCACTACTTTTTTGTCACAATTACGGTTAGATTAGGTCAGGTTAAGTTAGGTTAGATTAGATGGCTACTAAAGTTGATCACAAACTGGTAAATCCAATGATTGACTTACCAGTTTTCTAGGAAAGTGATAAAATAAGGCCAATGATTTCAGATTCCTAGCGGATAAGGAATACCACAGTAGGCGTAAAAATTATTGGGGAACAGTTTTTAGAGCAATATAGAATATTTATCAATTGGTAGTGAATTAACAGAGAAGATTCCGTGATTTTAGTAAATAATAGTACAATGTGTGAGGCTGAATGGAGTATGTCATTAAAGAGATAATTTTAAAAGTTAATTAGTAAACTAAACTTATTCTCATGTTATAGTTTTAAAAAAATTACAAGAAACGTGTATATTATGAAATTGTATTTAAATACTTTATTTAAATTTGTGAGTAGTTATTGGGGCCATACAATGTATATCCAATTATATTTTTAAGTGTTTATATTTGTAATTCTCCCCGCCCTTGAACTTCTGATTTATTTGTAGCCCATTAAGAACAACAATAGATATTTCTCTAGTATTACTTAGTCAACCTAAAATCGTTTCATACTTTGATAATACATTTTTGGGGTGTTAAATAACAATATTTAGTAAAAATTAGGTGTCGCAAACATAGATTTAGTATTATCAATTGTGCATTAGTTTATATCGAGGCCGCCATTTTACATCGCGCTGCGGCAGTTATGGTTTGGTTAGGTTAGGTTATTACATTGTAGAATATTTTTTTATATCGTCTGACCAAAAATTGGCTTACGACAGTCAAAATGCGTTATTACAAAATCATTCTACAATATAATAACCTAACCTAACCTAAACAGCCGCGGCTTGATGTAAATGTACGGCTTCCGTTTACTACAAAAAATCGCACTTTCCTCACTTGTGACCCATAATTTTTCTTAAATATTGTTTCTTAACGTCCAAAAAATGTATTAACAAAGTATGAACAAATTTGATGTTGACTAAATAATAGTAGAGAATTATCCAGCAGTATAAGTATCAATATAGGCAACACGTATGAGGCAGTTGCGACAACTATATCTAACATAATGATTGTTCCGACTTGACTTCAGAGTGCTCTTACAGAAAATGCTGGAACTACGAATAGTTGTTACTGGTAGTTGCGTCCTCCATTATTTCCACGTTCCAGGTCTTTGAATGTACCGTTTTATGTCCTACTTGATTGATATTGTGAATTTATAAGTAGTGATAGTGTAAGTAAAAAATTGTATGATAGTGAACTTTACATTATATTTCATATTGGTTATAGATTTTTATTGCATTATTTATTTATGATTCTATTATATTATTGCTTGGACCAATTAAAATAACTTTTAGAGTAAATACCTAGCTCAACAAGTAATTACTGTCTGTTGTATGTCAAACGAAGTACACTTGGCAACACCGCACGTCAGAGCTACCTCGAATGCCACTAACCGCGTTTATATCAAGTCGGGACATTTATTTGACAAACTATAATGCTAGGCTACTCAGCCTTGCAAAGAATGTGATATTTTTTTAAATAATCTATCTTAGTGCAAATGTATGAGTATACACCTCGGGACCAGCCGAGTGCTAGAACCTTTAACGAATTTGCTGGAAACGCAATATCCCTTATTAAATTTATTAGAACGGAAATGATAGCTCATGGCTTTCTCGACCGGAAGTGGCCATTCCCCGTCACTGAGTTGACCAAATGAGGTACAACCGTGCGGTCCCAATTAACTTACGCCATTTCAAACACGGAATGTCAAAATTTTGCTTTAACTTTTAACAGCTCTACGAAAGAAAAAAAACAGATTGTCATAGTCAGTATTTTAGTAAACATCTTGTGCAGTTTTTTTAAAAGTCACTGCTCGTAATAGTGTTTACTAAAAACTGTATTTTGTATAAAATGAGACAGATAGCTTGAGGTTGAGGTTAGTTCACCTTAAATGAAGTGAGGTTTTAATAAAAGTCTTACAGAGAATCCATAATTCAATCAAATCCACTTTTATGACACTACAGTAACAAAAGAAATAAGGTTAGTCTTCTTTTTACATTTGAAAAATATATAAAAGCACAAATAAATACTTTTTTAATGAATAAATAATTTATAAATTTAAGTGAGATTTAATTATTATATAATACTAGCGGTCCCCGCCCGCTTCGCCGGTCATAATATTGAGTTTGAAGACTTGCATTAAAAATATAAGTAAATATTCCAACAAATTGTAGAACATTAAAAAATTACTAAAGTAAATCAAAATAAATACTTTTATTTTGAAAAACAATTATTTAATACTAGAAAACCCCCCTCCACGCTTCACATGCCAACCCCGATTCTCTCTGCGCTCTATACACCTCAACCTTCGGCCTCGGTATGTGACTTTTGACTAAAAATAATAGTAGACTAACTGTACAGCGTAAAATCACAATTATAATTTATTTACTGTATTTCACTTACATTACTTGCATAGCTATCTATTTATTAGTATAAATACCCAATGACATTACTTAGCCTATTTCAAACGTGTTCGTTTAATTTGCTTTTGTTTTATAGGTGAAGATCAAACTTTTAATGCGTCAATAGTATAATGTCAAATATAAAAAATAAACATGTTTATTTATTTACAAAACCAATGTTATTGCTTTACTAAATTCAACCCAATGTATTCTTATGGAAAAATGAAATTTTGTGGGGGTTTTTGTACCCCTTAGGAATATAATTTCAAAAAATCCTTTTTTAGTGCGCCTCTAGGGCATAAGATAAACATATATACTGAATATTATGTCTATCTTTTATGGTTTTTGCTGGGCGATGTTGAATCAGTCAATGAGTGAGTCGGGACTTGTCTTTTTATATATTTAAATTAATTTTAAGGTTATAATAACACAATATTATATAGATCTTAGTAGGGAATATTTGGACTTCATTAGGACAAAATATTTATATTTTTCAAACTATTCGTTGTTTATTTAAAAAAAAAAGGTGTTGATTGATTAGAGATAGAAATATTAATTTTTTTATCATATTTATACTTATTTTCTTTTTAACAACAGTACAAATATAATATTTTATTTTTCTTCAATTATTAAGGAAAAATATATTTGCACCCCATATCCCATCGAATTTGTATAACGTGTTACAATGAGAGCTGTAACTTACTCCTAATAATAATAAATAAAATAACGTAGGTACTTTTGAATATTTATTTTACACAATAGTTATACTTTTTTAAGTAATTATAAGTAAGTAAAGAAAGAAGATGCTGTAACTTTGTTCTAGAGGGAGGAAAGAGTGTTAAGTGAATTTGTGGCATACATAAAAATAACAGGCTAGTTATTTCTTAAACTGATAACTTTACTACAACACTATTTGAAATTTATGTAAATACATATATACATATATATATATATATATATATATATATATATATATATATATATATATACATATTAAGCATGACATCAGCGTATTAAACTGTGTGAGTAAAATCTGACAAAAAAAGTACTGTATTGAATCATTTGTGATTTAGTAATATTATAACATAGGTCCCATAATTATCTTGGTATACTCAAATCGTAATAAAATTTCATGTACAACACGTAAAGTTAACTCAAATAAAATGACCTTCTGTCTAATGTACTTGACTTACATTAGACAGAACGCACTTTACGTTACTATACCAATGTGTATGAGAGGGTGGGTGGGTCAATACCAATGTGTACGGGAGGTTGGGTGGGTCAATACCATCGTAAGTGTATGGGAGGGTAGGTGGGTCAATACCAATGTGTACGGGAGGTTGGGTGGGTCAATACCATCGTAAGTGTATGGGAAGGTGGGTGGTTCAATACCATCGTAAGTGTATGGGAGGGTAGGTGGGTCAATACCAATGTGTACGGGAGGTTGGGTGGGTCAATACCAATGTGTACGGGAGGTTGGGTGGGTCAATACCATCGTAAGTGTATGGGAAGGTGGGTGGTTCAATACCATCGTAAGTGTATGGGAGGGTAGGTGGGTCAATACCAATGTGTACGGGAGGTTGGGTGGGTCAATACCATCGTAAGTGTATGGGAAGGTGGGTGGTTCAATACCATCGTAAGTGTATGGGAGGGTAGGTGGGTCAATACCAATGTGTACGGGAGGTTGGGTGGGTCAATACCATCGTAAGTGTATGGGAAGGTGGGTGGTTCAATACCATCGTAAGTGTATGGGAGGGTAGGTGGGTCAATACCAATGTGTACGGGAGGTTGGGTGGGTCAATACCATCGTAAGTGTATGGGAAGGTGGGTGGTTCAATACCATCGTAAGTGTATGGGAGGGTGGGTGGGTCAATACCAATGTGTACGGGAGGTTGGGTGGGTCAATACCATCGTAAGTGTATGGGAAGGTGGGTGGTTCAATACCATCGTAAGTGTATGGGAGGGTGGGTGGGTCAATACCAATGTGTACGGGAGGTTGGGTGGGTCAATACCATCGTAAGTGTATGGGAGGGTGGGTGGTTCAATACCATCGTAAGTGTATGGGAGGGTGGGTGGGTCAATACCATCGTAAGTGTATGGGAGGGTGGGTGGGTCAATACCAATGTGTACGGGAGGTTGGGTGGGTCAATACCATCGTAAGTGTATGGGAAGGTGGGTGGTTCAATACCATCGTAAGTGTATGGGAGGGTAGGTGGGTCAATACCAATGTGTATGAGAGGGTGGGTGGTTCAATACCATCGTAAGTGTATGGGAGGGTGGGTGGGTCAATACCATCGTAAGTGTATGGGAGGGTGGGTGGTTCAATACCATCGTAAGTGTATGGGAGGGTGGGTGGTTCAATACCAATGTGTACGGGAGGTTGGGTGGGTCAATACCATCGTAAGTGTATGGGAGGGTGGGTGGTTCAATACCATCGTAAGTGTATGGGAGGGTGGGTGGGTCAATACCATCGTAAGTGTATGGGAGGGTGGGTGGGTCAATACCAATGTGTACGGGAGGTTGGGTGGGTCAATACCATCGTAAGTGTATGGGAAGGTGGGTGGTTCAATACCATCGTAAGTGTATGGGAGGGTAGGTGGGTCAATACCAATGTGTATGAGAGGGTGGGTGGTTCAATACCATCGTACGAGTATGGGAGGGTGGGCCCGTTACTAAAACTTACGTACTTTAGTTTTACATTTCAACCTAAATCCCTTAAAGCCCTAAGAGAAGGCAAGTTGAACAACACTGTCAAATATACTCTATATTGAAATGATAAAAAAACTAAACTCAATTCCCAGTAATTAAACAATCATCATACTAAATTAATAGTTAATCACGTGCAATTTTTTGGATTTTTTTCCTCAGACTGATGTGTAAGAAAACAGCTCCCTTCAAAACAAGTAATGTACAAAATATCGTTGTATGAACTGTTTTAACTGAACATATTGATTGAACCTGAACATATGAAATGTTTTAAGGGTGTTTTGATGAAATGTTTTAATTCCCAGTTTACCGCTCTAAGGAATTTTGTTCTAGATTTATCGCAACTGCCGCTAAGAGTAGTAAAGATCCTGACTCACTAACGAACAAGCAATGTATTCCCCTACTCTCTCTCCCCCTTTTAGCATCCGCCTGCCTCACCCCATAAATTTGACAGATGGACATAACTCCACATGTATAGTTAACTCTAGCATTGCATTTTATATATATTAATAATCTACTTTTCAGCTAAAGATGACTGTACAAGTTTCAACTCAAAATTTGAACAAATATCATTTATAAGAAAATAATTGGTACCACTATAAATATTTTTTTTTATATTTACTCTATACTAAGTTGATTAGTACCTTTTGTCCACTATATTCTCAAAATGTTAATAAATTACAACACACGATTTGTTCATGAGCTATGCACCCAACATAAACAGACCAAATTTACTAATTTGTAACCAAAGTAGCTACTTTGGGCAACCATATCTCCATAAAGACATTTTTAGAATTTTTTTCCCGTAACACATTTATTACTTACATGGATACTTACAATTTTATTCAAAAAATTTTCAAAAATAATTTTCAATCAAACGTAAATCAGTATAAACGTACAAACTAATATAAAATTGGAGCATTGAGTGTAAAAATTGCATAAATCACATAATTGTGTTCAAGCGTGAAGTAAGATTACACCTAAACCCACTCAGCGGTTTGATTTATTGAAACCAAAACTTTTAGACTAGGACTTTTATAAAGAGGATCAAGAACCTTTATCCGTCATAAACAGGATTCAAATAAAAGCTCTTTCCTTCTTGTGTCATCAATTCACTTAATTTAACAGCACTTTTCTCTGAACTTCGTCATAAAACGAAGTTCCTCTTTGCTGGGTTTGCTTTACAAAAGGCGACTATGGGTGTAGACGGTACAACGATCATCCAGGAAACACCATTCATCTTCATTTTTAACGAGGCTAATGCTGACATATGATAATAGACAGAAAGTAAAATGGTAGCGTGAATTATAGAACCTTTATAGACATTTATAAATGTTTTTAGAATTAGCACAGAATGTCGTTAACGCTTTGATGTTAGATACTCGTTATAGAATAATAGTGGTCCCAGAATTGATTCTTGAGGCACTACAAAATTTGTATGAATTGGTTAACTTTTAGTTTAGTTTACGTACATTTTAAGATTTTACATGCTAACTATTCTTTTAATATAAACTTTCCACTGTTTATTTTATATAAATAATGTATTTCAACTATATTAGTGTGATGTAAAATGATTGTTACGATTGTTTGAAAAGAATGTCCATTTATCTAAAATGTAATTATATACTAAATGTATGTAAAATTGTATCTATGTTATTTTTTTTTTTTTAATATAAAAATAGTTTTAATTGTTTTGTATTAATCCTACGTTAATGTCTAGGAGAATGTATTTTCCCTTACTTTAAAGGTGGATTTTAAATATGCAAACCCTACTTCTTTTACAAGGGTTGCCATGAATATGCATGTCTTTTAAGGCCAGATCTGTTTAAAACGTTGAAGGTCGAAACGTTAAAATATTTTATCAATAAATCCTTTTTAACAATTTCAAATACTAACTTTATTTACTCTTATTTTCTTACTTCTTAATAATTTAAGAAAATTGAAGAAAACTTTATTTTATTATAATCAAAAATTATAAATCACTTTATTCAAGTTAATTTATTCAAGTTTATATGTTTCTATTGAATTAGTTTAACCTAACACAGAGAAAAAGAAACAGAGGTCGCTATCTTACGGCCGCAGCAAACGCCTCGGTGGCATTTATATATAGATTGCAACTAATACACACCTTTGTGTATCTGAAATAATAATCACTAGTCTATCCTTGAGTATTTGGGGGAAATGAGGAAGAGACTGACAAGGTGCTGGCCATGCCATTAATCCATGTGACAAACTGGAAAAGTAACTACACGACACACTAGCTTGACATATATTGGATACAACCTCTGTTTCTTCCTTCCCTGAGAATAAACTCAAGTTGTTTAGTTATTTAAATTTAAAAGATTACTAGCCGACAACTATCGCATCTCTAGTACACTTTTATACCATCAATATAAATGCTCAGGCTGCTGCCGTTCTCCTAGATAACAAAGTTTTATGGTCTAGGACACCCTATAAATTTACTTGAGAGGGATGCAGAAGTGCAATCAAATTAGAGTTAATAGAAATTACCTTAAACTTTTCACAATGAAAACCAAATCAGCCAAGCTTTTGGGTCATCCTTTTTTTTTTTTTTTTTTTTTTTTTTTTTTTTTTTTTTTAAATTGATTGATCTGTTTGAAATAAATTATTAAATTAAACCAAATCTGATGTTACACTATGGGAAAAAAAGAAAAGTTCAGTGGCTATTTGATAACCTGGAATTTTGATAAATCCTGCCTTATTGTGTCTCTATGATACAAAAGCTAACTTTCCTCCAAATTTCATCAAAATAAGTTTAGTGGTTCCGGACTTTTCATAATGAGCAAATACATAGTTTTATATATATAAGTATATATATAAGTACCACTGTACGTGTCGGGGCGGGTGGGTGGGTCAGTACCACTGTACGTGTCGGGGTGGGTAGGTGAGTCAGTACGAATGTAGGTGTAGGGGTGGGTGGGTAGGTCAGTACCACTTTACGTGTAGGGGTGAGTGGGTTGGTCAGTACGAATGTACGTGTAATGTAAAACCTGCAGTTCTTGTTAGTAAATGACAACAAAAAAGAAATATTTTGGATTCAGGTCTTAACATGAGTTATAAAATGCTATTATTGGTGTGTTTTTATTACTCAATATATATAAAAGTATATATTGAGTAGTAAAAAATATTCATACCAAAGTAGTTACTTTGGTATATATATTGAGATTACATAACCACACCTCAGTACATTCCATGAATACATACATAATTGTTTAACGGTAAGATCCACAACTTAAATATAACTAAAATGTTTTGATAGGCTAGAAAATGTTTATTAAAAAAATAATATTTTATCATTTTGGAAGTTTTTGGAGTGTAGGAGAAGTATCAAAGCATAATTCTATGAATCAGTGTATAGCATGAATCGATAACATGTACTACTTATGTTAGACAATTTTCTAGCTGATATAAGGTGGATGGATGTCCAAGGTTTTATTTGGTTTGTTTTTAATTTTTTTTTCATTTTTCGTTTTTGTCTTTTCTCATAATTTACATTTCAATCGACGCGTTACATTCACATTGAACAAAGTCTTAGGGTAATCTAATTATCACAGCAAAGCTAATAGCTATATAGTTGTGGTCTAAGTCGATCCATGCGTGAGGGACTTGAATGAAATGTTAGGGGAGGTGAGGGATAAGATAAAAAGTTGCAAATTTTCTTGGTATTTTATTAAATACAGCATCTTTTTACTTTTTAAGAGAAAACTTCAAGAGAAAGTGTTTTTAAAGAAGTTAATCTGTATAAATCGTTTCGTTCGTAGCCATTACTCTTCCAGAATGAGGTTTCTTAGAGCATTCACTTGTTGAAATACTCGTTTAGTGTCTTGGCTTTTGTTAGTTGATTATGAAAGGTTAAACGAAAAATAATCTTTTATTTATTTAGACATAAATCTATTGCCATTCTTAAAATATAACACTATTACGATATAGTTTACTAGGAATATATTGAGATAAATAAAGAGAACCGTTGACTTGGAAATGCATATATCTGCATATATTCTGCCCCTCTTGATATCCAACGTACTTACGAAGAGGAGTTACGTTGACAAAACTGCTTCACGTATTATAAATAAGGATATAAATTACCCACTAGCAATGTGGAGTTTTATAAATCTATGCCTTTGACAGTGACGCGCACTAATCACTACAGTTCCTGTTGATTGTGTGTTCCGCATATTTTAAAGCATTTTTCAATTAAAATGAGACAGCAAATGTATTGACTATTACTTGAATTTCACAAAGTTTTAAAATTTAAAATTTAACTAGTACCTTTAAAGTTAACAAACCAAATGGATTAATCAAAATATGATAATTATTCAACCTAAATTGTTCATAAATTTAATTCGTTCATTCGTTGTTCTTTCTCATCTTAATTATTTCATCTTATTTTACAGTTTTAGTGGTAATGCTTTAGTTTGAATAATTATTTTGGTCCAAGTTTAAATGCAAGACGAAAGCGAAATCTGTCCAACCACATTACGGGGGCGTTAGAACTGTTTTGTAAAGAACGTCAAATGTATTTTCACCAAAGGTCAAAATCTGGCTTTAGAGTACTTAGTCATTGTGACAACTTTCAACAAAATTTATAAAACGTTTATTGCTGCCTTTCTCTCATGTACTTAAACAAGTATAAGTGTTATGTACTTCTTCGTTGTGGAAGTATTATACAACAGAAAAGTGACAGTTTGAACGAAAAGGTTATTCTACTTGTTTTTATCCTCACAGTGTAAAATAAAAATGTATTCATCACTATTAACAATATACTGTGGTTTAAAGTCTTACAATTCTTACACATAAGACGCCGATACAACTTTGTGTGTATGTATTCCATGGCCATTTTGTGTGTGTATTCCATGGCGAATATGAACATGAGTGTGGATGACCTGTGTAGTCTGGTTACTAACTGAGTTCGACTATTCCTCAAAATGGTAGTCAGTGTCCGGATGTTGTCTAGGAGAGAGAGAGAACTAAGTATCAGTCTTGTCAATTGGCTGAAAATCAGACCAATACTACGTGGTTCGGATCCTACGAAAAGCTGTAGGTCTCTTAGTTGGCTATTGGACTATTAATAAATGGCCATTTTGAGGAATAGTCGAACTCAGTTAGTAACCAGACTACACAGGTCATCCACACTCATGTTCATATTCGACTATTCCTCAAAATGGCCATTTATTAATAGTCCAATAGCCAACTAAGAGACCTACAGCTTTTCGTAGGATCCGAACCACGTAGTATTGGTCTGATTTTCAGCCAATTGACAAGACTGATACTCAGTTCTCTCTCTCTCCTAGACAACATCCGGACACTGACTACCATGGACAGCCCAGACTTTTCTAATAGTGTCCACGCCGATAGAAAAACATTGGGCGGACGCCATGCCGGTATTAAGAGGACCGAGTGTAGAACCTATCACCTACAATCTCCGCAACACTTTGTCCCCAAACAGAGGCCCAAAGGTTCAATGGAGACTGTCAGTCCAAAAGGTCAAGATAAACCTTCGCTATAGAGAATTCTTTCTTTGAAACATGTGTTTTTGGCGATTTCGTTTATCATAATTGCAAGAAACATCGCAGCCATATGTTTCTTGCAATGGCTTTACATAATACATATAACATGTATTGAATGTTTTTAGGCTTTATGAATTTACATATACTTCGATTTTGTTGAATTTAATCCTTACAAAACAATTGTATTTAACTACAAACATCCTTTTGACCTAGTAACTGTTGATTCCATCACGGATGTTTATATTATTACAATCTGTAATTTATAAATGTGCACGTTGTTACTCTTCTTTGTACAAAGATATTCTCTAATATTTGATGCTTTGAACTATTATGATAATTTTACTCTATTTTGATTGTTTTATACGACCTGCATTCCTCTGTTATCTATTTGTTTACTCCGTTGCTCTTTGGAATATTCGTTTTTGTAAATACGTTTTCCTGTAGACTATATTCATTGTCGCTTGTTTCATAATGTTGTTCTTTTTATTTCTCGGGTTTTTAATAAATATGATTTTTTTTCAGCATACAAACGAGACAATTCTGAGAACACTCTTCTGTTATTGTTATTAATAAGCACCTTTTTATATTTAGTTCAGTTTTCAAACTCACGTTCTCTGATGAATGTTACTATCTGAAAGTGAAAGTAGACTAATCTGTTACAGCCATTCGTTTTCCAAACGGCTGTCCATTAATGTTTCTCTCTTGGACCCTACTCGAGTTGTTGTACAGCAATTCTATTGGATAATAAACTGAACAAATGTGTAACTGTACAAATATCATACATATTCAGTTATGAAATGCTTTTAATTCCAATTTACTTTTCCTGATGTTATCAAAAATGTTTATTTACTCAGTTTTGAAGATTTTTATGATTTAATTCTATGTTTATTGTAGTGATATATTTATCCTGTTGTTGTTAAGCTATAGACTAGCTTTAAAATATTGTGTATTTGATATGTTACATTATAATTAGATTTAATGTCTATACTGTAACATGTAAATTTAAATAAATAAATATATATTCAAATAATATTTTGATCATTTTATTAGTAAACACTTTGTTGAATAACTAATGTTGTATGCCACATTATGTAAAGCTCTAACGTATAAAATTACACAGAGTATAAATGTCATCTTACGAAACGTGTGACATCAACAATAACCTTGTTAAACTTTACACTTAGAGTATATACTGTAAGAAAATTACTCCATTATATACCTCCTCGAATTTTCTTTACAAAGATATATATATATTCTCTCCCGCCCATCCAGTGTAATAACTATATCTGAGAACACATTGGTGCTGAATATCGGATGTCAGATTCATAACCCAAGTCTATTACATGTAGTTTCTGGTTTGTAGTTAATTCAATTAAGAAGTCGCCTCGGGTTACATGTTTGTCAGTTGGTTGATATATACAACCTACAAACTGTTAGGAAAACATTGCTTCCTCCAGCAATTACGTTCGACATGTACCATTGTTTAAAACCCATTTTATAGATATTTAAGCACTTTAAACCATGTTATCCTGTACGAAATTTGCTAAAAACTTTACTAGCGTAAAAATGATCCTCATGCACTTTAATTATTGTTAGTATCGGTATTAAACTGTAGTGCTACTATTTAAAGGTCATTAGAGAGAGAGAGAGCTTAACCAAGATTACTATAAGCAGTCCTTATAGTGTTACAATTTCGATCCAGTTAATGGCTTCTCAATTAGTAAACAAAAATCCACTATCGTCTCTTGCAGATTTGCATATATAATTAGGCTAAATTAGTAAAACAATTATGTAAGAGACGATTAGGTAAAAACATAAAAATGTGCTTAAATGGATTCATATAAGAATGGACGATTTGTAAAATTGTTCATGGTCCACATTTGAATTATTTGAGAAAATGTTTCAAGTGTGAATGTTTTTTGTCTATTTTAGCTTTCTTTAAATTCTCAAAGCTTTATTTCATCGTGTGTTATTTTCACTTTTATGTAAGGGGGTGTTTGAACAGTGTTTTGATCTTTGGCCTACAATGGAAGAACATTTTTAGGCAAATTAGTTTATGATGTAACATATCATAATATAATGTGCCCTTACATAGATCTTAAATACATGAAATACTATAATTTTCACACTTATCGTATTATCTTAGATATGAGACGTTGACACAGTTTCGTGTGTATTTTAAGTAGAATATGAGTCAGGATGACATGTGTAGCCTAGTTACTAACTGAGATCGACTAGTGCTCAGAATGCCCATTTATTAATATCCAGGGCAACTAAGGGACCTACAGCTGTATGGGAAATTGGAACCACGTAGTATTGGTCTAATACTCAGTTCCCTCCCCCAACACAACATCCGGACACTTACTACCACCCAACATGGACACTCCAGATTTCTCTAATAGTATTCACGATACAATAGCAATGTAATTGAACGGACGCCGTGTTCGTAGGACTGTTTGTCCCCTTTATACAACTCGGTAATAAATAACAAACAGCTTAGTAAAATAGATGTGTTTGTTCTAACATTTATGTTATCTTCTGGCATCTTTAGAATGTGCCCAAAGTATAATATTATTTTTTCTGTAGTTTGTTATGAATTCTCCTTTTTATGGGAACTTATTATATTTTTGCATAGAAGTCTCTATCCTATGGTTGTCATCTTTCTTGTTCATGTATTTTCTTATTATTATCAATCTATTTAAATATTTTCTATCGTTGATAATAATAGTATCGTTCATTAATTTTGGGTAGTTATAAGTTACTAACTAAAACAGAACTAGAGATAACTACAAGATTTTAATAATAATACAACATTTTAATTAAGCACATCACTGTTTAAAATATGCCAAGTGAAATCTAGTTATCAACATAATTATTTATTACCAGTATAATAAAGAGATATTTCTATACATATCCTAACAGCGAGTATTCGGGGACGTGAGACATGCTGCTTCAAAAATTGGGGGAAAGAAGAAAATAAGTGATCCTAAATAATTATTGAATTTGTATTATTAAAATAATAAAGCATAACTTAGCTTATGTATAGACAAAAAATCAATAAGTTTATTTATTGCTTCACATTTTGTATGTTTACTGGAGAATTCCGGAGCACTTGCTTTCTCACGGAGCAATTCTCATTACACTGTCAACGGTTTCAACAGGAAAGCTCCATTTCACTCTTGGAGTAAGTTTTTCTTAACTATCAAAAGTTTTATATTCAGGATGTCTCCATGTGTTAAATAAAACCAATCGCAGAATCTTTATTTTATTGGTTATAGTTAAATAAAGATTCTACGAAGTTTTTTTTTACGCAAACCAAGATAAATATCTACTTACTGTTAAAACACGTTTTTTTTTCGAAATACTAAGAAATATAAGTGGCAGTAAAAATAAAATACGTATTAAAATAACGCATGCACATATAGCAAGTAAACACACAACGAGTTTTACACAAATCAATTTATTTTTGTCTCAATAAATTACAAGTTACTCAGAAAATGTACGAGCTGCTTCTCAAACTTAACATCAAATGTTCATTTCACCCTCGTACTGTCGTTAAACTCTAAACGTAATTGAATGTTGTTAATGACCGTATTTTAACGTCTTAATTATAATCAGGTCCAACGAAGATGGCGTTGTTAAATCAATTTTAAGAACTTACAGTATTCATCCTTTTTAGGGTAGTTAATTACCATATAACGTTAATTATTATGTTGTTTTTGTTAAAACTTTATTTTAGGCTACATCTTCTCTGTCAATTTTTTAACATTGTTGGGATTATGCGTGAAAAATTGATTTTGTACTTTATTCAGTAAACAGTAGACCATAAATGAAAATTTAAAAAAATATATTTTCATCCTGCTTAAACAGTATTTGATTTACCCTCTGAAGTATTATTAATATAAACGAATAATTATTTAAATAATACAATACACAACTTAATACATATAATTTTATTTTAAAGTTATATCGATTTATTTCAGTAAAGACATACAATTTTTATATGCCTTTTTAACACACTACTAATAAATACTAAATATTTCATACCTACAAATAAAATGTTCAGATACTCCGTTATAAATCATTTTCTATTCCTTTTTTTTCATTTTGAAATAATCATGTTAACACGTATTGAGAGAAAAAAGATATTCCAAATATTTAAATAAACTAGCTGAACCCGGCGGACGTTATCTCGCCTTTCATTTTTCATGGACATACCAAAATAAAGCAATAAAAAGAATTATAGAAAAAACCATTATTTATTAAATGAGTGCAAGAGGGTAAACAATATTTTTGGTCTTCTTATTTGGTGTATAAATGTAAAAGTTTTTTGGTGAGCCTACTCTCGAGCAAGCGACGTAGAGCTGTCCATGTGAAAAACGCTTTTTTTAGGAGGCATGTCATAAAAAGTAAACTGCAAAACAAATAATTATTTATTTTTTATTTTCACGTTTCACCACATGTTTAAATTACCGAGGAAAAAAGGTTAACACCAAATACAGATCACCTGATCAAGTAAAAGTAGTGTGTGCTACACTCTCAAGGTGAAATGTAGAACTACAATAAATCAAAACATATACAGTACTGTTGTTGTGAGAACTTCAATCTGCTTATGGCATGTGAAACTACATTAAACCACACAGTCATATGTTTTTTGTAAACAAATCAGATTCTCCATTTGAATAACATGGGATCTTTAGGAGCCCGTGGGGTGGGACTCTGTGGACGGATCTGCATCAAACTTCACAGGCACCATCTCGGAAGTATACAGGACAAAATCCTAAAGTTTCATGGCGATCGGTTCGATGGTTTGGTAGCGCATAAACTTCAAACATATATACAAACATCCTCTTTTATAAATATAGATGTAATACTAAATGGAGTACTGTATTTCCAAATTAATTTTACAAAACCTTGTCTGTCTGTAATTTCAAAAATGTATATCTTTTTAATTGACTTTTTAAATTACAATAATACTATAAATTGGGAAAGTTAATAGCCAATCCAAATCTGCATCAATATTTGAAATTTTTTCAAATAACTGAACCGTCACGATTTCTCACCAATATTGATATCTATTTCATTATATTTCATGGTTCCTGATATTTCATCTATACAACAATATAACATTATTTGGTTTGAGTAATCAAATTTAACTTTTTATGACCTAAAGATTATTGTACAGAATTTCTCAAATAGACCCTTTTAGGTTCCTGTGAGAACTAAACAGTGTATTTGTCTTCCTATTATTATTATAGGTTGATAATTACAGAAAATACAGTTATTTAACAGTTATTATGACAGCTGACTATTGACTAATAAGTCACGTTATAATTCACTTCAAATCAGCTGATTTTAATAAATCTGCCTCTCACTATCCTGTAATCATTTTAATAAAAATAATAATATGTTAACTTTTTAAAATTAAACGAAATGAATCCAAACATATACAGATAGTTGGACAAGAAATAATTCCTTTGAATCCAGACTTATAATTTTTTTTTTTTTTTTTTAATATTTCAGTTTGGATGTATTATCCTAAAAAAAAAAACTGTTCTTTAGATTCATGTCTATCTGTGTTAGAGGGTAGTTATAGTTTTAAAATTAGTTACTTTTAAAAAGAATAATAATATTACCAACCCTGATGGGAGCTTGATAATATATTAAATATAAATAATACAATTTAATCTGCAAATTTATAAACAAACTTGACATACAGTTTGAAAATGTTGAAGCTATTTTACATAACACTTTTAAATAAATATTTTTTATGTTGATGATTTTTTTTAATCCTGGTAATGTCTTACTGTAAAAGATTCCATTAGAGATTGCTTTTAAATAGATCCTTACTCCACCTTTTCGCAATTCAATCTTACGGACGAAACAGAAATTGAATTGTCAACAATTCGATTTGTTGGAAGGCTTTCTGCGGTTGCTAATTTTGAATCAGCCGAGGAAAGAGATTTGGAAATCTTTTTAACATTTCATATTTGAACATTTACAACAGTTTTTTTATAATTTCGTATTGATTTATGAGTATTAAATAAGTCATAGATTCAGAATATTACATCGACTTGTTTACCTCAGTGTAAATTGTTAACAGTACTGTTGTTTGCCTAAATTTTCTTACCCTCGTTCATTTTTCCTACTTTATTCAGCCTTAACTTTATTCCATAATTTTCTCGCACTTTTTAGGTTTATAAACTTTATCTGTTTGCTTCTCCCTACGGTTCATGACAAAGAAAATTATATTATAATTTTACTGAACTATGTAGAATATTTTATGATACAGCACCACTTTACTATTATTAATTAGGTGACTTGTATAGTAAATACAATAATTAATTGATATCCGAATGTATTCAAAGGATACAATAACTGACTATTAATATTTAAATACTGTATTGAATTAAATTTTAACAATATTTCCTATAATATTAGTGTTTTTATGAAATGAAATTGAAATATTTTATGTACCTCATAAATGTAGCCTATTGCTGTAACTTCATATTTTGTAAAATTACTTCAATATATTTTTTATTACACACATTTCGAATTAATATACAGCACATTAGCAAAATAAACTTTACTGGTAATTAAATATTTTATTTTACTAGCTCGTGTACAATGTCAAATCGCTACTCTTTACTCGTGTATTTTTACTTTTATAATACAAGCCAGTGGTTTGTGTGGGTTTTACAAACACTGCATCAAATGAAACTGTAAAGAAATTATATTAACCACTGTATTTAATGTATGTTTATTAATAATATTTTTTTAACTTGACTTGCCAGTTCCAAGTTCATATTAGCCAGTAGGCCTGTGCGTGAACTTTATTCAACAAGTACTGACTGTTAAGTCAGTTGGGGATTCAAACCTTGGACCTTCTACTGTATGCCACTAAGCCACCACGTTTAGGTTGAGTTAGGTTATGTTATGTTAATGGATCATAAAAAACCTGAAATTTATGTTCCCATTACGAACAATCAGTGACATGATTTGGCGTCATTTCATCGGCAATATGAATTTATTACCATGACTAAGCACGACTTGGCCAATCCAAGACGTTTTTATTACATTTAAAAATTGAATCTATTTGAATGCCAATTCTTGGTTATTTATTAAAAATTATTTCCGTTTGCATATTTATTCATATTATAAAATATTAAATTATTATTTTTTTTACTTTAAACTGTTATACTACCTAAACAAATGTAGTCTATTTAGTTGTTATGTTTTCCAATTGTTTTCATAATTCTTTGCTTACACAAAAATTGTTCTTTTAATTACTAGAAAATTCGCTGAAAATAGTAACTCAATAAACTTGGTTTATAACATAACTGAAGTGTTATTTGATTTTTTTTCTTTTTTTGTCTTTATGTACATAGTATTATGCCAAAATTGAATAATAATATATAAAAACGATTAGTAATACTGTATGTATAAAACATTTATGTATGTTTGCCTTTCATCCTTCATGCATCACTATGTCATCCATCTGATCATCATAAAACTTTGCAAAGTTATGTTTATCCCCATGAGAGTTTTTAAGCTTCCCCCCCCCCACCGTCCATTAGAGCAACAATGGTAATTTGATTGATTTATTTTAAATTAACTAATTATAAGCTGTTAGATAAAAATAAATCAATTGAATCGATAATTTAAAAATTAATTTGAATGAAATTAAAACATCACTGTTTGAATACTTATCCCACAGCAAAGTATGAGAACACAACTAGCATAGTCCTAAATAATTGACTAGTAACCACATTTATTCTAGTATATATTTATTATAAAACTTATTTTTCTGCAAAATACAGAAACAAATATTCAGCAAATAGCTTAAGATATGTCACTAATTGTAGGCACAGGTAAACAGACTATTTCATCATGACGCCATGTTCGACCATAAACACCCTGGTATATGAATATTCAACATTCCATACCCCCTCACCCCTCCAGTCCACTACGAATAACGCGTGTTCAACAATGTTTCACAAATTGTTTTTGCAGGCGCCCGCTATTAAATATGTAGCTTTGCTGACACTTCACAGCTGTTGCAAATGTTGAAAAAATCTGCACATGATTTGTTACTCTTGTGTGCTAACAATTGTTGCATTAAAGTCAAACATATTTTGAAAGTTGTATGTGGAAACACAGAAATAAAAATTGAAAGACTGTAAATAAAACTTTTATTTTGTGCTAGACAATTTTTTATGCATAAATAACTTTATAATAACATAAATAACTAAAAATTTGATTTTTTTTTTTTTAATGCAGTTTACTTTAATTATAAAGTCAAAACTTATTTAAATATCGATCCACGTTATTGAACAATACCATATTTTTTAATCAATATTATTGTTCATTCGCAACTCTAACCTAATATTTCTCAAATTACCTTATTAATATCACAAAAATATTCACTTATTTTTTCATTTACAAACGTTTTTGAGTAAAAAAATGAACAATGTTAAGCACAAACTTAAACCAGCTCAAACAATGAATAACTAACTTTGCCAAGTTGGAGACCTACCTCGGTAAGTTTTTAAGTAGTAAAAGTTATGTCAGGATTGGTATTTGTCGAATGATCAGATTTACTGCGCTATAATAACCGGTTTATTGTGAGGCAGAAAAGGAGTATTAGGGTCAGATTACCTGGCTTTATATCAATAAAATAGTCCATAACTCTTTATGAAAGTTATAAATATATACTCTGTTAGTAAACTAAACCAACCATAATTTTTTTTCTTCAATAATGAGAAAAAGAACAACTGTTCAAGAAAATTCAATAAAAGTGTAGAACCCCTGCCATTGAACAGCAACTATTTTCAGGTCATTTATGATCCGAAAATAACTGTTTTACATCAGGATGAAAAATTACCAATCTAACCTAACTTGAATACAGGACATACAATAATGCACATAAAATTGCATGTAATAGGCAATAAGCTTTAAAATAGAAAAAACTTAGTAATTTTAAAATAGACAATGACGATACCAATGATTCTATCTATGTATGTGGACAATATTGTCACATTTTACAACTATCAGACCATATGCAATAACACTTCATGAAAACCAATTTGTATATTATAGCAAAATATGACAAATTGTATAGTTATTTTCAGTTTTTCTCGGCTTTAAGGAGCATATGTCTCACTATTTTATCAATGCGTTTGGACGTAACCCAATTGGACAAACCCTCTAAGGGGATGTACCACTGAAAATACCAATTTCTTTTATATTACATAATTTATCTGATTTATTTTTTTATTAAGTTACTATAGTTAAAAAGAAGCTATGCTTCTTCTTGGTCCAAAAAATTCATTACATATACGATTTTTTTAATTGTAGTAAAAATGCAGATTTACAAAAACACTGATATATCTCAAGTTTTAACAGTCAGAAATTCATAAAAATAGAGTCATTCTAAATTCCTCTAAAAGTTTAGATAGATTTATGACTGTATCTCCAAGGAAAATATTTTTACCATTCTAACACTAAAAAATCCAAAAAAAGTGTTGTTCCAATTAAAACAAAAATTATTTGTTCACTCTTTAATATGGTACAAACACAAGTCTATCTAAAGATTAGTATAGTCTAGTTAGAAATTCAAGGTAAAAATTTGAAGTATGTACTATAAGTTGTTTTTGAGATGTATCAACTTTTATCTTAAAAACTCTGAAAAACTTAACTTTCGGCAATAGCCCGCTAAATCAAGCGCCGACTCTAATCACTGCTTTGCTCTGGCCTACATCACTCCACCAACTGCATTATCTCAAATATATATAATTTTTAGGTATATAATAGCTTGAAATCCATGACATTTTTGTAGTTTTTCTGAAACAGAACAAAACATGGAATACAATTTTAAAATACAAAAAATGTTTTTTTTTTAATTTAAAATAACACTTTTTACGAATTTTAGTGGTACATTCCCAGTTAGACCATTCGCTACTGTAAAAAAAAAAATATATTTTTTATTTGTTCGTCTAGCTTAGAGGATTCCCAGATCAGTTGTTCTTTGAAATCTATGAAAATAATTATGAAAATAATTCAACTTATGTACTAAATATGTACCTATTACATATTATCGGTGTAATAATTTATAATTCGGTACTAAACTCAGTTTTATAATTTAATGTTGGGCATTTGTATGGTAACAATACATTCTGTCACAAGCATGGAAATTACAGAGAGCGCCACGTCTCTCCCTGCTCATGGGGCGCGGCACAATATTGGTCTCTGTGCCAATCCAGCAGCCCTGAGATGTTGCATGAATGGCAGTTAATTGTCTTGTGGGTGACGCCAGAAGTATCTACCAATGGCATCCAGTATGGCATGGGTAGGTATATATCACACGTCTAGAAATTCCAGTGGTCGAGGCTCCTATAGATCACACTTCCGGAACCTTCCAGATTGAAGTGGCGCCTGATTGAAAGGACACCTCTCGGACGACCCAGTCAGCGTGTTTCAGTCTAGTCTTCAGTGTGTCTACAGAGAGTGTGATAGTTCACAGTTAGTGTCAGGGGAAGTGTGACTCTTCAACCTGGAGTGAAAATGACAGCTAAGTTATAAGTGTTTAACAGTATCAGTTTATGATCAGGGTCAGATATTAAACGAGCATAAACTCGTGTTTGTTGAATGACATTAGTTACGGTAAATAAGACAGGTTTAATTTCAAGTGATAAAATATTGTATATTAATATATATTCGTAAATATCGCGTATTGTGTAATTTATTTAGTTAGTGAGTGTAACAGTTAGTATCCTAATGTGAAATCACCTTATTATTTAGGGCCCAGTTTACTCGAAACAGTAATAAATATAGTTCAAAAATACAAATTTACACTTTTACATTTTGAGAATAACAATCTTTAATTTTTAATCTAAGTAACCTAAAACCCTTCAAGTTGTTTTAAATGTTGTTAAAATGTTGTTATCAGTATTGAATTATTAATAAAAAAAATATTGGCTCAAAAACAATCCCTGGTAGCTTTTAGATGGTATAATTATGCAAACTTCAAAGGAAGGTGATGTTTAAACAGGGCATAATGACTGCTGTTTGTCTCTGCTTTGTGAACTCAGTCAGATCCTGAAGGAGGACAAAGAAAATTAATTTATTTCCATGAGAGCTTTCATTCTAACAAACTATGTGTTTTTTACTGGAAATACTTTGACATGTTTACATTTGTGTGGTATTAAACTAAGGTACTCCTTGTTGTGAGGATAGCAATTGTAACGTCTTATATGATTGGATTTTGAAGTATTTATTTTTCTAAAGAGTGTGTGTGATATTATTAATTAAATAGTTGTATTGTTATTTTATTTTAATTCTCGCCTCCTACTTATACTCTCATAGCCACATAGTCAATAAAATCCTTATAAAATATACTGTTAAAATAAACACGTTTCATTTATGGTGGCTCACTTTATTGTCAAAACAAAACTAACTCACGGTGATCAGCTTTTAATAAATTGTAATTTCATTAGGTTATGTATACGTCTCATTGAGAACAAAATTGATACAACCTCTTTATAAAAATAGTTCTACTCCCTCTTCAAAACTTCTGTTGGTCAAATCACCCTCTTATGTACAAAGTAGTGTCAGCCACCAATCGATGAATCTACAAGTAATTATTTATCAAAATCTATTCAGCGAAACAATTTTATATCACTGTTTTCAGATATGATTATCCTCAAAGTTTGTTGAAGTAATATTTATCAGTTAAAAGCCTACATAACTTTAGGCATTTGTCTTTATTTGCTCTGTAAACTTTTAAGTGGAAAAGTTTTAATTACTTGAAATATTATTGTTTTAAAAATAACTTTTAATTTATTGTTTATGCTTTTTTTCTTGTAAGCCCAACACTATGACAGAACGTATCTCTTCCTTCTATTGTTCGATCTCCTCTTTTTCAAACATAGTCATTTGTTTGGAATTGTTTTACTAATTTTAATTCCAAGTGAAAGAGGAAATGTCTTTACGATAAGAAAATAATTAATACTCTTAAGGCTATAACATTCAATTGGTATTGAGCAAGTTTAGAGCTAAGCTATTCTATTATTGATTGACGAGCTGTTCATTTAGGTTTTATTGTTTATTGTATTGTTATTGTGTTTATTATATTGCCACTGTTACACTTCTCCGCTAGCACTTAAATGTATAGGTAATGTGATTAGTTATTTTTAAATAACAGGAATTAAGCATTGATTCTTTTTAAATATATAAATACAATTTTACTAGTACTGTCCCCACTGGCAAGTATTCGTGTACTTAAAGGAACCAAAGATTTGTATATTTTTCAAATAAAGGTATTGTGTGACTAAAACAAATTACAATGATTATCCACAGCACTAAGTCTAATACATTGTGTAATCGATCACGTAACTAACGTTTTACGAAGCAACGCAGTAGTAAATAACGACATAACATACAATAAGTAACGTCACGAAAATCGATAAACTTATATAGAAAAATGTATTAGTTAATTTTAGTATCGAGATAGTATTTTAAGTTTTTAATAGAAGTTACCAAGTGATCAAGGACTGGAGATGCACGAGTTGTTAATACATGGGGAAGTATAAGCGGATTATACTTACATTAAAGTAATCACGTCCTGACTAAATTAAAATTTTAGTAGAGGATTATTAATGCATAAAGAGGGTTATCTCATTACAAACGAGGAAACTAATTAATAATTACAAGCCGTCGTTCTGAACTATTTTTAATTTACTGTAGTATTCGTCTAGCAGTTTGGGAGCTTTTTCAAATGATTTATTTCTCGGCTCTATTACGCAATAGAGTTAATTAAATATATGCTCTGACATTTTTGGAGTTCAACACCCGCATAACACATTTATAGTATAGTGTCCTACGTCTACGATACGTGAGGCCGTTGAGGAGTTACGGAGGATGTAGAAGGGCGCCGTGACATATTTTGAACGCAATACCCGCATAACACATGTGATACTATATCACGTTCCAAGGTATACGACGGCGGTAACAAGAGGCCGTAGAAGTGGTGACATATAATACCAATTCTATGTCACCACTTCCTAATACTATTTAAATTATTCGTTGTATAAAATCATTGATAATTATTATCAAGGATTACATATACTTATCTCTTTCCTTCCCTTCACAGAAATTCACTTTCTTTAATAAACTCTAATAATAAAAAATAAAAAAAAAATAAATTATAACGAGAGCTTGAGTTATACTAAAAAAATATGTTATCTTTTACATCGAATATTCATATCATATTTTTCCTTAGCTATACCTAAAAATAAACATCCCATAGATAAATAATCACGTTTAAATAAAGAAATAAGATATTTGGTAATTATATACTTACTTGCCACCTCTGAACATACTATTTCTATTTGAACATGTCGTAAAATATGGTTTTATATATCTTTGGGAGGTTGATTTCGACCGATGAAACCTCGTTTTTAACTAAAACATCTAAAAGTAGTTTATTATCTGATACTGAAACACGCTACTTTTTTATTCGTTATTTTTTTAATTTTTCTTCTTTTTACATGTTGGTTTATGATTAACGCGAATATACAATGGGTTTTTCAGTAAAATTATTTTTAATTTCATTAATTTTTTATTTTTGTTTATTTTATATATTTTTTCGATATATACACTTTCCAAATACCTAACCAAACATAACCTAACTTATCTTAATTGTCTATTTACGAAGCAAAAACTCGTAATTTGCATTAAATTCGGGTGTTTGCCTCCAGGACGGCCTGCCGGTGTTTGAGTTTAATAGTTGGTGTATATAATGATCGCTTAATGGCCACTAACCACGATTCACCGCAAAAATTGTTTTTCCATTATATCTCGAAAAATAATTATTATAGACAAAAATAGTTTTAAAATTCGTGTTCAGCGAAAAAACACATCAAATTAAAAAAAAACCATTCAAATCCCTTTTTAACTAACGGATATATGTTAAAAATAATTTTTTTGTTTTGACAACGGTTTTTTCGAATCTTTCAGTAAAGTATGTGATTTTCGGTCAATGCTACTTTACGTGTATGGGCGGGCGGGTGGGTAAACGATATTTTGTTTACTTTTCACGAGAAAACAAGATTACCGTGTTTCATGAAACTTTTTATTATTTTATTTGTTTACTTGACTATTTTTAACAACTCATATAATGGTATTTTATTCTGTTTTTAATTTATAAGTACTTTTATCCTTACTTTTAATTACTTTGTTTTTAATTTATGAATGTTTCATCGTTAATAATTAATTCTAGACCCATTTCAGGCAAAGTTTCAAATTTTGTTTGGTGGTATAAAACTGCATAATTAATAACCAAAGATTTAATAGATACACACTTTTGTGTTCAAAAATACATCAATCATTTGTTTATAATAAAATAACACCCATACATTGTCAAACTGTAGTTTTCCACATGAAAACCTTGGTAAATTGTGCTCATAAAATAGTCAGGTCTAAACTTAGCAATATAGTTGTACTATGTATTAAGCTCGTAGATAATAATACATAGTGTTAACTCCGTTATGGACTAAACGAAGTTAAAATGGCGGGAATTTAATATCCCAACTATTTAAAATTGAGAATTGAACATTTTTCTACTTATATAAAGTGTTTTCAACACTTCCTTTTCAACAGAATTCAAATGAAATTCCTCAAAATATATAGTGAAGGATCGTTTTCCAAATATAGCAATTAAATCAATAAAACAAACTTCACAAGTAGGAAAGTTATTGTGGAACTTCACATACAAAAGTTCTTAAGTAGGCCACCGACTGTTAAGACAAAAACCTTTTACAAATCAGAAGTTTTTACCAGTTTACGTTTCTATAGAAGAAGAGATCAACGGGTTTGTTTTTCTAAGCTAAAACTTATATATTTACCGAAAATTTTCCTTTTATGATTACTTCTTATAAATTCTTTAAAAATACTTCTTTAACTATTTAAATCCTATAACTTAATTTAAAGTAGCAAGATGCACCAAATACTAAAATTAAATAATATATTAATCAACTGAAACTGTCAGTAAATTTATAAATGTTATTTTAGAATTATTTATGGTTATGAATGTAGTTTTTTCAACAAAACCAAATTTTTTATGTCAATTAGTTACAAACTAAACATTAGAGCCTAAACATAAATCTTTCTTTTATAGCAGAATTGTAGCAGGTAGAGATTTACATCGATGTTATTGCTTAGGGAGAACCTCAGAGAGAAGGGTAAGCAAGCGTGGAGAACAACCACGTTGAGAATCAAGGTATGTCTGCTAGTAATAATGTAAAAGCGCTTCATTTTGTAAATCTCCTGCTAAGTAATGCTCCAGTGTCTTACATCCTTTATTGCTGGCAATCCAACGCCAAGTCGCTGCAGATGTTGACAATAATATTACAAGTTACTAACGACGAGAGCAGAGAAGTAATCTGAAGTGGATCGCTTACATTGGTGTGTTGAGTAGAGCATCGCCGTAATTTTGAAGGCGCTCCAAATTTATTCATCGGACTTTTTTGTGAGTCTTTTTTTAACAGTGCAAAACGCCTTCACTAAATGATAATGATGCTTTATAAAGGGTTTCTTGTTATAAAATATAAAGCATTGACATAAATAATTTCAAAAAGTGAAAAAATTATCTGAAGATTTGTATTAGTTTAAATAAATTAATAAGTCAAACTATTTATCTATACCATAATTTTTTTTTAATTTATCTTTATAAATTATTACGTTTTATGTTAGATAATTGATAAATTTTATGTAAACTCCACTTGACTAAAATGCTATTATTTAGTGTTTTATAATTTTTACAAGAAATAAAATTATATTATTATAATTATGTTTTATCAGAAGTTATATTTAAATTGTCTGTTATCAATGCAATATTATATTTCCTTCGAGTAACTTTTATTACGCCTAAATATAAGTACAAAGTATCTTATATTTATATCGAACCGATCAGCACCCTCAAACAGTTGTTGGCAATACTTCGTGGGATTGCTTTACTGTCCCGGAGAACACATGTAGTAGAAATAATGTTACTATGGTAGCAACCAGTGGAGTAATCACGCCTACAGTTGACTAAACACAAACAATTATGATTGGAACATAAACAGACCTAGTAGAACCAATATTGGCCTACCCCTTGTGTACTGTTATATACATATTATTGTCTATACAACTGTTTTACAATTATAGCCATCATAAAATGTTCGTGTTTTAAATAAAAATAGCCTATATTGATGGAATTTATAATGAAATAAATCCTAAATAATATGTGTCATAAAAATTATACAACTACCAATACCAATTGATTGATAATAGATCAAAATTAAATGCGAAGAATAATATTTTTTAATTAATACCTACACAAAATATCCATTGCCGGCGTGGTGGCTTAGTGGATAAGGCTTCGGACTGTGGAGGGCCAGGTCCAAGGTTCGAATACCCACTGAGCCAATGGTTGGTATTTCACTCGTTGAATAAAGTTCACCCATGTAAACTGGCGAGTAAAGTTTTTAATAAAAAAATTAATATAGTTATTTATTGAACAATAAATTAAACACGCCAATAAATAAAATATTGACGTAATTGTTTAATTTAGATTTTAGACACTAAAAAAAGACAACATATTTTGAATTATATATTTATCGAAATGAAAGTGGCAACAACTGTTTACACTTTTTGTACGGTCGAAAATATACAGTACATTGTCCATTGTAGTTTATTTATTGAATGAACCAACTTGACTTCAGGGCGCTCTGACAGTAAATGCCGGAACTACGAGGAGCTATCAGAAATGTTACAGCCAATCGCGTGGCGTTGTAAACCAAACAAGTCTTCCATTGTTGCCACGTTTCAGTTCTGTAAATGCACCTGTTTTACAACCTTCTTGTTTAATATTGTGAATATGAGTGTGAGTAAACATATTATGATCATGGACTTCACATTATTAATTCCTAAACTGTTCTTATCGCATTACTTATATTCTTTCTATTGTCATAATGTTTTAATTTATTAAAACTGCCTTTTACCTTTAATTGGATTTACGACTGCCTGATCTAATTATTGTCTGTCGTATGTCAAACGCGATACGCTTGGCAACACCGCACGTCAGAGCTTCACTCAAATGCCACTAAGCGCGCTAGTGTCAAGTCGGGTCAATAAATAAATTATAACTAAACACTTTTCCACAAGAAAATTCAATATCATCCGAGCTCAGTTAGCAATACCACAGATTAGGCAAACCCTGCTCTTGTGCTGATAGTTTTAGCTTAATTCACACTGAATTCCAAACCTAATTAGAAACAAACGAAATAAGAGCCCCAATATTCCTGATTACCTCTGCCACATCCACCTGCTAAGAATAATCAACTCGTTAGCTCTAATGAGGAGTCTTGGCAAGGCTACGTGTTTCTTGAATCTTAAACTCTAAGCCTGTTTTACAGGTCAAGAATCTTTTAAACAAAGTTTAACAATATTCATTTACCGTAGCTGAAAAAATAAATAGATTTGTTTTTACTAATACTTACACACATAGAGCTTCAATGTACTTAGCTGAACATCAAACAAATACTATGTGGTTCGGATTCCACGTGAAGTTGTAAATCCCTTATTTCCCTGGCTGTTGGGCTAATAGTGATTAATTACTCTTTCTAAGGATTAGTTGACTATAGTAACAATCACTGCGCTCATTCTCTTACATATTCACTCACGTCCCTATGACGAGTATCTAAATAATAAAGAAAATGCATGTTATGTCACTGATAAAATAGTTTTACAAATGTATGGTAGGTTAACACAATTATAACAGTTTGTCACTGATAATTAAATATTTTATCTCATTAACAAATACTTAAATTTTCAAAAACTCGTTAAAATTAGAATTTCGATATCAACTGTTATTTTTTCCCAGCTATGTTACCTCACATTTTTTTCATACAGTACTACCAATAGCCTGAAGAATGGACGCGGAAAAATACACTAGATTATCTGTAAGGATGAACCTGTTTTTTTATAGCTAAGGTTATATACAGTGCCTGCTACCTTGCCTGAATGTCAAAGGGTTAGATTTTTAAAAGATATTAACTGATTTTGGCTAATGCTGTTTTGTTCATCTTAGCAGGGCAAATATAAATAAATAAGAGTATGAATAATTTATATTAAATAAAAACAGTATTCAGTATAATTCGAAAACTTAAAAATAGTACTCATTACAGTTGATTTTTTTTAAATATCATGCAAACATAGTTGATGTGTCTAAATAATAAACATTAGAGTAAACAATAAATAAATCATATGTTTAGAGTAAAACCAAACAGGTCCAACCTAACAGACAGTTTAGTGCATTTTTCTGTGTTCATTCTAAATGAGGTCAGACTTTATATTGATTTAGGATCGTTAAGTAAATTTAAATTATTGAAAATTAAGAAAACCATGTGTTAAGAAGGTTAAAGTCAAAAGTTCAGTTGATTATTATAAGTTGTACTAAACTGATTTGTTCAAACAATTGTATTTGTACACAATATAACGCCTACATTTCAAGAATAATTACAAACGTTATTATTCTTAAATGATAATACACCAATTAAAAAAGCACACCCTAATTATTATTTTATGAAATCATTAGTAAACCGGAAATGTTTCTTAATTGGATTCTCAGTTTCGTAAGTATTTCTGAAGTACAGAAGTTTTCTATTGATGGTTTTTAATATCAAATAAAGACTTATTTTCTTAATGAGTCATTTTTCCATTTGCATGGACAAAAACTACTTGACAAGCTACGACAAAACAAACATACTTTTATCGGCAAAGAACAAATAAAATGTGTTAACATTGCACGAAAAGCTGTTTTCTGATGCATCAGAGACATTTCTACCAGGTTTCGACAACACAGAATTATAAATATCCAGAGAGTGTGAATAACGTCAGAAAATATAGTTTATTTTTTATTGTTATTATTAATTTATAATCAATTTTACTAAATATTGTCACTAGGTTGAATGAAACTTTTCTTAAAGGTCCATTTTTAATAGAAAAATTACAATATTATATTTGTAATAATTTATTAAATAAAATAAACTGGTATTATCTAACTATAAAGCAGTGATAGTTAGTGACTGGGAAACCGTAAGTTTATGGGAACATGGTGGGTTAAGGCTGTTTGGTCAAAAAAATGTTAGATGTTTTGAATTCAATTACTTTATATCAGCTATTAAACGCCTCCCAAGTAATTCTTTCATTAAAATTATGTTTATAGTTAATAAAACTCAACGATGCGAAATTGGGCTTTTTCGGTACATACAGAACTAAGAAACTATTTTCCCGATTATTCCCAATTTTTAAAAACAGACCCACACAGGACTGGTCTTATTCATCGGTTGTTTTAAATTACGTATTTTTTGCAAATTAGCTAATTTGATTCTAAATAATTAATGTTATATGTTTGTTTTTATTTTATTACGACAAGAAATACCATGTCGTGTTTGGCATCTTATGCTTTTTAATATCACACAATTTACAAAATTTATTAACTTTGTATGCTCAACTTGTGGTTGTACTTTTACCTGCATGTTACATTACAATCCAATCGCTACGCACACGTACAGCGATACACAGCACCCGCACCCGCAGGACCGCGCTTAAAATTATTCCCACCCATCTCAGGGGAGGGGGAGAGGTCGAGTGCCTGTGTATGAGTGATCACGTCAGATGTACAGTCAGCGCTGCAACCGAATTTAGTTTTTCCTACAGCCGGCCGAACCGCCTTAATACCTACGTGTATGGGAGGGTGGGTCAGTATCTGTGCACGTGTAAGTGGGAGTTATGTTTTTGTAAAGTTCTATATTCGTTAAAGTAATCTTCTTTTTCATCAACATAAATCATAAGGCATACTAAAAATGCTCCTTTTATAAAATAAGTAATCTATATTTGTTAACCATCAGTACAATAGATCTACAATGTCCGACATCCCACTGGACTCGTCTTCGTCAGCATTAGTCTTAGGGCAGTTGTACATGATTTTGACCTTGGTGATGTCCTTCTTGCTGAGTGCCTTTCGCTGGCCCAACTTGACCTTTTTTTCCTGCAACAGACGCTCTGGTTACTCCCTGCTTGTTGAAAGTCCTCCCAAACTGTCCACAACACTCCCAAATACGTTGAAATTAGGCAGAAGTGAATGTCCTGTCCTACATTTATACATGACACGCAACTTTTCCACGTCTTTCTCGCTGAGGAAGTGCTGCTGTACCAAGGTCACATTGGGTACCTGCAACACACGCTCCAGTTACCCTGCTTGTAGATATTTCTATTAAGTATGGGCTGAATAGATCAGAAATTCTTGTCACTTCCGGTTTGGTTTCCAGCCTGCATTAATCAAATGTTACATCATACCAATGTTATATTCTCTCAAATAAAACATGACGTAGTTCCACTGGCAGTCCTTTATTATGTTAATTTTAATTTTTCTTCTATTTTTTTATATTTTTATTTTGTATTTACTTACTATAATGTTTTTGCTAAAGATAGCAAAAACATTATAGTAAGTAAATAAAAAAGGTAATGTAAGAACATTACTTTGTAATAAATTTAAAAATTGTATTAATTTTATTTTACTAGTAATCCCACTAAGTAAAGTTAGTCTATTCATTTTATTGTGTTTAACATGAGTTGTGTTGTTGTTATTGTTGGAATTGTGTATATGAGAGGACTTAATAGTCCTAACATCAACATTTGTACACTTTGTAATAAAATCATTTTTCATTTCATTAATCGATATTTTAAATAATAGTTTTACAATATAAATAGCAATGTTATTCTTATACAAGAAGTGGTTTGAAGGAATTTGTACCAAAGCATGGAAGTCTCTCTACGACCATGCTTACATAATTATAACGAAGATATCTCAAAATTTCATATTTCTGGCCACTTAACTTACAGTTGCAAGTTGACAATGAGTCAGTCAGAGCATCTCCTTTTATAATTATACATAAATAATTAATTTTCTTACTAATTCATTTTTTATGTTTTATAAACCTTATAAACAATGAAGATCTAATTATTTTTTGCTCAACATTTATTTTTTAAACTAGAGGGAACTTTAACGAACAGTACCAACTTTTTTCACATCACTGATGCTTTATTAACATTAATACTTATTACAAATACACAAAATGTGGAATATCCCCTAAGTTACAACAAGATATTTAAGATTTTAAGATTTAAGATATTTAAGATATATTTGCAAGATATTTTAGATAATATTTACTTACCTTGGCTGTGATGGTAGTTTTATCGTTTTTGGAAAAAGCATAGGCACTATAATGCATGATACTTTTGTAGTCGTAACCGACCCCGTAGTCTGTCACTGCGCTGCTGTTATACTTGTTGAAATTGTGCTTATGACCTGCAAAATGAAAATAAATTCTATGTCATACCTTGTTACTTTCTCTACAACACACATAGTGGTTTATGCTCAAGTTTGTGTTAAGTTGGATTAAGTTAGGATATGTTAGGTTAGATTAGATTAGCTTAGTATAGGTTAGGTTAGGATATGTTAGGTTATATGTGGTTAGGTTATGTTACATATTTTATTACTTGCTATTAATATAATTCAAGAGAAAAGGTTTGTGTTTGGGAGGAAATTTGACCTGATTTATCCTATTTCTAACATTCACCTATTTCATTTATCAGTCTTACAACTTACAAGTTATGAAAAAAATATGTGAAAAAAATATTTTCTGGTTTTTACCTGGTTTGATTTACTAGTTTCTACAAACTTAACTGCCCCTATGTAAATTACCTTCCTCGATGTTCTGCCAGTGGACGGTGACGTACTGGTCCCGGTCGTAGGCGCTCTGTTGATGATGCAGTCCCAGGGCGTGCAGGAGTTCGTGCAGGACTACGCCGTGCCGTACACATTTGCCACCCAGGTTGAGGATCTGGCCTCCGGCCTTGCGACCCACGTACGACCAGCAGCCGGACCTGCTGCCCTGCACCAGTACGTAGGCCGGGTCGCCTGACTTGTAGGGGCGGAACTGGATGCAGGTCTCCTCCTCTATGCTCTTGATCGCCCCTCTGATGGTCTTTCTTTCGTCTTTATCTACAATTGGACAACAAATAGTAAATTTGGTATATATTGTGTTTTAGTGTGAAGAATTTAAAAGATCGAATGTAGTCTTTGTTACGAAGTAAGACCAACTATTCGTTAGAAGGTGTCATTAATCAATAGGCCTTGAACAAATGAGCACATCTGGTGGTTATCAGCTGATTTATTTCAAAATTAGTGTTGACTCTGATTGGGATTTTGGAAGTTGTACTTTAACCAAGTAAGCTATCGTGTGGTGCACAGACAATCACTCATTCTACGTGAAAATTGTTTTGCTTTAAACACTGTTGTCTTATGTGGATAAAAACAGCATTCTCGCAATTGAAAAAAGAGAGGTATTTTCTTATGGCCACAGCGAATGCCTCAGTAGCAGTTATAAATAGATTATCACTAGTTTACACATTTAAGCAAATGTGGTAGTAATTACTGTGCTTATCCTTTGGAAAAGAATAAGGAGAGGGATACTGTCGTCCAATCGGCTATCTGTAGAACTAAGTACTCGACACCCCAGGTTTCTAACTCAACACCCATCCAGTGTATTATTTGGATGCGACCTCTGTTTATTCCTTCTCTTTGCTTCTTGGCCTGGTGTGCTTTAGGTATTACTTACCGAAGTCATCAGTGTCAATGTAGTACGGAACCACCCCTTCGGGCCAGAGCCTTCCGCGGTCTGCCACGGCGTTCCTGGCTTCCGTCATGGGGTCTCCCTCCACCATGATGTCTCCCTCGAACTGTCCACTCAGCTCCCAGATGTTGCACTGCGCTCCGGGTGTCCAGGATGAGAATGCTTGTTCTGAAACAAATATATTTCTGAAAAAAGACCTATATCAAAGATAAACACGACTTTCAGCACTTTTTTTGTGTTAAAAATATAGTTTCTGTTTATTTTATAATACAATAATACACCGGGTGTTCAAAAAGTCTGGAACCCCCTTAATATTTATTTTATTAATCAACCCAGAACAATGAAACTCTAGGATTGCGTCTTCACTGTAGTTACTGACTTTTTTGTCGTTTAAACTGTCCTTTTCCCCTTTGGGGGGACGTCCTGTGGAGGAAATCTGAAAAATCTTAAATTGTAAGTATAGGTCGAGTTATACCTCATTTTAAAGGTTAGAGGAACAGATTGCCGCAACTCCGTCTGAAAAAGGCATATTCGTTCGTGGAAATAACTGGCTCTAAAATGTTGGCCTCATTGGAAATGAAATTAAATTAAAAATGACTTTATTTAATCAGGTGAAGTTGGGACTAAGAAGTCTCTTCTTCCACTTAACCTGAAATTTGAACTCATTCTCCGCTTGGTGGAACTTTGATAGGCTGCTATTTCCAAACGAACATTCCTTTTTCAGTCTGGGTTGCGGGACAATGTGTTCCTCTAACAGTGGCCTTTAAAATGAGGTATAACTCGACCTATGCTTACATTTAAGATTTTTAGACTTCATCCACAGAACGTCCCCCAAAGCGAAAAAGGACAGTTAAGATGGCAAAAAAGTCAGTAACCACAGTGAGGACGTAATCTTAGAGTTTCATTGTTCTGTGTTTATTAATATAATATGGTAAAATATTAAGGGGGTTCAAGACTGTTTGAACACCCGGGATAATATAATGTGATAAGAAATATTCCTTCGTTGTCATGAGACGGTCATATATAAATAAGGGTTAAAGCGCCGGCTTGACAAAGGCAACCCCTTGTGAAATGTAGTGAACATGTAGTAAGACATGTAGTCAACATATAGTAAGACATGTAGCCAACATGTAGTAAGACATGTAGTCAACATGTAGTAAGACATGTAGTCAACATGTAGTAAGACATGTAGTCAACATGTAGTAAGGCATGTAGTCAACATGTAGTAAGACATGTAGTCAACATGTAGTAAGACATGTAGTCAACATGTAGTAAGACATGTAGTCAACATGTAGTAAGACATGTAGTCAACATGTAGTAAGACATGTAGTAAGACATGTAGTCAACATGTAGTAAGACATGTAGTCAACATGTAGTAAGACATGTAGTCAACATGTAGTAAGACATGTAGCCAACATGTAGTAAGACATGTAGTCAACATGTAGTAAGACATGTAGTCAACATGTAGTAAGACATGTAGTCAACATGTAGTAAGACATGTAGTCAACATGTAGTAAGACATGTAGTCAACATGTAGTAAGACATGTAGTCAACATGTAGTAAGACATGTAGTCAACATGTAGTAAGACATGTAGTCAACACCTAGATTCAACTAGTAGATGGATACCTTACACTTATGTCAATTCCCTGATTCCAAACCCACCAGCTATGTTTACTTGATCACATCTTACAGAGTGTTAATGTCAAACTTAAATTACTGTCGGTGTAGAAATTATGTGCACCTCAGTTTGAAGGTTGTTTACTAAGAAACTCTATGAAAACTCCAATCATACTATTATTTTTCCTTGTTAAATTTAATCATAAGTTTTAGTAATTTTTATCTTAGTTGGATATAAAAAAGTACCTGAATTTTAACAAGTTCTCACTGTACATCAAATTTACACTGTTACTAGTAAACACCCCCGTTATTTAATCGCATTTATTTGTTAATAAGTGCCTTCTTATAAATGTTGTCTATAAATTTTATGATTTTAGCTCTTCTAGAAAAACAGTTCTTATCAATTCTCTGAAACATTGTTTTCTTGGCTTCTAGAGGTCGTAAAATTAATTACTGTTACTTGTTGTAATTCTTATTACATGTATTGTTACGATACATTACTTTTATATGCATAAGTAAATGTAGTACTTTTATATTTAGTTAAAGTAATTTAAATTTATCAATTTATAGTTATTGTAAATTAATTTAAAATCACTGTATTTTAAAGTAATGTATCGTAACTATACATGTCATAAGAATTATAAAAAGTACAATTAATTAATTTTATGACCTCTAAAAGCCAAGAAAACAATCAGATAATTGATAAGAACGTTTTTCCTTAAAAAGTTTAAATACTTAAATTCATGAAACTTATAGAAAATATTTCTATCAACCAGGTATTAAAATATAATACGGTAAAATAACGGGTTTATTTAGTAATAACTGTGTAAAGATTTGATGTACATTGAAAACTAGTCAAAACTCCGGTACATTTTTTGGTTCAAACTAGGATAAACATCACTAAAACCGGTAATAAAATTTTAAAATGCACATTTTATAACGCAAAATTAAACAAGGAAAACTATAGTGCGATTGGAGTTTTCATAGGCCTCTTAGTTTCTTAGTAAACAACCTTCAAACTGAGGTGCACATAATTTCTGCGCTGACAGTAAATAGTAATCAGACTACAATTGCAAAAACAGACTTTCCGATATAGTTTATTGTTATAACTATTTGTTGCAGGTTTCAAATGATGATAAAAACTGTCAATGAATAGTAAGGCATACTAACTCCTCGGTAATTAGTAACTTTTTTAGTATGACTCAACTAGCTTACCCCCATGTCTCATAGGTTGCATGTTTGGGCCTTACGGCTGTTTTAGGTATTTGAGAATTCAACTGGCCAGTGACATTGGCCAATTGAGTATTAATGACGCGTAAGTAGGAATCTCAAAATGAAATAAAAATGTCTGTTTTGTTTGTCTGTACTTTATTTAATCTAGGGTAAAATTTGTTTGGAGATTTCCAATGCTTCAAGTGTTTAGGAAATAAACACAACGTTTCGACATGTATAACAAACTCCGGTCATCTTCAGGTGTACTAACTAACTTAGCCTACATCTAAAACTTTTTGTTTCTTTTTCACTAACCCATACTATACTTAAAACTGCATGCTTAGATACTAAGAATTACTGTTAGAAAGTCAAATGGTTTTTTAAAAAACTATCACTTATACAATTGTTTAAGAAAATTTTTCTTTCTAACAGTAATCCGTAGTATCTAAGTATGTAGTTTTAAGTATAGTATGGGTTAAGGAAAAAGAAATAAAAGTTTTAGATGTAGGCTAAGTTAGTTAGTACACCTGAAGACGACAGGAGTTTGTTATACCTGTCGAAACGTTGTGTTTGTTTCCTTAACATTTAAAGCATTGGGAATCTCCAAATATTATCTACTATCATGAACAATCCAATGGTAACACATAACTTTCAAACAACGGTAACATTAACTTGAATTTATGTTGTAAAATCATGGGTATACCTCGTTTTTAGACATTTTTGGCTTCTACAAACCATTACAAGTTATCAGTCACTAACATGACTTAAAGCCTTAAAAATAAATGGCTGTCAAAGTCCAAAGTTGACCTAAAGTTCATAAATCAAATGGCAACTTTCGGTTGGTAAAAATGCCCTTCCACGTGGAAGAGGAGCTAGTTGGTCACTCCTTAAACACTTCTATATTAAGTGTGTTCAATAAAAAGTTATTTTGGATTTTTTTATTAAGAGTCTAAATCTTCTTATAGGTAAAACATTTACTGAGGGACATTTAAAAAAAGTTCAAAAGCTAAAGTGACTAGTTTTTTTACCTTCATAGGTACATAACTCGTTAAGAAACCGTGCGGTATATTTTACTAAAATACTGAGAATAAAATAAACAAAAGCTAATAACCAACCAAGTGGAAAGTGAAACTTTAATTTTTTTTAATTGTAACTAATTATTTTTCTACTAATGACGTGTGTACAAATTTTTTTGTTTAAATTTTCATAGTAATGTTTGGCTGAATGAGTTGATTAATAATTTATAAAAAGTTCATTGCTAGAGTTTGCCACAAATGAGGCAGTAATTTACTTTTGTACAATTTCCGGGGTGATGAGAGGGAGAGGAGGGAGAGGGAGGGAAGAGAAACACATTATGTGTGTTAGTGAGGCAGACTCTTTGATATTCCTAGTGATAACATCTAGTCATAATTTACAATACATAATAGTAGCCTACACTTATCGAAAAGATGTACGTGAAAAATTAAGTTAACATTATTTGAATTGCCTTTACTATTAAAAAGTACTTTTAGTTAAGAATGTAAATCGTATATATTTAAATAATTAAGTCATCTGTCTAATGCTAGCCGTTAACGTGCACATACACGTACGCGTTGCATTGATACACGGTGTTAGAGCCATTGTATCACAGTGTCACATTAAGTATGCATTGCGTGACCTGGCGTTCGTTCCGGATTCAATACGTTGCGATGTGTTTAGTCTGTGTTTATTTTTAATCAACTTTTCAACTTCAAATAAATCTACTTAAAAGATGTACTTCGGGTATGGAGGGGACATTCAAGGCGCATCTTAATTGTCAAGGAGTGAAGACCAGGGAGTGTTTATTGTGAAGAAATATTTTTAAACAAAATCATTTGTTTTATGTCAAGATGCTTCCGAAAAGTATTCTGAACACATTGTATTAATTTTATGAAGGCCTATTGTTACTTGTACAATATGTATAGTATTGTATTGAAATTCAACCAATTTCAAATCATGGGTTGCGTTTAAAAGAAACACTCTGTAGAAGCATGCGATAACTTTCGGGTTAAGTGGAAGAAGTCCTAACTTAACCCCTAATAAAGACGATTTTCATTTCATAACAGCCTTTCAATCACTCATATTCACCCCCAAACGGTGAACGCATGACAGTAAAAACTGACTTTGGAACGTAAATTTTTCATCTAATTGTGCTTTCAAATCGAATTTCTACCTCATATTTTATTCCAGAGTTGGTGCCTCGTGACACACTTGCAAGATGGAGGAGTAAGCGAACTTCTGACGTCATGCATATTGCAGCGCTTTCCACTAGAGTGATCGTCTGATCTAGACCAATACGTACCTCTTCTAAAACACGGAGTTCGCACTTTCAGATTTAGTCCTTGTTTACTTTTTACCCAACAGTAATAATTTCGAACATGTTTAGCAACGGATTGAATGAATCACCATTGTTATACCAATATAACAACATTTTATATTTTTGAAGTTATACTTCTTTGCGCCCGTTAGACACTTTGGGATGGGATGTTGGTCGAGAAACCGCGTCATGCTGAAAAGTAAGAACAAATTTTTAAGAACTATCGATTGTTAATTGAAGAAATTTAATCGAAGAAATTACTGATAATGATAATATAGGTGTATAATATAATAATGAAGTCACGTATAATATATTGAAGATAAATATATTGAATAATATTGAAAAATGTCTTATATTTCATTTATATATCCTGTCTGTTTGTGTGCGTGAGTGGGTGTATGAGAATGGCCAAAGAAGTATAACTTCCACCGTGTGGTCCGACGCACACCCAATTTTTTTTTATTTTTATAAATTAAGTTTTTATTATTGATTTTTTTAAATTGTTTACTAATTTTCCTAATGTAGTAAATATATATAAATATAAAGGCAATAGCCTTTATTGATTTTGTTATATGGAATAATGAAAACAGTGTTGGAACTACCTGTCTTCAATGCTGATATTATTTATGTTTAGTGTTTTTATTCTGTAGGAACCTCTGATAGCCTTCGTCTGAGAGGCGTTGAACTTATTCTAGAGAATAATTATACAACTAATGTATAATGTCTGCATATATTTTTAGTTAAATTGTGATCAAGATATAAAATAATCGTTCTTAAGTTCTAAGTTCTAATTTATTCTTTGTCGTAAATTATTGGTTGTTTATACTTCTGTCGGCGCAGATATTACGCGCACCCGAGGTTGAGGGTTGGTTTCTAAGAAAGTAGGCCAATCGCACCATTGTTTTAATTGTTTTCCTCGTTTGATTGTACGTTATGAGATATGAACGTTTTTATTTTACTAAATTTTAATAATTTTTAACCTAGTTGGAACAAAAAAGTACCGTAATTTTAAATAGTTCTCACTGTACATCAAATTTACATCGTTATTACTCAAAACCCCAATGATATATCACATTTATATTTAATACGTGATTGATAGGAATGTTCTCAATAATTTTTATAAATATCTGAATTTTAAATTTTCAAGAAAAAAAGTTCCCATCAACTCCCTGAAAAGTTGTTTTCTTGGTTTCAGGAGGTCGTAAAATTAATTAATTGGTCTTGTTGTAATCCTTATTACAAGAGTTACGATACATTAGTTTCATAGTGAATACATAGTCCATAGATGAACCATGCAATGGTTTTAAATCAATTTAAATTTATCAATTTAAAGTTATTTTACATTGAATTAAATGAATTTACAAAAACTGCATTAAATAACTAAGGGGTTAGAGTTCCGGTACTTTTTTGTTCCAACTAGTATAAGAATTATTAAAGCTTGTAGTTAAATTTAAAAATGCATATGTAATAACGTACATTTAAACAAGGAAAACAATGATGCGTTTGGATTTTTCATTGGCCTCTTAATTTCTTAGAAAACAACCTTCATACTCGGATGCACATAATTTCTGCACCGACAGTAGTGAAATTATAAAATGTTTACTTCTTTTATAATGGACACATGAAGAAGTTAAATATATTTTCAAAAACTGTTTATTATGTTAATAAACGTGTAGTTCATATTGGTTTTATTGTATTTTTGTTTAAATAAATACGATTATTATTATATTTGTTGAGTTATATGTATTTGTTAGTGTGTATTAAAAAATAGTGGATAAAATATGAAATTAAATGAAAAAGCCACAATAATTTATGTAGTGAGGTTAAGGCTAGTTACTCATCTCCAACCCTTAACCTCGTTTATGTAATATTCTAATTAGCTAGATTATCTTTAAGTCCATAAATATTCAAATTGCATAATTATGATTGAATATGAATTTAATTTAATATTTTCGTTACTTTAGTATTCAATTGTACACACAAACTTTGAGGGAGAGCCAGTGGCCGAGTGGTCTATGGCGTCAGGATTTGAAACCGAGTTAGAGATAGCGCTGGTTCGGATCTTGGCCTTGGATGAAAGTTTTTATCAGTAATATTCACCTCTTACTTCATTTTTTCTCCCATTTACTTTGTCTGAATAAGTGTTCCACAAATGAATAGTTTATGGGTAATGGATAGAGTAAGGTAAAAGAAAATGATAAAAGAAAAAACTTTCAAAGAGTCATGATTAATGGTATAACAGATACAATATATATATTCATTATATCTGAAAATGGCATAAAGATGTCTAAATGATCATAATACACATCACAACAAATTTGAAACTGTTGACAGAGTCAATTTATTTAATATAAGTTACAATAAAGTTAAGCAAACATACATATTCAGTATTTTTCGGGAAATGTTTCTTTTTACGGACACGTAATTTATTGACTAGAAAATAGTTTACTGTTACCTGTTTGCATGAATTCAGGAAATTAGGAAGAAAAATTGTTGTTCAAACAATACTTAAACACTGAACGAATTTTCTTTTATGAAACCCAAAAATATATAAAATATACTTTAAATTACAATATTATTTAAATGCTCAGTATATCTAATAAAATTGTTTTATATGCATTAGGCCTTTTACCAATATCTACTGATATCAAACAATTAATTTTTTTTAATAATTGGATATTATAGTATTTTTAAAATACTAAGTACTTTTTTGAGGTGGTTTAATCTCGCTTAAAGTGCTTTTACACAATCAAAAAAGTTAAAGGCACGAATGAAATTAATATTTTCCATAAACTGACTCAAATGTACAAGCGTAACAAAAACTTTGAACCATAAAGTCAATAAGTCAAACAAAATACAACAAGCACCACTGTCGGCGCAGAAATTATGTGTACCCCAAGTATGAATGTTATTTACCAAGAAACCAAGAGGCCTTTGAACAATTCCATCACACTATTGTTTTCCTCTTTTAATTGTACGTTATGATATATACAATTGTATTTTTAAGTTTAAATTATTTTCATCCTGGTTGAAATAAAAAAGAACCAGAATTCAAACTAGTTTTTACTTTGCATCAAATTTACACTTTTATTGCTCTGAAACCTGTTTTATGTTTTTTAATTTATTTTTTATTTTAATTCATATTATACATGAATATGTTCTATAAGTTTCATATATTTCAGAATTTTAACTTTTCAACAAAAAAAGTTATTATCAATTGCCTGAAACAACGTTTTATTGGTTTCTAGAGATCGTAAAATTAATTACGTGGTCACATTGTAGTCCTTATGATATGTACAATTATGATAGATTACTTTTATATGCGTAATTAAATGTAGTGATTTTAAATTGATCAATTAAAAAAATTGTTTAAATCGTTCTTAAGTACGAGCCTACCCATTGGGGGCGATGCAGATTTCGCAGTGTTGCCCGCATGTCTAGGTGTTGGCGGTACGTCCTCGGCGACGCCCCCTGACACCGCCAGGGGAAACAGTAACAACAACAACAACATTGTAACAATAACAAGACGGTATCAGAGTGCACAGTGGCCTATATACGGCCACACGACAGCCTCGAGTGATATTATTCATGAACCATTTGGGCTATCTGGAACAATGAAACAGATACATGTGTAACTGTCGCTAATCAGTATTTTATTGCTGTCAAAAACGCCCCTGTCGAATTTTAGGACCGCTATATAACGGATGCATTTAGGCAATATGCTGATCTTATCTAGTAAAGAATTTTAATTTTTTTTAGATATTCAAAAAAAATATATTATTTACGTCTGATACTTTACACGACCATCTCTGGGTGATTTTTTTTAATAAATGCCTTTTGTATTGCAATTTTAATCTTGATATATTTAGTATTGTTTAAAATATTTTATATAGTCGAAAAGTAGCCAGGATTTACCTTAATCAAGTCATAAATCTTCATTTCCATACCCTTCTAGATAGGTTCTTTCGTTAATGGTTTCGTCCCTAGTACGAGTTTATAAACGACAACAATGACATTCTAACAACGATGATACTTCTATAACAATTACACTTATTCTATTTTAATACAATTTTAGTTCTAAACAGATTAAAAAGTAAGCAATTTCTTCAATCAGGGGAAGGTCATAAAAAGCCTCTTTTGCAATTAGTTAGGTTCGGTTAGGTTGCAACAAGTTGGGTTGGGTTAGGCTTCAACAAGTTGGGTTGGGTTGGGTTAGGTTAGGTTATGTTATATCAAGTTAGGTTGGATTGTGTTAGGTTAGGTTATGTTGCATCGTGTTGGGTTAGGTTAGGCTACATCAAGATTGGTTGGGTTGGGTTGGGTCAGGTTATGTTGCATCACGTAAGGTTTGGGTTGGGTTGGGTCGGGTTATGTTGCATCACGTAAGGTTAGGATGGGTCAGGTTTTGTTACACCACGTAAGGTTGGGTTAGGTTAGGTTAGGCTACATCAAGTTTGGTTGGGTTAGATCAGGTTATGTTGCATCACGTAAGGTTGGGTTGGGTTAGGCTACATCAATTTTGGTTGGGTTGGGTCAGGTTATGTTGCATCACGTAAGGTTGGGTTGGGTTAGGTTAGGCTACATCAAGTTTGGTTGGGTTGTGTTAGTTAGGTTATGTTGCATCACGTAAGGTTGGGTTGGGTTAGGCTACATCAATTTTGGTTGGGTTGGGTCAGGTTATGTTGCATCACGTAAGGTTGGGTTGGGTTAGGTTAGGCTACATCAAGTTTGGTTGGGTTGGGTCAGGTTATGTTGCATCACGTAAGGTTAGGATGGGTCGGGTTTTGTTACACCACGTAAGGTTGGGTTGGGTTAGGTTAGGCTACATCAAGTTTGGTTGGGTTAGGTCAGGTTATGTTGCATCACGTAAGGTTGGGTTGGGTTGGGTTAGGCTACATCAAGTTTGGTTGGGTTGGGTCAGGTTATGTTGCATCACGTAAGGTTGGGTTAGGTTAGGTTATGTTGTATCAAGTTAGGTTGGATTGTGTTAGGTTAGGTTATGTTGCATCGTGTTGGGTTAGGTTAGGCTACATCAAGTTTGGTTGGGTTGGGTTGGGTCAGGTTATGTTGCATCACGTAAGGTTGGGTTGGGTCAGGTTATGTTGCATCATGTAAGGTTTGGGTTGGGTCGGGTTATGTTGCATCACGTAAGGTTAGGATGGGTCGGGTTTTTGTTACACCACGTAAGGTTGGGTTGTGTTAGGTTAGGCTACATCAAGTTTGGTTGGGTTGGGTCAGGTTATGTTGCATCACGTAAGGTTGGGTTGGGTTAGGTTAGGCTACATCAAGTTTGGTTGGGTCGAGTCAGGTTATGTTGCATCACGTAAGGTTGGGTTGGGTTAGGTTAGGCTGCATCAAGTTTGGTTGGGTCGGGTCAGGTTATGTTGCATCACGTAAGGTTGGGTTGGGTTAGTTAAGCTTAGGTTGTATTAGATAATTTTGGGTTAGGTTATGTTAGTTGAGATTAGTTTAGGATAGTTTAATTTAGGTTAAGTTTGGTTAGGTTAAGCAAGTTATGGTATGTTATGTTCAAGCTATGCTGCAATGATTCTAACAGGATAATTTTTCGACACAGTTTTAATAAATAGATAATATTAACTAGACAGTTTTTAACGCGTGATTATCTATCGTGGTTTTACGATTTCAAGTCTTGAAGGGTATCTTATGTTACAATTTAATGAGGCAGGTGATTTCAATTGTATTAAAAAGAAGAATCGCACAAACTAGAGTTCGCTAATACTAACTACTTCATCAAAATGTTTGGCTAATTAAAGCTGGAATTGTTTCCAGAACTTCCCCGATTTAAGTTATTTTTAAGTTATACAAAACATTCACTCACCACTTTTTATGAGAACTTATTACACCAAATCTTATGCAAAACATGTTATTAATATAATCGACAACCATGAATAACATAGCATTTATTGGGGGGGGGGGGGCTTTTAAGTAACCTGTATGAAAATAAACACTTAAACTGAATAGTCAAATGAAATTAGCAATTTGGTTTATGATAATGTAGCGGCAGTGATATAATACTCGTATTATTAATTATGTAATATAGCCTAATTAGTACTAATTTGACTAATGAATATTTCTTGGTTTATTTTGATTTTTATTCCCTTGATATATCCATGCATTATTTAAGATTAAACTAACAAAAGGTTTCAGAAATTGAGAATTCTCTAAAAATGAGACTACTGGAAAGAATGAAAAACCATTCATCTCCAGAGAAAAGTGTCAAGACATTCATAACTCATGATCCAAGTTTGAAGTCATTAAAGAGATGTCAAGGGACTCAAACAAACTGCCCCATGAAATATTTACACTTCGTCCTGAACTCAAATATATCAAAAAATTTTAAAACATGTCTGCAAAGTTTGAAATAAATCAAATTACGAAACATTTTCTCAGTGAACTTAATGTTTTACTTATACTCGTTCACAAATGTATTGAATCAGCTTCAATGAAATTACACATTTTAATGAACGCTGAAGTACAAAGTTCAAGATTTCTAAGTGACTTCAGTTAAGTCATTTTATGTCAGTAATATATGTCGTGGCAGCTGACACAGATCACAAGGGTGACGGACCAGCTGCTAGGACATTGTTGTTCAATTGGGGCTTCTCCTCCCCCCCCACCCGAGCTCAGCCAAAAGATGGACCACATCGTTAACTAGAGCTCTTTACGATAGAGGAAATTAACGTTGCTTGAGGATTAATGCTGTAGAAATTATAGGCGAACGGTTCTACGCTCGGACCTCTACAGGGCGTCCGCTCAATACTTGCCATCGACGTGGACACTATTAGAGAGGTCTAGGGTGCCCATGCTGGGTGGTAGTCAGGGGCTGGATGTTTTGCAGGGAAGAGAACTGAGTATCTAGTTTGTCAGTTAGTTGAAAATTAAACCAATACTACGTGGTTCGGATTCCACGTAAAGCTGTGAATCCTTTAGTTTCTCTGACTTATGGGCTGTTGATAAATGGCTTTCTAAGGAACAGTCAACTTTAGTTAATAGCAATGACAGCACTCGTTCATCTACACTCATTCGCCCCTCATGTTGACCCTCATCTCTACGATCTCTTGATGATGAATGATAAAAAATAAAAAAAATAACGGTTGTCTGCTGGCCGATAATAGCTTGCAGCAACCTGTTATTTTCACAACAGTTGTCGACGCTCGACTATATGTTCTCTTACATAGATCGTTGCGCATGATTGGCTTTTGTTGTCGAATGACTAACTGTTCCCAGTGAATGTTATCAACTATCATTACATTAGCTGCTTTTTAGCAACGTTTTCGATTAGATTGAATGTGTGAAACGTTTTTAAAACCTAACCTAACCTAACCTAACTTCATTTTTTGAAGTTATACTTCTTTGCGCCCGTTAGACACTTTGGAATGGGATGTTGGTCGAGAAACCGCGTCACGCTGAAAAGTAAGAACAAATTTTTAAGAACTATCGATTAATCGATTGTTAATCGAAGAAATTTAATCGAAGAAATTACTGATAATGATAATATAGGCGTATAATATAATAATGAAGTCACGTATAATATATTGAAGATAAATATATTGAATAATATTGAAAAATGTCTTATATTTCATTTATATATCCTGTCTGTTTGTGTGCGTGAGTGGGTGTATGAGAATGGCCAAAGAAGTATAACTTCCACCGTGTGGTCCGACGCACACCCAATTTTTTTTTTTTTTTATTATTTGTAGTGTTGTGCTTGAACCCTGTTGTCGAAAAGTTGGGAATAACTTATATTCAGTGTTTAAATTGTCAGTTGTAAATTTTGTTAATTTATCTGTTAAGTGTGATACTCCTTCTCTATGAAACTCTGGATGAATTTCCTACAACGAACAACAATTATCGGACTTAGAGAACTGATGTTCATTGAGACCCCCACTTTTTTCTAAATAACAGTGTGTTTTCAACAACATGTTGCCGTGACACTGTTATCGGGTGATAACGCTGTTATTTATCTTGTGTTATTAAACGCCAATCTCTACATTGCAATCGTTTCCGCAGGGGTGATCGAACTGTGATTGATCAAACTATGAGGACTTGGCTTTTGACGAAAGGTCTATTGATATTATTTATTTTGACAACTTAAATATTTTCAACATCAAACAACATAAAAACTGTGCTGTAACCAATTTATTGCGCAACTATCACACTCATATAGGAAAAATATGTCATGACAGCTGCTACAAAAATTAACAAAAGCTTATGTTACAATGTACGTTATCCCGTGATTTGTTTTATTAAACCGTTCCAAAAAATAAACTGTGTTTTTTATTCTTGCCATTTTTATATTACTGTAATGTATGTTTTTAAGTATAGTGTAATTGTATTCTATTGTAATATTGATTATAAATATGCATTTATTGTTATTATTTTAAATAAGTATCGTCAGTATAATATTATTTATGTTGTCTTTGTTATGGATTCAAGTTCAAAAACTGTTTCCGGTAGGCAAGTTATTATTTATTTTGTTTAAGAGCTGATTTATTGATATAAACACACGATGCTATGCTTAAAGGGAAAATGGAATTTCAATTCGCTGTTTTGCCATTAGAATTAACATTTGAATTAAACTCCTTTCTTAGTGATTGCTAACATGAATTAATGAATGTTCCCTCCAAAGTACGCCTATCCGGCGTTACATTATCAATAAATTTTGCCACTAGTATTTTCATTAGTATTTGTCACTGTTATTTTTAAGTTACTCCAAACCGCCAACTTGACCATCGCCATTATGTGTGTGGAAGGGAGCAGTAAAGTAGGGGAAGATGCGCAACATGGTTTAGCTGCAATGATTTTTGTTTGTGGTGAAATAATAGTTTTACAACCAAATACGACCCATCTAATTAAGTGATCTACACTAACTAGTTTAAGAAGTTCAAGTTCCAATGTCTATGATTCACCTCTCAATGAAGACAGCTACAAACAAGTACTGGAGCTGAGTAGTAACTTCTGCCCCGTACAATTCCACTCCTTGCCCCCGCCTCAGTGGAATTGGAAGCTGATTGGATAAGTTGAATATTTTGTCTATTTAATAACTTTCTCTATGTTTTGATGAACTTTTTCATGTTTTTGGATTTGTTTCGTATCTCGTTGAATATTTTATCTGTTTAGTAACCTGATTTATGCTCTGTTGATTTTTTCATATTTTGCATTTATTTTTGTATGTTATTGAGTATTTGGTCAATTTAATAACTTACTCTGTGTTTTGTTGACTAGTTTCATATTTTGCATTTCTTTTGTGTTCCATATTGCGTATTATACTATTTTGTATAATTATGTTATGTGTGATAGTTTTGTTTTTTTTTTAACTTTTGACTTTCAACAGTAATCTTTAGTATCTAGCATGTAGTATTAAGTCTTTTCTGATTAAGTATAGGTTAAGGGAAAAATTGATTTAGATGTAGGTTAAATTAGTGAGTACATCTGAAGACGGAGGGAGTTTGTTATACCTGCCGAACGTTGTTTTTGTTTCTTAAACACTCGAAGCATTGGAAACCTCCAAATATTATCTACAAACTGTTTTTATTATAGGTTCTTTAAAGAAATACGCACCTTACAGTGCAGCAAATTAAGTGTGAAAGGACATGGGACACACTTGGTGCTCATGAATATATTTTCCACTACAGCTACCTCCTCACTTTCTCTGACGTTCTTCATTCATTGAATAGTAACAATTTAACAAATGCATCAAAAACAGCGTTAAAGGGCTCGTTTTTGTCTATTCGTATGCTGATTATATTTCAAAATTAGTCATAAAAAAGAGCCACTCTTTACTATTAAGTACACATTATGATCAATTTTATCGTCTTCAACAGATACGGGAACATTTATAGACACTTCAAATGAACTTATAGACGCATGCAATTGTTGCTAATAAAAATAAGAACACTTTACTGTACAGTTACGATTCGTTGATTATCTATAGAATATTGTGTAACATTTATTTGCAGGACATGATAATAAACTATTTTACTTTTAATTCCTTCACGTTAAGGAATGGGCTGCATATACGTTAAGGAGTGGAAAATAAGTTCTGACACACTTTGGTACCAGTACAAGTGAACGGCACACAACACAAATATATTACAATATAAGTACAAAAATGCACAAATATATTACAATACAAGTACAAAATGCACAAATATTATGGTGATCGATTTCGAATTATTTTGTGAATCCCTCTGATCTGAGGAAGAGGATTCCTCAGAATGATTTCTGAGGAATGAATTCCTCAGAGGATCCCTAATTTCGGGATAGCTCTGATCTGATCGGTGTGGTTCACCGAAATCGGTTACAATCACCGAAATCAGTGAACCACGCTCACCTTCCTCAGATCAGAGGGATTCACAAAAGAATTCGAAATCGATCACCATAATATTTGTGCATTTTGTACTTGTATTGTAATATATTTGTGCATTGTGTGCTTATATTGTAATATATTTGTGTTGTGTGACGTTCATTTGCACTGTATTTGTACCAACACGTATTATGCTAATTAAAAAACTACTTTGGTAGCATCCAAACGGATTCTGATGTCGTTGTAAAACCTCCATCTTTTAGTTATTAAAATGTTTGTTACTGTGTTTGAAAAATTGTCATCCCCATTCTAATGGGGGTTTAATGGGTAGTTTAAATGGTCAAAAAGCAGCCCAATATTGTTACGTATCGTTGGAAAGCCTATTTAATTTAAACCGAAATGTACTAACAGAAAGTATCTAAGCATCCCTTAAAAAACATACCCTAAAAACAGTACTTTTTTTAGAATGAAAAAGAGCATAAGGTATAAATTAACATCGAAAAGCTACAACTGTATAAGCTATTAGATTGTTGTAGAACGACTAAATGAAAAAATATGTAGTTACAAACAACGCCACTTCCATATTGTCTGTTAACCTAGACCAGCATGTGTCTGGGATTTTCAATTCACCGTTTGCTTTAAAACCTTTGACTTTCTCCTTTGTCCTAATCAATTGAATTTGAGCTCTAGGTAGCGCAAGGTGCAATTCAACACTTTTTTTGACAGGAGATAGGCAACGTTTTATTCCAGCATGATTATACACGTGTAGAAGAGGTGATGTGCCAGCGAGATATCCTAACTTTAATCTACTGGACAATTTCTTCTGGTGTCACATTGATAAGCCAGTTCATCCAAAACTTACAGGAAACAATAATTTTGCAAACGCTCAACCCATTCATTAAGAGTCAATGTTTAGTGACATATAAAATGTCTACACTTGGCTAACACTCTGCCAAACCGCGAAGGACAACAATTTGAACAATTGTTAGTAAGACAGTAATGGTTCCTAGAAAGTCAGGAGACGACCCTGAACAAACACACACACACACACACGCGCGCGCGCGCGCGCACACGTGCACGCACGCACACACACACATTCACGACTGTATACTATTATAAAAGGAATAAATTAAAAGGGTACATTTAAACTGTTTTAAAGAGAGATGAACATTTTTCAAGCTCATAAGAAAGTTAGAAAATATTTCTTACTAAGTGAGGTGGGGTTTGGTGTTTATATTTCAATCCACTTGGATTCTATCGAAGTGTATTAGGACTTATTTTCTACTCAGTAGACTTGCAAACATCTAAAGTTAAAGAAGTTCTTGTTTTACCAGGTGAAGCTAGAACTAAGAAGCACTCTCTAACATTTAAACTGGAAACCAACTTCTGAACCGCCGCAAATTACTGTGCAGACGGATCCCTCTCCGGTTACTCATCTAACGAATAGCCACGCTCGATATTGGTTGACGCCGTTATCTGTTAATGTTGGAAACATGGTCCATATCAATGGATAGGTGAGATTAAGTGATTTAGAGTGGTATAATGGTAGGTTAAATCTTTCAATAACTCAGAAATATGCAATTTCTTTTTATCATAACTCCCAATAGATTTAAGAACAAAACAATACTTCGCTTTCTCAGTCTTGTCATGCCTCAACACCTCCATCCTGTCAAGGCTACCAATTATACCGTACTGTTTCCAATATACCGCATATAAATAAATGTGCATTTACTTTGTATTTAAGATTTACACATTTTTTCTTCATTTTAGTTTTTAATTGCCTACACAATATAAAAACTTCCTTCCTAAAAAATACTTGATTTCAAGTAATGATAACGATAAATCTTTGTAACATAAAATAATGTTATATTTAAGTGATAAACCAATATTAATACTCGATTTAATTAATGTCCCGACTTTATATGAATGTGCTCAGTGGCATTTGAGTGAAGCTTTGTCGTACACTGTTGTCAGGAGCACATTGCATCTGGCATATCATTACAATACAAAAACAATAATATTTAAGGTACTATAAATAATAAGAAAAGTCGTGTTCGTTAATTGTTTAATTGTACACAGATTCAAATAAATAGGTTTTTAGACAGGTTTAAATAAAAAATTCAATTGCGACAACCATTCAAGGCCATTGATATGGTAACGACTGGGTTATATATCACACCATTGGTTATAGAATTTCCAGCATTTACTGTAGGAGCGCTCAGAAGTCAAGTCAAAGTCGGGAGATTCAGTAAATGGTCTATATAAGATAAATGCGTAGTTTTATTACCATACATTCCCGTTTCAAAAAGATCTAACAGTTATTTTTATTTACTTAAAATTTGCCCATTTTAAAAGTAATGAATAAAATTAAAATAAAAGAGTAAATTGAACAATAGTCTGGATACAAAAAAACATAGATAATATGAAAATCAGCATGAATTAAATATTTAACCTAATATTAGACACGTGTGGCTTTAGTAAGGTTACCTTCTTCGAAAAATATTCACTGTACTAAAATAAGACTAAATCAAGGATACATCTCTCAAAGCTTACTTGTTCCTAAGAACTCTTTAAATGTGTGAAATACAGTGAACTGTCATAAAAGCTTATTATTTTAAATTCTTTCGGGTGAATATTCGTGACCAGTAACAATATTATTGGGTTCCTCAAATAATTATCACATGATGCATTGCCTTTCAAGCTCATGTCTCTTTCCGCTTCAACTTTGATTGGATTGTGTTGAAAATTAAACATAGTGATAAAATCTTCACATTAATTTAAGTTTTACGAATGTTTTTTAAAATTGTAATATAATTTTGTCGATATAAAAATACAAATATTACTATTGAAAATACTTTGAGATAAGCACTGCTATACAATCATAACTTAAGTTATGCTGCCTGATATGTACTATTAGGTTTTTTTTTTTTTTTTATTGTTTTACAGTTTACCTCAGACCAACAGTCAATATCCCCTTAGGTTATGTAAACTATACTTAAGCATTACTGAATATGATTCTTAGTGTAATTTAATTTTAAGCGAATGTTTGCTCAAATTTACAAATCATTAAATTTGTGGGATATTAAGTGTAGGTTTGGGAAAAAGTTATATATACATAATTTAAAACAACATAGTCTACCATAATTTTTATACACAGCTGAAAGCTTGAGAGCGCGTCTTTCACCTTAAAAAATACAAGACTGAGTGTTGATAATACGATAAATATTTATAGTTTTAATTGAATCGTTTTTTTACTACATTCATATAAAAATTATTTTCCCTAACTATAGTTTTCTAGCTGTATGTTTTGGCCACCACATTTGACTGTAGGGTTATTTAAACACTCCTGTGATCTTTTTTGTTCTAACCCACAAATTACAAAATCCAGGCCTCCTTACATCTTCCTCCAAATACAATCTCTTAACACTCTAAAACCATCATTTATGACAATCCCTCTCTGATACAATGAACCAGATTAGGCGCTTAGATTTACCTTGATATTCAAAACTTCATGTAATCACCTTGATCAAATAAGCAACGATAGTGGTCCACTTAAAAACCTGTTGACAATGAAATTTAGTACCTAAAATCATAATATCTTTCATGCGAATGCACAATTTATATTAGTGTTTTATATATATATGTTATGTTATATAATATAATAATAATATAATAATAATATTATAATATATATATATATGTTATATATATATATATAACACTAATATAAATTGTGCATTCGCATGAAAGATATTATGATTTTAGGTACTATATCATATATATATATAGAGCATGTGGTGTCCAGTGTTTAATAAATTTAATTAACAGCCGTATTAAAAAACGGTCTATGCTACCACAGTCTATTTCTTTAAAAGTTCAGGATGTGACTTTGCGGTAGCATGTATTCCAAACTGGTCCTGTCCTGACACATCAAAAAAACAGCATCTAACCAAGATCTAACTAATCAAACTCATGTTCTCCATGTGACAATTAGGGATGGGAAATGTAGTTCATCAGACGGAGTTAGTTCACTCCGGAGTTATAATGACTCGGAACTAGTTCCGCGGAGTAGTTCCAACTCCGAACGTCGTTCCAGTTCAACGTGGAGCGAAGCTCAAGTGAGTCGCTCCGAGTGGATGCGCACGCATCACGTACTTCACTCCTTTGTTTTGATCGTTCCAACAACTCCGGAACTATATTAGTTCCATGGAGTGGGGAGAGATACGTCGACACTGCAGCCGCTCTAACCTAACAGTGGTTGCGCGCGCATCTCGTTCTCACTCCTTTCTGATAGTTCCAAAAAGATAGAAACTAACATATGATTTTTAGGTTATATCCAGCTAACGATTTGATTTGTGTATTTTATTTAATTATTTTACAAAGAAAAAGTATGGATGTCTTAGGAATTTTCCAGCAGAAAGTAAAGTATTGTATATTTTATATGCGTATATTTATGACATATAATACTCATTTATTCTAATTCCGAAATGAACTAGTTCCGCACTAGCACTCGGAGTTGGAGCTGTAACTCCTTAACCGGAGTAGTTCCTTTGTTGTCGTTCACTCCGGAGTTACCCATCTCTATGTGACATCAGGTTGTGAACTTGTGTTAGTTAAACTGTTATCTTTCTTTATCGATCTCTGATCTCTCTAACCTTACAATTTCTTTCATTTACTATTACGCAACATTTCTAAACGCCGCTTAACTTTTTTTAAAGAAATAGGTTATTTCCGCCTAAGTACTGAGATCCATTGATTAAAGGTACATTAATATGATAAGATTCATACTCGAATCAACCTACGCAAGACTAGGCCGAGAGTTTATTCCTAATCGAAATAACTTATTTTACCTACTACTGATATTCACCAAGGTATGAAAAATCATAAAAAAAACATATAATTAGAACAATTTAGACTGTTACCTAGCCTAATCTATAATATAAACTGTGAGGACTGTTCAAAATTGTCTTTAATTATGGTCGGCTTGAACGTGTAAAATTTAATGGTAATTATGCACTTTCTAGACGCCTCCGAAAATGCGATTTCATTTTATTAAATTTGTAAAAAATAGCCTACAGGCCAAATTATGTCTCAACCCCCCATTTATTATATATCAAACTAATAGAAAAGACTGTACTTTCAAATGAAACAACATTCATTTTTTAATTAACTTTCCAAAAAAAAATGCCCTTATGATAAAAATGAAAAGTAAAAAAATGTTATTTTTGCAGTTTCTTGCTACCAATCAAATTTGGAAAATGTTGCTTGAAATATGTCTAGATTTGGCTGTATTTTCACAAGATTGGTTTTTATTCTGTGGAAATAACATATTTTACTGAAACATTTAAAAAAACAATGTCACAATTTCCGTTTTTAAATGGTATTTTAATCATCATTTTTTTCTATTTTAATGTGTTTTTTGCTCTGAATACAAATTTGAAAACTATTTTGATCTATTAAAACTATTAACGGCCATTATGAGATCATTATATACAATATTGTAAAATTGTAATACATAGTAATTTATTGTTGAATTTTAATATATGGTAATTTATTGTTGAATTTTAATATATAATAATTTATTTTTAAAGTTTAATATATAGTGATTTATTGTAGAGTTTTAATATATAATGATTTATTGTTACGCAAATGTTGACAGAGTTCAACTGCCTAACTGCCTTGTTTTAGATTAGAGTTGTACTTGTAGGGTACTTGTAGATTTATACTTGACATGTCCTATTCAAATTTCATGTTTGTCAACGGAATAAATGATTCTTGATACAACTATTAATCACAAAAACTGAATTCGCCTATATTCCCGCCGGAGTGACGGCCAGCAGGCCGTAACGGAGGCCAAACACTTGAATTTAAGGCAAAGTTCAAAGAAAAATTGGTTTTTTCACTATCAGATGAAAAACTAGTTTTCGATTTTTCGGTAAAAAACGAGTTTTCCGCGGATGAAACTAAGTTCTTCAAGATATAAACTCATATTTCACCACTTTTTCTACAAGAAATCGTATTTTCAGAGATGGCAAGTAAGTGCATAATTACCAAAAAAATTTATAATGTCCCCATTCAATAACTATATTTAGAAAATAATTCCAAAAAGCCAATCTGTAGAAAATTCAGTGCAGAACAAGAATATATACCAGCCTACAATTCATAACAATTATATAGGTACATTAGGCTATATACAATGGCGTTCAGTTGCGGCCGAAACAGCTGTCGTTTTTCGATTAATTTATATCGATCTACTGATGATTATTTACATGTATAGGCAGGCACTAAATGAAAGTGTGAAGCCTGCTGGTTAAAAAAATAATGGTTTCATCCAGATCTGCCAATGGATTGTGGAATAGAGCAATAATTTACGGGCGCGTTTGAAAGAGCGGCTTTCATCATTCATAGTAATCATGTGAAAGACCCAGCAGCGTCTTTCAAACGAGCCCGTAAATTGTCGTTTATTATTTGCACAATCTGTTGGCCAATCAGTACATGGTACATATTAATACCGGGTACTAATTAGCCTAGCGATTACTTTGTATTTGTAAATCATTGCTGTTATTGTCCACCAATGAATAGTGAATACAAAATGGACCTACTAGTGAATATTGTACTAAACAAAATTATGTGGTTCGAATTCTACGTAAAGCTGTAGGTCGCATAGTTACCCTGAGAGTCCTCTCTGAGCTAAGTGAAACTCAGATAGTAACAATGAGTACGATTGGCGTCTTAGAAATGAATAATAATGAATTAGTGCACTTAATCAGTATAGGCCTAGTCAGTATTGAGAGAAGTCAGAGTGTGCAGTTGGCTCAGTTATTACCCAATACAGTTTCCACTCACCAAAAGAGAAAACCGTTTGAAATGGGTCAAGAATCGCTTCAAGGCATATTTTCATGAGGGATACTTTTTTATGTGTAAATTATGTTGTAATTTTTAAAATAGGCTTGTATTTTAAATAATCCTATAGATAAAAAAAAACATTTTCACAACAGTATTTTTGACATGACAGAAAAACTACTTTTACGATTAGGCCTGACTGCCAAATGCACGTTCATTACAAAAAGTAACACTTTACCATGAATTTGCATATCGGAGAGACGGCCGCCAGGCTATTCCTAAATCTTACTCAAATCTAAAATTATTCTAGTGGAGGATATGTTAGGTTAGATTTATAAAAACTGTTTTTATGGGTGAGAATAATTATTTTTCTGCAAACCAATGACATTCATGTTTAGCATATAAAACATTATATTTGTATAATGTAAGATTGACGTTTTAGTTTAGGTGGCTGTTCTAATCATTTGTATAAATGTGCTCATAGCTTGTCTGCTGAAGTGTCGTTTGTAGAGTAGATGTGAACTCTCCCCTTTGTTAAATAAAGTTAGCTAAACAGTAATTGTTTTCAGCTGTAATGGAGTCCTTCGATCCAGATCATGCGTTGGCCATTCTCCTCCAAGCTAGGTTCAATGAAGAAGCTAAAAAGGAAACTAAGAATAACAAGGTATGTAGTAGATTTTGTTTTAAATAAAATTCTAGATATGCATATTATTGCTTGATAAATTTAGTTTATGGCGAAATGTTGTGAGAATCCCATGAAAAAAAAAACAATTCTTGAGATTGTTCAAACTTTAGAAAAAGGCAATACGAGTAATCCCTTAACACGTTCAATGCGTCTTGTGTCGTAGGCTTACATTCACACGGTGATGAAATTCACATTTAATTCCTTAAATAAGGAATGAAATGCGTTTGTGATATTTTTCAATGTAATCAACGCATTGTTACAGTCTGATTTGAAATCTATGGAATCATTTTTCTTTGTGAATTTAATATTAACCTAATTCTTCACGAGATCCGTAGGTTGCTCACTAGAGTAATGACGTATTAGTTATCTGCAGTACGAGACCTATAGATCTCGTCAATCACATTGTAGACTAAACGTCAATATTAGCAAACAGATTGTCAGCTGTTGTTTGAAAAGGCGGGAGAGTTGTTCCACGTGGTTGTTGAGTCGTCTGTTTATTTGTAACATAACCTAAATTTCTCTGCTGGAGTATAATTTATTGCAGTACTTCCTTATATGCGACACGAGATCCCGTGGCCTTATGTTTATCCATATGCTTATGCGATATCCACAACCTGCATAGCACTTATGACGTCAGACACTTGATAGTTCTAAAACAATAACCTCTATCTTTAATTGATGATGTGATATTGTGCGCAGAACTTCTGTTGCGCAACGAGATCTCAGTATCTTGTCCCGCACTGAATTGATGGTATGCAACTAGACCCCGAGATTGCGTGACACACAGGATGAATGCCCGAGAAATTATAACAACGTGTTAAGTCAACTCTAGACACACTTGCAGGCCAATTTTTCAAAATTTTACATCTTAATGTTAACCTGCCTCTATATTCTTGTAATAATAGCTTTTTCCTTTCTAAATACTCTTTGACTCAGAAAGGGACATTTCCAATGCTGATTAATTGTTTCCGGAACTGTAAATTCAGCATTTAGAATTGTTAGTATGTGGCTGAGATCCTATTCTGAAAGCTATGTGAGATGAATATAACTTATAACACTACATCAGAGACAACTATAGGACTGGGAGACAGAGAATAGTAACTTTTGAGCGTTTGCTTAATTCATCTTTATATCAGATTAAAATTACTTCTATTAAAATTACCTCATCTCTGAAAGGGTTCAAAACTCATCTTAATGGCTCTTTATCTTATGCATTATATTATGTGGACAAGTTTTTGCGAACAACTGGGAGATGTTACAGTTGGTAAGCTGATTACAACTGTGCTGGAAGTGATATTAATTTGAAGAGTGAATGTGTATCAAATTGTATGAATGAATTTTTGTTCAGCGAATAGTGCCTAAATTATTTATATTTAGTACTTTTTCAATGCATTTATGTGTTATCCTGCAATAAAAACTGATTTGCATTTTAGGAGAACTGGCCAGTTTCAATAAAAAAAACTTCACCCAGGGCCTCTCTTACTGACCCAGAATGGGAAATAACGGATCCATGCCCAGATGTTCATGGTCTGTTTATGGCATTTAATGATCGTTTCTTCTGGGGCCGTCTTCTGAGTGTGGAAGTTAAATGGAGCCATCAAATGACTTCGTAAGTAATAAATTTATTTTCTAGAATAATAAATAAAATTGAGGATGAAATAACAAAATGCATAATTATAGAGTATATCTAATATATTTTACAATATTTTCAAAAATAACGAAATCCCGGGTTTATTTAATTTAAAAAAATTTACACTTTCGAGGTAATATATGCAAATACACAACAATAAACTAGCTCAAAGTTATTTCTTGTTATCTGACACAATGTGCACATATCTGGAAACAGTTACATACAACATTAATATTTTATCTTTTTTGCAGTTTTGTATTTTATTATAATTGTGAAGCAATATATTGTGTAACCTTACCGTGGTTTCTTTGAGCAGGTTTTGTTTACAAAGTGTTATGTTGATTGAATGACGAGTCTTACAAGTTGCCACCGATAAAAATTTATAGAATGTAATTTTAATCAAATTTAGACCATTCACATCTCTCTAAAATGAAAACAACCAAACCATACTATTAAAATATCTATAGTGAGCGATTCTCCATGGACAGTGATTTGTGATATTTTTCAAAGTATTGAACTATTTACTGTCAGTTATGTATTTACTTGTTTGTCAACAACAGGTGTGCAGGGATCTGTGTGTACGAGGGTAGGAATGGCTTGTGTTCGGTGCGTCTCAGTGCTCCTCTCCTTAAACTGCGGCCTCGCAGTGATCTGGTTGAAACTTTACTGGTTAGTACATCATGGATTTAGTAAATAGTAACACCCCTGCACACTTTCCGTGCCAACTCCGTCAATGCATGCGCTTGTAACACGTCAGCCTGTGACCTTTGACAACAAGTAATAGTATAAGTAAAATCACAAAATTAAATTTATTTACAGTACCAAACTCACATTACTTGAGTTGCTACCTATTCATTACTTTAAACTACCAATGATATTTTATGCTATTTCAAATACAGTATATTCATTTCATTTCTTTTTTCTTAGCACTTGAAGATTAATTATGGTTAAATGAATATAAAACTGTATAAGTATTCTATTGATACTTGAAAGTCCAGTAGTATGGAGCACTACAATCGAATGTGAATAAAGCCATGCTTACAACATTCCATGGTTTTACATTGTGAAAGATCTAACCTTCTCAATATTACAAACACCATGTTTACAGGTTTTATACTTTTTGGAAATCATTATTTACTTTTGAACAGCTGTTAGATTTTGATAAATTGAAATCTCTCCATATTCTTATGGCCGAAAAGCGTGCTTTGAGGACTTCCCATATCTTTCAGGGTGACAATTTTGAAGAATTAAGACCTTATTCTTCAACAAGGTTCTTAATTAAGAACAACAAACAGAGGCAAATTTTTTGATACCTCAACCGTTTAAATAGGTTAAGAAATAAGGGAGAAGTTGCGTTCACAAAAACTGGCTTCACGTATTGTACACAAGGATACTGCTTGTATGTAACAAACCCAAATACTCAATGACTCATCACATGAACTTAGAATCCATATCATCACATTAATCATTTAATGTAAAAGTGTTAATCATTAATAAGAAAGCTGTTTTGTAAGTTTAAACCCTATTCACTTTCAAATAAAAAACAGTAACGTGTCAGGATTTTTAACACGTTTTTAAACTTACGTCTAAAATGAGTGGGTACCTCAAAGAGTATATTTCTACAAAATAATCTGAAACACAAAATCTAAATAGAAACTATAAAAATGTAAAATAATTACTTGTGAAATTAAATGTTATGTCAAAGATCTTAATCATGTCATATAAACATCTGACTTAGATCAGATTCATACTCTTGTACCAGAGAATTTTTGTTACAAAGGATAAAGGGATTGTTGCTTTATTTATTCTCCCGTCTCTCTAGGATTTTATGTTGACTAGGTAAGGTTTGGAGAATGTAATTTTAATATCCATAACATATGGTACTATGTCAAATGTTGTGCAGTTCAGTTTCAATTGTTCGCGAGTGACTAGATTCAGGCTAGATCCGCACTAAATGGTACACATTCCTTGAGTAAATCCACACACTCTTGATCTTGAAAATTTTAGATTACCACCAGCTTGAGTCAAAGGCTCCCAAAATGTTCTATGACACCGCAGGAACAAAATTTATGAATATAACTTCTGAACATCACAATCGTAGCCTAACTTTATCGTCCCTCTGTGTATTCACAAACTAACTGTGTTTTTTTCTTTTAAGATAAATTGTGAATTACCGTACTTTAAGTTTTATTTCTTAGATTTATTAAATAGATTCATAGTGTGCCAATCTTTTAATTTGTTGTAGCACGAAATGATTCATGCCTACTTGTTTGTGACAAACAACAACAGAGATCGGGATGGCCACGGACCAGAGTTTCACAAGCACATGTACCGCATCAACAAAGAAGCTGGAACCAATATTACTGTGAGTTTACTGCAATTAATAATCTGTTAATATTTATTCTCCAAGAACCCCAAAATTACTCTATACATAGTAAGGCGAGATACTACCTAAGACTGGAATTAATACATTGAATGCTGAAAGTCTACATAATAGTGTACTGTAATGGCTGACCACAAAACACTATCACTTAGTACAGTCACCCCTCCTACAAAAATGGTGGGAACAGAAAACGAACTACTCTTGAACACAAAAACTGGCACAACAAGCTGTGAGTGACACAACGTTTTCCGACAATAGCTAAACCAATGCATTTGAAGCAGGAGCGCTACATTAACAAACGTAGTCCACCAGGCGTGCCACTGCTGCGCTGCATTGATCAACATAGTCCGCATTAACATGGTCAATAAGTTCAACGTATTTATGAACTATCTTCTTGATCTACATGCTCCACTTATAAAAAAAAAGGATTACAAAAAAGCCTGCACCCTGGATCACAGATCAAATACGTAGAATGCAAAAGCAACGAGATGCATGCTTCCGCAAGGCAAAAAGATCTAAATGTGCCCATGATTGGGATGCGTATAAGAGATTAAGAAACCAAACCCAGCAACAGATCCGTAACTCTAAAATTAGACATTATTACCGATCATTATCTGACAAGAAAAAGTCTACTAAATCACTCTGGACAAAAGTTAACACATTGACTGCGGACTACTTCTTTATACGTAGTGGTGGCGCTGCGCACGTAGTGGACTATTTCTAAATTGTCAGCACCAAAATGCACACAAAGAACGGCACAACAAGCGGTGAGTGGCACAAGGTTCCCGGGCAATGGCTAGCCTCACCCTGAACCAATATCGTTGAAGCGGGAGGGGTACTTCTTTAGAAGTAGTCCGCTACGCGCGCAGCGCCACCACTACGTATAAAGAAGTAGTCCGCAGTCAACGTGTTAAGGAGCTGGGGATTGGGAAGTCAAACCCTACTGTTTCCATCAACATCGACCTTGATGTTATTAATGATTATTTCACTAATATTCCTATTGATTTATCAAAAGCCAAAATTTACGTTAATGAACTAACCAGTTCTCCCTTTCCTAGGCCTTTCCATAAATTTTCATTCCGTTTGGCTACTGATGAAGAAGTGCTAAAAGCCTTGAATTGGACAACTAGTAACACAGTCGGAGCTGACAGTATTCCAATAAAATTTATCAAACTTACCCTACCCGTTACACTACCAATCATTACAGCAATATTTAATTTTTCTTTAATATCAGCTATTTTCCCTAGTGCCTGGAAGTCTGCTATTGTTCAACCTTTGCCTAACTTCAAATCCTTTATCTCCCTCTGATTTAAGGCCAATAAGTATTCTTCCCGCCCTGTCCAAATGCCTCGAGAGAATTGTTCATAAGCAAATTTATGATTATCTTTCAAACAGTAAACTAATATCTAACTTTCAATCTGGCTTCCGCCCTAATCACAGCACTACAACAGCCCTTCTGAAAATCACCGATGATATACGGCATGCAATGGACAAGAGTAATCTTTCAATACTAACACTTTTTGACTTCTCTAAAGCTTTTGACTGCGTTTACTATCCTTTACTCCTTATGAAACTTAAAAAATACGGGTTTTCTGATAACTGTGTGGACTGGGTCGGGTCCTACTTGTCGGGTCGTCGCCAGTGTGTGCATACTGGAGAGGGCACGTCCGAATGGAAACCTGTGATCAGAGGTGTGCCACAGGGATCCGTTCTGGGACCTCTACTTTTCTCACTTTACATTGATGATGTAACATCTGACATATGCTTCTCTAAATATCACTTGTACGCTGATGACTTACAGATTTACCAACATTTCCCTATTGCTGTGTCCCACCGAGCGGTTTCACAAATGAACCTTGATATTGCTGCAATAGCTGGTTGGGCTCAGAGACATGGACTAATGTTAAATGATAATAAAACCAAGACTATCCTTATTGGACATTCTAGACTACTTCGACAAATCAATTTCACTGATTTCCCTAGACTGAGACTAAATGACAATACTCTCGACTACTCCGACAGTGTAAAGAATCTAGGACTTACTATGACTAAAACTTTGGGTTGGACTGATCATGTTACGTTGGTATGCAGTAGGGTGTTTGCTGGCATTCATAGTCTTAAACGATGTGCTTCCTATCTGCCATTTTCTGTGAAAGTGATGCTAGTAAAAACTCTGGTTCTGCCTCATTTCAACTACTGTGACGTGGTGATCAATGATATGACTGTTAAGCTCTCGGACAAGCTTCAAAGAGCACAGAACTTCTGCATTAGATTTATATTCAATTTAAGACGGGATGATCATGTTTCTCCTTTCTACAAACAGTTACGGATGCTCAAACTAAAACAATTTCGTGAATACCACATCCTTATTCTTGTGTTCAATATTTTAAACACTAGATCTCCTGAATACTTGTCCGAGCGTTTCAAGTTCATCTCCGAAATCAGTACCAGAAATACACGTCAGGGAGCCTCCCTACTATCAGTGCCTATTCATTACACCACTCTCTATAGCAAGTCTTTTACCGTTTCTGCTTGTCGTTTATGGAATTTGCTCCCTGATAACATCAGGACCATTGATAAGCGCGCTCGTTTCGGGTTGGAGGTAAAGGACCGGCTTCTGCGGGGCTGGTAGGGGTGGGTGGGGGTTGCGGGGGCTGTGGTTCATGAGTGATTTGTATGTATGTGGAATGTATGATATTAGAAATAATTAATTTCTGAATATTGATTTATGTCTTTATTATTTTAATATCAGTAATATTCTTTTGCCATTTTTATCAATAAAATGTTAGATATAAGTTATTGTTTTTGTTTAAGAATATACAAGTAGATATTTAAGAAACTGTAAAATTTACTTTATATATTTCATATAGTTGAAAAAAACAACATATTTTTGGAAATAAGGTTGAGTGGAAGAGAGGACTTAATAGTCCTAACTCCTCCTAATAAATACAATTTTCATTTCATTTCATTTTCATTTCATTTCATTTCATTTCATTAACATGTTAAAAGAGTTATTGATGTAGAATTGCTTATGCCAGTGAAACAATCTTTGTATAAAGTTTTATTTATGTTATTAAGGTGGCCGTTTCCTAAACCACCAACTCACCGCTGGAACGTAGATAGCGCTAGACATGGAATTTTACTGCTAGTGTGGGACAAAACATGCTGTTCTATTTCAACTAGGTATAGTTAGTGTCTGTTATTTAAATGAGTTATAGTGGACGCTGCAAGATTATTTAAAGTCCACTTTAGTGGACCATAAATTGATATTATGAGTTTTCAATTTATAATCCTTAAGTATGACGTGTAAAGTTTTACATGTTTTAAGTGTAGAAAAATTATAAAAATACTCAATTTTTGATAAAAACAAACTTATGGTCCATTAGAACCTTCATCTATCAAATGACACATTAATTGTTAGGATTTGATGATTATTACGGATTGAATCGTAGAAATAGAAACTGATTTTTTGTGTGTTATTCATGGATTGAAACGGCCTACTTAAACTGTTTTGTTTCCTTTGTATTTGACTGATTAATTTTTCAAATCATACCTGATGTATGATTAAAAACAGGTAATTGTGATTGTAAAAATGTTGGGTTGGAAAAGACCTACAGAACGGAAGTAATTAGCAATTATTGTTTAAGGAAAACGCTGAAGTGAGTCAACTTACTCCTTTTTATATTTAAATTTACGTTTACATGCTCTATTTATAATAAACATTTACAACACATATGTCAGTTATTTCCTCATTCATGTCTCCTATTACACTATTAATGTCTTTTAACTATTTTTTATGTTCTATTAATGCCTTATTAGTTATATCCATTTCAAAAACTCTTATCCTCCCAACTACTTTCATAAAAAGTTGAAAAAGATGTGTTGCTCCATTCAAGGTAGGCTTTCGCCACAGAGAACAGTACCTCTATAAAGTAGCATGGAAAAAGTACTTGCCTCAGCTGGATTCGATCTCAAAATCCATGGTTTTGTATATGGCCACAATACAGCGCTTCTGACTGCTTGTCCATTCCAACACTGAGGGTTCATACAGAACAGCACTCCCCTTGCTGTACACAGGATGTTTCAATTCCAAAGTGTTGAAACTGTCAACTCTATCATTAGGGATTATTTTATTCTGTGATAATACATTACATACCGTTTCATCAACTAGTGTCCTAACACACTATTCCTCAACACTTGTATGAAACTATGAAGTATAATTTCTGATTTTGCTGAACACATTATAGCTCTTTTCAGTTGCACCAGTGATTTTTCTGATTATGTTTTGACAGCTCCTCTCCACAGTGCTAATCTGTTTCTAAAATACGATTCAACCAGGGAGCAATATAAGGTGTCTCTGGGCTGCTCCCTTGTTGAAATACATCACACGCTTGTCCGAACTGAATTTTTTGCTTAGTTGCCGGATGTAAGGCTACCAAATAAAATGTAAACTGGTCATTATAATGCCAACCTGCTTTGTGTCCTTTTTAGGTATTATGCTTAATTGTGGTAGTGTTGAGTTTTTTTGTTAAGTGAAAATGTTTATCTGTGTACAGTTTGTTGTATAGTGTTTGTATTTTTTCTAAGGTATCTGTTGGCCTGCTTGAAAAAATAATCCCATTGTCACTGTTTGACAGTCTTGCAGTTTAGAAAGTTGTTTATCTTATCAGAAGGAACAAAACTAGTCCCAGAACTGAACCTTGTAGCATGCCTCTAGATGCATGTCACCAAGTCTAATTTATCTTTTTTTACTATACGTTCTCGCACTACTGAACGTCTTCTAGTCGCCTCATGCTATTTAGTTAGCTTCAGAACCAGTGTGCTAATCCTAAATACCCTATGTTTTCAGTTTTTTTTTTTTATGTAGATATGATTTCCTCTATGCTTATTTCATGTGGTTATCCAAGCCTTCATAACATATACAAGCCAATATTTTGACTATAGACATTTTAATAATAAATAAGTACATAATAAAGAAAATTACAAGCAAACAAAATTTTGCTACTCAGGTTTTTTTCTAGTTCACTGTCTGTCAATCATGTATTAAAATATAAGTACAATACATTCATGGGTTTTTGTGCATCAACAATATAAAGTTGATGCACAGTGAAAACTAGTTAAAATTCCGCTACTTTTTTGTTCCAACTGGTATAAAAATGATGAAAACTTTAAAGAAATTTTTAAATACTTATTCCAAAACGTAACAATTATAAACGAGGAAAACAATGGTTTGGTTGTGGTGAATAGGCATCTTAGTTTTTTAGTAAACAACCTTCAAACTAGGTAGACGTCATTTCTGCGCCAACAGTAGAATTTTTTTCAAAATTTTAACATGATTTATAGGATAAGTGTGACTAGAGTACCATAAGATTGGATTTTTCCAATTGATTTTGGTTTATTTGAATAAATCAAGGGATAAAATTAAAATCTTACATATAGACAATTTTGTTCCCTTTAAAAAAAATGGTCAAGCTTAAATTTAAATGGCTGTCCATAAATATAGATGTAATCTTTATTTAAATTTAACATTGACTTCAAGCAGAATCAAGTCCAATATGACAGCAGGTCTAGAAGATTCTTTATAAATTATTGTCAATATTTTTATTTTGTACAAATGTTCTAAATAATTTCTCCATTTCATCCTGCAGGTATATCATTCATTCCATGCTGAAGTGAAACTATATCAGCAACATTGGTGGCGCTGCAATGGCCCGTGCCACAATAGAGCTCCATTCTTTGGAATGGTGAAGCGAGCCAAGAACCGAGTGCCAGGCCCAAATGACATCTGGTGGGCGGATCATCAGGCAACTTGCGGTGGGCAGTTCATCAAGGTCAGAGAACCTGAGGATTACAAGAGCAAGAAGCAAGGGAAAGGCAGCAAAGGTGACGTAGGACAAGCTATAAATTCGTTAATAGTGTATTCAGAGAGTAACAACACTATGTTGTTGTTGTGCTCACCTTCCTCGTCTCTTGGTCACAACTCAGAGCATTGCCAGAAGATAATTAGTAATGTATCATATCTGTGTTTGCTGCGTAAAAGGGGTTAAGTCCAAATTTTACAATTTCGAGAAAACGGCTTTGAAAATAATGAACTTTTGTTTAGTCAGTTTTTTAAACATTATTCATCTCAAAAAGATGTTGGGACCATAATTATTATTTTAAATTATTGCTCAATATAAACTCTATCATTTTTAATATTTAAAAATTATGTTGTGCCGCATTTATAATGTGAAAAAAAATTAAACACGTTTTAACACTGGACTTAACCTCTTATACGCAAACGGTTTTTGATTAAGGGTGAAGTGACGAAAGCATTAGAATCATTTTGTTTTTGTTTTTTTTTAGAATGAAATAGGACATGTTAATAATATTAACAGTTTTCCTCCTTAGTTCTTTGCTTGTCCTTTCTTCTTTTTTACTGATGTCTTCCTGACACCTTGTTCATATGTGTTTTCATCCTCTTCACGATTGTCATCTGGGTATGTGTCAACCAAGTCAGCAGACGTCTTTAGGCTTTCATAAAATGGGTGGAACGTTGGAGAAATAAAGGGAAAAAGGTCAAGTATGTCGGATTTCTTTTTTTCAGGGATGGGGTTAGGTTTGTTGTACCGTAATCTTGGCATTAGGTTACAAAGTGTTTCTTTTCCCCTTCTAGTGAAATTAACACACTGGAATGGTTGGTAAGGATCAATACGTTTTGAAAAAAATTACGCCTGGTGTTTCCTTTTTGTATTGCAGCCATTGCACTAACCTCCAGCTAAAAGGATTTCCTACTACGTCTCCTTTGCGTTGTTGTAGATCACCTTTTAACAATTTTGCGAAACCAAAGAACTCTGTTTGTGCCATTTCCTTTACCTTGAAAGGGTTCTTTTTACCTGAGTTCTGTATCAACTGTGCCCAATCATGTGGGTGATGGATGTTTCCATTAAAGTGTTTTTTATTTTTCTCGATCAAGGCATGAGAGGTGTCACACTCCATATGAGTGTGACCTGGAACTTAAAACTTATGATTAATTTCTTCTAACGAAGGTGATTGCATTACTGCTACAATGCACATTGGAGCTACATGGGTGTTCTTATTTTGACCACCACATGTGTCCGAGTACATTGTTAAGGCCTTAACTTCCGATTTTAGATCATTTATTTATTTATTTTTATTTATTTATTCATAAGACGCCGATCGTCAAGATATGGGTGAATATGGATTTCGAATGAGTGTGATGAGTGTAGATGAGCGAATGTAGTCATTGTTACAAACTAAGGCCGACTATTTCTTAGAAAGTGTCATTAATTAATAGCCCAATGACAAATGAACAGCCGGTGGTTATCAGCTGATCCTTCTCAAAATGTATTGACTCTGATCATTCATAATGAAGGTATAAAGACATGAACCAATTTCGTTTGCACCCCTTGCAGCTATCCCTTCATACCATAAATAACAATATGTCACACCTTCATCACAGTCATAGACAGTTAAGTTAAATGTCCAAAGTTTTTTTTTTGTAAAATGCAACAGAGTTTTGTACCAGGGGTTTTGGAAGACACTGTTGCATGTCGAATGTTACAACTTTACAGGTGCTATCATGTTTTGATTTTTCCTTGTCTGATTTTTTGGTATCGTAAGCATACTCAGCATCTTTATGATGATCTTCCAGTTTCTTAACAAATTCTTCTTTGTTTGGATCTGCTGTAATTTTTATTTGGAGTGATATACTATCACATTTTGGGCATGTATCAATTTTAGGCTTTTTAATTTTTAGATTAAAGTTGTTAAATTCATCACAAAACTTGCGATAAGACACAGGCTTTGAATTTTCCTCAATCAATGTGCTTTGTCAAATGAGTGTATGCACAGAGAGTCAAATGAGTGTCTGTAGATTAGTCATGTCAAATGAGTGTCTGTAGATTAGTCAAGTCAGATTTTAAAATCAATTTGTTATCTAAACAAATCAGTTACAGTACTTAAAAAATATTATAATACAAGTAAACACACACTGTATTTACTTTTCAGTAAATACAAATAATTAGATAACTTAATTTATTAAAATAAATATGTTGTGAAAATAGTATTAATGCAGCATATAAGGGGTTAAGTCACAACCTTTGTGACTTAACCCTTTATACACAGTCTATCCCAAAAGTGTGTCATTGTGAAAAGAGGGATAAGTCCTTGCCTGTGGACATATCCCTCTTTACACTAAGATAATCGTGTTTTTCTCCACATAACCTATAATTTCACTAGTGAATAACTTGGCTCAGCTGAGGAATTGGACTTAATCCTCTATACCCAGCTGTAGCTCTTAATTTCCCAAACATGCCTGTGATAAAAACTCATTGTTGACCATTTTGGACTTAACCCTCGAGGGGGCGCTTCACTTTTAAAACGGGAGCGGGCGCATGCGGAGTTTTATTCCGCAACACTAAATTGCACAAATTTTACCCATTTTACTTCTAGTTATAACGCGATATTTTATTTAAATGTTGAATAACTTTATTAGGAACCAAATGTCATTGTTAATAACATTAATTGTACAACTAAATATAAGTAATGTTTTAATTAAACAAATTAAGTAATTTTCTAGTATAAAAAGGGTATTACTGTTGGTGTTATGTGAGAGGGCGCATGCGGAGTTTTGCTCCGCAATAATGCAATTATACATCTATGCAAACAAAATATATTTAATAATAATTATAAATTAAATAATACATAAAAACATATATATATTTTGGTATATGTATAAATATACACATAGTTCGGCCAATTTTACGTGTTATGAATATAAATAAAAAAAAATTCTAATTTGATTACTAATTCTAATTTGTCTAAATTAATAATAAAATATCAATTGTGAAGTTTGGTTATGTTTAGTAAACAATTTATACTATACATTTACAGAAAAGCTACATAATATAAATTAAAATACATAAGAAATAAAAATTGAAAAATAGATTTCTGTCTAAACTAACTAAATAAGTAGTTATACATCTATGCAAACAAAATATATTTTTAATAATAATTATAAATTAAATAATACATAAAAACATACATATATTTTGGTATATGTATAAATATACACATAGTTCGGCCAATTTTACGTGTTATGAATTTAAATTTAAAAAATTCTAATTTGATTACTAATTCTAATTTGTCTAAATAAATAATAAAATATCAATTGTGAAGTTTGGTTATGTTTAGTAAACAATTTATACTATACATTTACAGAAAAGCTACATAATATAAATTAAAATACATATGAAATAAACATTGAAAAATAGATTTATGTCTAAACCAACTAAATAAGTAGTAAAATGAAATGTAAATCTCATGGTTAGACACAACTAAAACAGTCACCTCTAACACAGAAGGGCGCACGAGGAAATAAACTCCGCACTAACCACTTACGCGATAGGGCGCACGCGGAGAAAACCTCCGCAAACTGACACTGCGTCACTGAATTGTAACTGACAAGGAACCAAGGGGGAAGGGGGGGGTAAAAATAGCTTTGGGGGATTCCCGGAATGAGGCTCGTGAAGTACGGAGCCGGACACGACTGCCGACACCAATTGTGCATATTTATTTTAACAAAAACTAAACGTGCGGAGAAAAACTCCGCAAGCGCCCCCTCGAGGGTTAACCCCCTGTACGCAGCAAACACAGATATATTATTAACGAATAGTAGCTTTGACATGTATTTATTGATGCAAATTATTTATTTTCTATTGTGCTCGTTTTGAAATTTCTAACACGATTAAAAAATGAGAAAAGTAATAGTACAAATTCGGACTGTTTAACCCTAGATTCGTAACCATCCAATTTTACTACGCCTATTCGTAACCATTAGTCTACGGGACTACTCCAGGAAAAAAATTATACAAAAATATATGTTAAGGTTTCTTTTATTACTAACCTATTTTAATTGTACATCAGAACCTTTGTAAACCTAACAATAATAAAATAAGTCGAAAATCATCAATTTGTCATCTTAAATAAAAAAAATTAACAAGTATATTTGATTTTTGTAACAATTTAGATTGTATTCGTATACACAAAGTTAAAAATGGAATTCAATTGAATAACTCCTTTTTTTACTTCAAATACACAATAAGCAATGGAAAAATACTAATTTAAACTACTAATGAAATGTTTTATAAAGGAATAAAGGTATTTGAATATATAATATTGGAATCATAGAAATGAATCAAGAAAATGTTTGTATGGAATTGAATAACACAAATATCATAAAACTCAAATAATAAGAATTACCTTTTAAATTAAAAATTATTGAAAAACAATTAATATCTAAATAAATCAATGAAAAATAACAATTATCAGTCATTACTCATTTTTGAATCAAACTCCACTGCTTTCAATATCTTATTTGCTCTTACAGTCAACACACAGTTTAGCTTGGTATTCAAGGCACATATGGCGCTGACATTTAAAACACACATATTGTGTCATTCTTCTTTTTTTTTTTTTTTTGAGGGGCAAATTGAACAAATTTTCCTTTTTCTCCTATCCACTGCTGGAGCTGGAGGCGCATCACCCTGAGCCATGGCATCATTTGCAAGACCTGGAGGAGCATCACCATCGAGACGCAAAGGTGGTTCATTATCTACGGGTTCATGTCTCTGCCCCAAAAGTGGTTCATTAGCAACGGCTTCATGTCCTACTATTTCTGAAATCTTTACCTTTAAATCTCTTGGTAAATTAACAATTTGGATTCTTTCTTGCAGCCATGGTTTCATAAGTTCTTCACTTATCACTTTAGCAAAGTCACGTCGGTTACGAGGCTTCTTATTTTGAGAGACCATCATTGAGACATATAATACATATCCATTAACTAAGGTAGTATTCAGCATCCCATAAAAATAGCAAAGTGGCCATCTTTGTGTTTTCCTACTGCATGACATAGTACTTGACATTTCATCAAACGTGTCCACGGCTCCTTTTGTTGAATTGTAAAATTCAATAATGTCTGGTTTCCCTGAAGCGTTAGATATAGAAAGTGATTCATGACACGATGATAGCAAATAGACCATCTTGTTTTCTTTTGCCTTGGAAGAAACTAAAACTAACTCGTTATCAAAACAAAACATTGAACTATTTACTTTCCTATCCTTTTTTCCAGACAATTCAGAGGGAATCTCTCTCTTGTCAGAACGCATGGTACCTACAATAGTTAATTTATGATTCTTTAGCATATCTTTGGCCAGACTTACAGAGTCAGAGGTAAACCAATTATCTATGATTACATTTCTGTTACTACCATGGATACATTCTGTCAAGGCTTTGACAAAGTACGAAGCAAGTGGAAAGCCAGACGTGTTTGTGTTTTTTCCTAGATATGGCATTGCATTAATCATGTATTTAGTCTTTACATCACATAAAATAACAATTTTAATGCCATACTTATTTGGTTTTGAGGGGAGGTACATCCGAAATGGACACCGTCCCCTAAAACCCAGCAGTTGCTTGTCTATCGTAACGTAGGAACCAGGAATATAGTTATCAAGGCAACATTGAACAAATTCTTCCCATACCTCTCTGATTGGTGCAAGTTTATCCACCAATTTTCGAGCAGGACGTGTCGATTTATCATCAAATCTAATACAGTTTAACAAGAAATCAAACCAATTTCTACTCATAACATATACGTATCTTGTACCACTAAATAAAGGATCAAATAGCTCTTGTGTTGATAAGTGGTTGTCTTTCATTGCCGCAGACATAACTAACAGCCCCAATAGAGCATTGATCTCTTTAGATGTGGTCGGCATTACAGTAGCCTTGTTAGTTTTAGAATACTTCAATCGTCTTTGTTCAATTTCTACATTGGTATGAAGCACTATTTTATCCACAATGGAAGAAGAAATATAAATGTTAAAGGCATCTAAAGGAGTTTGGATGTCTTAAGCTTTATTAACAGGTCTTAGGCGAAAATTGACTATGTTCCTTTGGTTGGTCCTAGAAAACCGGGTTTTTGGTTTTGAACTCCATATGTGCCCATTCTTACCTCTTAGGTTCCTTGTTTTAGGAATAACTAAGTTTTTATGGTGTCGGAAATTAGTCAAATTTACTTGTTCTTCATCTGTATTAATTACAATTTGAGATGAAGAATCTCTAATAATTTGTGTCACTTCTTCAGGATCTACCTCAACATCGCTATTTGTATCTGAGGAACTGTCTCCATCAGAAGCTTGATAATTTGGATCATTAATGTCCGAATCATCAATTTCAATCGACATTATTGTGTCAGTTTGAACATTACTAACTTCATTATGTAACAATTTGTTAGAATTAGAATCTGATTCAGCTGTTGGAAATCCTATAATAACATTCTTACTTGTATGTGGTAAATTAAAGTCATTACCTCCTCTTTCTGGAGAAACTGAGCTGCTTTGAGTTGGTTGTTCCACTCTGTTCAGACTGGAACGATGTATATTAGGAAACAAAACTATCCTGCGTGTATCTTCTTCATCAGAAGAAGCGTAGAAATCTGGGTCTGCATCTGTGTCATCAACTGTAGTATCAGACTCAATTTCAAGATTGTCTTCTGCTTCACTTTGATCATTTTCAAATTGTGTTTGTCCGATATCTGGTTCAGAAACACCGTGTTCAAGTTCTCGCAGCACTTGGTCAATACAATCATCTTTTAAAGATGAAGCCGTTTTAACTAAATACCTTTCAGTTCACATAACCAAAAAGTTACATATAGTGTGAAAAAACAGGCTATAGATGATCAACAACAAAAAATATTTACATAACTATTTACAACATATACTATTTACAGGTTACGCTTTCACTAACCATTAGTCTATCAGACTACAACGAAAAAATCACTAGTCTCTGGATTCGTAACCATTAGTCCATCGGACGACACTTTAAAACTTTCGGCAACACTATTCATAACCATTAGTCTCCGGGACTACAAACGAAAATAAAAGTGACATAACCTCAAAACAATCAATACTATGAGCACGGTGACTTGAGCGGGACTGTCGGTAGACCGGGCTCGAGGAATACACGTGGTTACAGACTTCCCCCACCACTGAAACATCTTGAACCACAATATCCTGGAAACTTGCGTTGTCTGGCAGACGAATGGTTACTAATCTAGGGTTAAGTCCAAAAATCAAAGGCTGCTTGGAATATAATTAAGAGTACTCAGGCAACCTCTAATCAATTTTGTATGACTTCTAATATTAACCCTGATGTTTTTAACAATTATTTTACTACTTCAATAAGAGAAATAAAAAAAATTGACTCATCAAATGTTCAAAGTGATTATCTAGTAAAGAGTAACAAGGTTGCCCTGGATGACTTTTGCTGGAGAGTGGTTAATAACAATGATGTATTAACCGCAATAAAGAAAATGAAAAGCTCTAGAAGTATTGATGTATATGGTATATCCAATAATATGTTAAAGGATATTGCATTAAGTATAGTTCAACCTCTTACTATGTGTTTCAATTATTGTTTAAGGGAAGGTATATCCAAATGAGTTAAAAATTTCAAGAGTCCAATTTTTAAGAAGGGCCCAAAAGAACATCCAAGTAGTTATAGACCAATTTCTATCATTCCTACTATATCTAAAGTCTTTGAGCTAATAATTTTTGAACAGATATATTTGTTTTTGTGAACAATAATCTCCTCTGTTCTGAACAATATGGGTTCAGAAGGGGAACATCAACATTTGATGCCATGGACGACCTCACAAAAAAATCCATCAAGCTTTTGAGACCAAGGCCTTTGCTCGGGCCACTTTTGTGACCTGAGCAGGGCCTTTGATTGTGTGGATCACACTAATATCATAAATAAATTAAACTATTATGGCCTTTCAGGAAATTCTCTTGAGTTTTTTAAATCATATTTTGAAAATAGACGGCAAGTGGTACAAATTGGTCATAGAACTTCACAGGAACTGCAACTTGAATGGGGTGTACCTCAGGGCTCAGTTTTGGGCCCACTGTTTTTTCTTATAAGTATTAATGATTTGCCTTATTATGTGAATGCTCAAACCATACTTTATGCGGACGACACAACTTTTTTTAGTCTTAGTGATGACCTAAATTAGCTAAATAATTTAGCATCTGACTCCCTTCAATCTGCTAATACTTGGTTTAAATTAAATGGATTTTTATTAAACAGTAACAAAACTAAATCTATAAATTTCGTTCTTAAAGAAAATTAATTTTCTGATGTTTGTGACAACAGCTTTGTTGATACTGTAAAATTTTTAGGAGTTTATTTTGACAAGTCTTTAAATTGGATTGTACATATAAATTTTATTAGTAAAAGACTAGGGTGATTTACCTATTGTTACGACTAAAAACTGTTGTTCCTGGGAACTATTTGAGAACTGCCTATTTCGGTTATTTTCAGTCGATAATTAGATATGGTTTGGTACTCTGGGGAAATAGTTCAAACATACAAGGTATACTTATTTTGCAAAAAAAAGCTATTAGAGTATTAAAGGGATTACATCCTACTGAGCATTGTAAACCTTATTTTAAAGAACTTGGACTACAAACTGTCATCAACCTATATCTTTTTGATGTTCTCATGTACGTTTTAAACAATCCACATTTACTCAAGCTAAATCGTAACATCCATCACTGCAATACTAGAGGTAAAAATGGTACAACCATACCATTTTATCGTCTAAGTAAAACTTTAAGTAGTCATGTTGTTATATCACTGAAGGTTTACAATGTCCTTGTGCCAATGATTAAAAAGTATAGTGTAAAAATCTTTAAAAATAAGTACTATGACTGGCTGCTCAACCATCCTTTTTATCATATAGATGAATTTTTTAATATGCGTGACATAAAGTTTTAAGACTAAACATGACTAAAAATGCTATATATAAGACATATGTATTTAGCCTATTGTGTATTAATTAAGTGATGACTTGGCTGTTTAGCTGCAATGTGACTTTGTCAATAATTTGTAAAATTCTTATGACAAATAAAGAAACTTGATTTGATTTGAGTAGAACCACACTAATCCGCTCTGTTAAATCTGGCTGTGCTCGATCTTGCAAGTTTGTGCCAAATCTCCCAAGCCGTGCTGTCATCTCTCGTGTTGTTTCTGTTGATGTACATATTTTTGTACTGCACTGAATTGGAAGGTCATTAGAGGTTTTATTTTTTTTTTGTTTTGTTTTTGTTTTAAAACATTGTTCTTCACTTCTTTGTTCGCTATACAGAAGTATGTAGTTACTAGATTCATTGCGTGTACGGTAACAATTGATATTCCTTTGTTAGTGTTTACTATTTATCACCAATAGTTAGTTATAACAAAAGTACCAGTCATAGTTTCTGTTTCAGGTACTACAGCCAAACCGGAAACAGACATCAGAAGTTTTTTCAAGAAGCCTTCACTCAATGGATCTACAAGTGCAACGTCAACCAGTAGTCAAGTTGGAAAAAACATCTTCAGCTTCCATAATTTATCCAATATCAGTGCTTCTTCTTCTGGTACGAAACCTCAAGTTTCATCATCAGGAGGAGGGATTCAAGTGAATCGTGTGACTGGCTTTAAAGATCTTAATTCTACAGGGACTTCTAATGTTAAAAGGAATCCTACAGGAGCACTAGGCAAGGGACATGTTTTAGGTAGAGGTTCGTCAAGTAGAGGCAGAGGAGGTATGTTGGCGAATAAGGGTGGAGGTACACTCGTTGTTACCGGATCCCAAGGAAGGAAACAACCTGATGATAAACCAGAAAGCCCAAATACAATACTGAGAGTAGATAATTTTAAAGTCTTTTCTGGCTCAGGATTTACACTTGGTAGTTCTTTGGGTTCTTGTGATCGCTCAAAAAGTCGACTGTTGGATATAGGATATGAACCAGAAGAGAAAAGACGAAAAAGTGATGTTTCTTTAAATACTAAAAGTGATGAATTAGATGAAAAATGCCGTTGTTCAGTTTGCAATAAGAGCATGCCTCGTCAGGAAATAGAAGAACATTTGGAGATTTGTACTGGTCTGCAAAATGTGTTCAATAACACATCGTCTGTAGACGAAACAGAAATTAGAAGCTTGAATGAAAAATACAAAATTACTGCGTGCCCAATTTGTACTGTTAATATCGAGGGAGATATTAACGTCCACCTTGATGAATGCCTGAACACCTCCGGTGTCCTTAACATTTTTGATGAACCTGTGATAGATTTAAGTGACGATGAGCCTGTGGTCACAACTTTCAAGAACAATGATTCTAAACCTAAATCGTTCAATGATAGTGATGTAGAAATTATCGAATCTGAAGACAGAGTTGCCTGTCCCCTCTGTGGAATGCGATTTGGCAAGTCAAAAATAAACGAACATGTGAATCAGTGTTTAGATTCTGATTAAGATATTTAACCTCAAAAACTATTTTGTTCTTATATTTTATACTTTCTTATATTGATTAATATTTTTAGGTAAATGCAGTTTTTTAATTAATTGAATTAAATATTTTATATGAATTTAAATTGTTTAAAATCTTAACATTCTCTTCAGTTTTCTTTTATTCAATTTAAGTTTTTGTTATTGTATTCATAGTCTTATATTAAGATTATTTCACATCATATCTTTTTATTCGTACTTTATTACTTAATTTTTCCTGTGATATATATTTATTTGTGCACAGCACAATTTGTATTGCAGCTATGTTCATAACACAGATCCAAGCACAATTTGTATTGCAGCTATGTTCATAACACAGATCCATGTTTCAAAGAATCCTACCTCATTGCATATTGAATTAAATGTAAATTTATTTGGGATAGGCAGATTCCACCAAGTGTCAAAATCTGTGCTATCAAGTATTAAAATTGACCCCAAAATATACTTTGAATTGATTTTAAAATGTTCCAATCAAGAAGATGCCTTAAGACTCAGATCTAGGGTTAAATATAAAAATGTTATAAATCATCACAATGTTTACCATATTCAGTGTCAAATGCTGCTTTTACAATTATGATAAATTTGTTGTTTAACAACAGAAATTTGTTGAAGTTGCTTTGCCTGTAATAGTCGTACAGTTATTACAAATGTCAAGTTAATTGTGATGTAACTTGCCTTAAACTAAGATTGTAGCTAAAAAGCATGTTTGGGATACTGGTTTGCTTATATGGCATCAAATCAATCATTTAGAAATAAAATGTGAATAATCAAATATAAAGTTCCTTAAGGTCAAGTGAGGTGTACTTGTCAAGTGAGGTGTACTTGTCAAGTGAGGTGTACTTGTCAAGTGAGGTGTACTTGTCAAGTGAGGTGTACTTGTCATTTCATTTTTAAGTTCAGTGTCAAACATCAGTTCAGCTAAGTTTTAAATCTTACTTTTTTTTTAAGTCAATAATTGTAATAAATTTTAAATTATAATGTATAAATTGTTAAACAGGTACATTCATTTTTAATGGTATATCTTTGTCAGTTAAACATTTTTACTATTGAAATACTTAAAACACTGAAATTTATATGAAACTATTGTATTTTATTGTTGAATTTGTTTGATTTGTATTAAATGTTAAATTTTTTGGTTAGATTTTTTGTGAATATTGTACTTTTTATCCTTGTTATATCAAATTGGATTATTGAATGTATTGCTTGAATTGAAAACAACTGAAATTATTGCTCCAAAATTCATATTCAATATTATAGTGGCGGACAAGTTAAACTGGTTTTCTGCATGTTGACATAAGATCTCCAAGGCCTTAATTTTCGATTTACATAGGGTCGAAACCAAATGTATCAATTGTCAATACCAATTCTGACACCAGTAAATCGATTCTTGATACTGATAGCATCGATACCTTGGTTTAAAAAAAGGTAAGATTCTAAATAAATGTCATTATTTATTACTTAGCCCAATAAAAGATAAAAAATATAGAATTACAACAAAACACAGCATTATTATTGAATTAAGCCTAAGAGAGAAACAAGCCATTATTAATTAAATAGTAAAATTACTTAAGCTAACAGTTCTTTGTAATAAAATAAGATGGGAATGGTTATCAATGAATTGTTCAGTGGATTAAACACAGAATTTAATATTAATAAGAGACTGTTAACTTCAACTCCCCACTATCAATAACATTCCACACTATTCAGAGGCAGTTGAAATTTTCTTTATAATCTCTTTTATTTGTAATAAACTAAAAAAAAAACTTAATTTGGCCATTAATGTCAATTGTTCATACATCGTTGTCAAAGATAAGTTCTAAACCATTTACAATTTAAGTTTTACTATTTTACACTTTAGTTGCCATGTCAGTCCAGTACGTCAAACGGCTCTTAGTCTCAGGTAAATGTTGTCAGTCCAGTACGTCAAACGGCTCTTTGTCTCAGGTAAATGTTGTCAGTCCAGTACGTCAAACGGCTCTTTGTCTCAGGTAAATGTTGTCAGTCCAGTACGTCAAACGGCTCTTTGTCTCAGGTAAATGTTGTCAGTCCAGTACGTCAAACGGCTCTTTGTCTCAGGTAAATGTTGTCAGTCCAGTACGTCAAACGGCTCTTTGTCTCAGGTAAATGTTGTCAGTCCAGTACGTCAAACGGCTCTTAGTCTCAGGTAAATGTTGTCAGTCCAGTACGTCAAACGGCTCTTAGTCTCAGGTAAATGTTGTCAGGCCACTATGCCCGACATTATTGTTCAGCAATCTTTTGGTATTTTTACTGTTACTCGACTGGTCCTGCACTTTATTGTACTGCAAGCATCATACTATTTTACACTTTAGTTGCCATGTCAGTCCAGTACGTCAAACGGCTCTTAGTCTCAGGTAAATGTTGTCAGGCCACTATGCCCGACATTATTGTTCAGCAATCTTTTGGTATTTTTACTGTTACTCGACTGGTCCTGCACTTTATTGTACTGCAAGCATCATACTATTTTACACTTTAGTTGCCATGTCAGTCCAGTACGTCAAACGGCTCTTAGTCTCAGGTAAATGTTGTCAGGCCACTATGCCCGACATTATTGTTCAGCAATCTTTTGGTATTTTTACTGTTACTCGACTGGTCCTGCACTTTATTGTACTGCAAGCATCATACTATTTTACACTTTAGTTGCCATGTCAGTCCAGTACGTCAAACGGCTCTTAGTCTCAGGTAAATGTTGTCAGGCCACTATGCCCGACATTATTGTTCAGCAATCTTTTGGTATTTTTACTGTTACTCGACTGGTCCTGCACTTTATTGTACTGCAAGCATCATACTATTTTACACTTTAGTTGCCATGTCAGTCCAGTACGTCAAACGGCTCTTAGTCTCAGGTAAATGTTGTCAGGCCACTATGCCCGACATTATTGTTCAGCAATCTTTTGGTATTTTTACTGTTACTTGACTGGTCCTGTACTTTATTGTACTGCAAGCATCATACTATTTTACACTTTAGTTGCCATGTCAGTCCAGTACGTCAAACAGCTCTTTGTCTCAGGTAAATGATGTCAGGCCACTATGCCCGACATTATTGTTCAGCAATCTTTTGGTATTTTTACTGTTACTTGACTGGTCCTGTACTTTATTGTACTGCAAGCATCATACTATTTTACACTTTAGTTGCCATGTCAGTCCAGTACGTAAAACGGCTCTTTGTCTCAGGTAAATGATGTCAGGCCACTATGCCCGACATTATTGTTCAGCAATCTTTTGGTATTTTTACTGTTACTTGACTGGTCCTGTACTTTATTGTACTGCAAGCATCATACTATTTTACACTTTAGTTGCCATGTCAGTCCAGTACGTCAAACGGCTCTTTGTCTCAGGTAAATGATGTCAGGCCACTATGCCCGACATTATTGTTCAGCAATCTTTTGGTATTTTTACTGTTACTTGACTGGTCCTGTACTTTATTGTACTGCAAGCATCATACTATTTTACACTTTAGTTGCTATGTCAGTCCAGTACGTCAAACGGCTCTTTGTCTCAGGTAAATGATGTCAGGCCACTATGCCCGACATTATTGTTCAGCAATCTTTTGGTATTTTTACTGTTACTCGACTGGTCCTGCACTTTATTGTACTGCAAGCATCATACTATTTACACAGAGCAAATTTCGAAGTTTTTGGTTAGTTACCAAGTTGTAAATAAAAATAAAAGTTGTTCATAAAACTTTAAATTTCGGCATGTTCTAGAGGCAAGTTGTTGGGAAACATAGGCCCAACAGACTTATTTAGTTAATTTTTGGTATTCAAATAACATAATACATATTGAATAATGGATTACTTTCATCATGCAGTCAGTGTAGCCAAACCAGGAAAACAAATTTACCTCAAAATGTGTCAGGCCAATATGCCGGACAGAGTTTTTTTTATGTGCCGTATAGGCTACTAAAAAACTGTATTGGACCAATACTCCCGACATTTATATATATATATATATATAATACCTATGTATGTAGTATTTCTATACTCAGAAATGGTAGTACAGTGAAAATAATGCATCATTGTTTTAAAAAATGTGCATGAAAATTGTTGGCAATTTAAAGGAAAAATACTCATATTAAGTATGGCAGCTAATGTGTTAAAGGTATCGGAATTGACTTCTTACATAACTCAATATGAACCATCCCTAGCACTATGTTGAAGACTTAAAGTCACTTCATTATTCTCTTCTATATTTATAAAAGAGGATGTTTGTATATATATATATATATGTTTGAAGTTTATGCGCTGCCAAACCATCCAACCGATCGCCATGAAACTTTAGGATGTTGTTCTGTATACTCCCGAGATGGTTTCTGTGAAGTTTGATGCAGATCCGTTCACAGGGTCCCGCCCCACGGGCTCCTAAAGATCCCATGTTATTCAAATGGAGAATCTGAATTGTTTACAAAAAACATATGACTGTATGGTTTAATGAAGTTTCACATGCCATAAGCAGATTGAAGTTCTCACAACAACAGTACTGTATATGTTTTGATTTATTGTAGTTCTACATTTCACCTTGAGAGTGTAGCACACACTACTTTTACTTGATCAGAATATATCAAATAAGAAGACCAAAAATATTGTTTACCCTCTTGCACTCATTTAATAAATAATGGTTTTTTTCTATAATTCTTTTTATTGCTTTATTTTGGTATGTCAATGAAAAATGAAAGGCGAGACAATGTCCGCCGGGTTCAGCTAGTTCCATATAAATTTCTTTCTTACATTATTTTCTTTTTTTCATATAAAGGTCTACTCATAGATTTTTCTTTACTTCTCATACCATATCTAGGTTGGTCTGAATTTTAACTTGTATGTCTAAATGCCTTGCAGCAGTGTTTGTAATTATACACATGTAGATTTCTCATCTGATGTTAAATTTTATGTATCAAATTATCATGTTTTTATAGTCCATTGTGGAGTGCTAGTGTAGTCCCATGTAAATGTAATGCAGTTTAAATCAGCTGGTTGCGGACCTTTCTAACTAACCAAATAACTGGCACAAATTTTAGATGAGATATCTATTGTTGGGGTATGTAATCAAGGTTGTAACTAGGCAAAATAAGCTCTGAAAGGGCATTACAGAATTTAACTACTCTCTTTTGCAATCTCAATAGCTGTCTGCATAAGATGATCTGAAAATGATTTCCGTGAAGTGGTCGCTCTAGTTTAGTTCATACTCTTGAAAATGTGGAAGTTATTGCTAAAACATCTGTTTAGTCTTACTAAAAATCTGCAAGAAAGGTCTTTAAAAAACTTGATATTTGTGACTGAAGTCCTAGATGAATGCAATCCTTATTTACATCACAATTAAGCAACAAAATATGTAAATCTGTTGTGAAAAGACACATTAAGTGTATAGATTATGAATGTGACCACTTTTGGCAATCAATTAAATTAAAATAATACTGTTTTAGTATAGCTGAAATTGAGTTATGTTTATAAACAAATAAATTTGTGATGCCATTGCTGGAGAAGGCCTTATAAAAAATATGAATTTATTGATACAATTTGAAAGTTAATAACATAGTGAAGAATATATAATACTGTTATAGTTTTGTAAAATACAAATTGCACATTTGCTTCATTTTCAGTTAAATGTCTTTTGCCGCACCCTATATCAAACAACAGGGCACCAAGCAGATATATATGTGACGAAATAGTTAAAAATAAGAACAAAATTTGTTAGTTTTAGTATTGAACATTTCAAATTAAGCTGAAATCAGTTTGATGTTACTTGCCATTTATTTATTTTTTTATTCATAAGACGCCGATCATCAAGATATGGGTGAATATGTATTTCGAATGAGTGTAGATGAGCGAATGTAGGTCATTGTTACAAACTAAGGCCGACTATTCCTTAGAAAGTGTCATTAATTAATAGCCCAATGACAAATGAACAGCCAAACAGTCCCTTTAAGAAAATTTCAACTGACAATACGTAGCTAAAGTGAAGACAGATGTACACCATGACAGCTGTACGTAACTGTCTGTTAGCTAACCCTGCCTTCTGATCAGGAAGTGCAGTATGTTTATATTAATTAATAAGCCAAGGCTGGCACACGTGCACAAACTAACAATTAAACAAGCCACTGTTGAAGGTCAACAATAACTTCAACTTGCTTTTCTGCATTAATGAAGGAAGGCCTGGGCCCCGTCAAGCACTAAACCGGGTAGCTGGCAAGATTTATTCTTAATGAATCCTAAAAAAGTAAATCATGGTACTCCATTGACTGTTACACCTTCTGTGATGATAGTAAGGAGGTCCAGCTGATAATCACCACCAGCTATTCATTTATCATTGAGCTGTTTATTATAAGGAATGGTCGGCCTTTGTGACAATGATACATTCGAAATCCAAATTCTCCCATCTTGATGAGCGGTGTATTGAGAATAAACAAAATACTTATTAAAGTTTATCTTGCTTCCAGGCTATCAAGAGGTCTATTTAGGCGAAGTTTCCTCTCACAGATTTCACTGGTACTATTGTTTTATAAAACATTCTATACAAAATATCAGTGAATTAGAAATAATACATCATGAATTTGAACTTTTCATTAATTCAAGGCTCCACATTTTTACTACTACTTTCTCCCATATGCGTTAGCGTAGAAAAGTATTGTGATCGTCCAAAAAAAATTTGTTATAAGTTGGTCTAAAAATCAATATTAGGGTCCCCTGAACCCAAAAAAGGGTATTCTGAAAAAAATGTTGGATGTATGTGCACTTCGCTGGAGACCAAATGGATGGAAAAATTTTTTTTAAATTTCATATGTGGGTGTATTTAGCCAATATCTCCAGACCATTTATTCTTTTGTTTTGAAATTTGTTTTTTTTATTTTTATGGGCAAAAAACATACAAAAATGGAATTTTCTCAAAAAACGGCCTGATGATTTTGATTAAATGTTCAGGAAAGATGTTAATTGATCAAAATATTTTAGTAAAAACCGCATATCTCTATCACTTTACTGGCTCTATCATAGCTTATTAGGAAAAGTTTAATTCTTTAACAAATTTATATAGCAAACGCATGATTATTAAAAAACTAGTAATAGTACTAAGGAGACAGGAATAGGTCATTTAAAAAATCAATATAAAATTTAGTTTCAAATAATGGTTTTTATTAAATAACAATAGTAGATTTTTTCACATAATTCTATTACTTTTTGTAGTGGAAGGATACTAGTTTGATATAGTCCATCCTAGAATGTGACCCGGCCATGTATTTATGCATTGAATCGGAGACATTTTCTTGTGATTTCAGAAACTGTTTGATTGTTATATTCCTTCTAGTTCCCAGGCTCCATAGTCCTACATACACGTCTAATTGTGCACTTGTAACGGCCTCTATGAAAATCAAATATATTTGGATGGAAGGAGTTAAAGTTCTTGGCAAATTTCAAATGAAACACTTCATAAGCGTTTGTCGTCCTTTCTGAAGTTACCTCATAAGAAGTTTCTGATCATTATAACACGTCTTAAGTAATATGTGCTATAATATCCCAAGTATTAAGCAAGGTAAGTTGTTAGTTATGCATGCTACTACATAAATGTGTTCTCTAAAATAAATAAATGAACTGACCCTAAGGGCTCTAAATGACTGCCGGTGCAACTGGACAACCCCCCAGTGGAAGATATATTGCAGTGTGAATTCATAATAAAACAAGGCTTTAGAGAGGAAATTAAACTGATATAATAGTAACCACTTTTAGATGAAACAAATCAATTCAAACTTTTAACCAATAAAATTGGCAACCTATGAAGTTAATTCTTACAAAATTTGAAATATTAGGTGGGAGAAGAGAGAAAGAGCATGCATGCCCTCTTTCTACATGGTTACAAAATGCTGATTGACTAGAACTGATAGATTTCAGGCTCCTGGCGTCCCCCTCTACAAAGAGGAGAGGAGAGTCCAGATGGCCTAGGCGATTACTCTGGCCATAACTCAAGTTGCAATGTAGTTGTGGTTACACGATAAAGCTTAAGAGGATGTAGCTTAATAGCTTTCATCTGTTATCTAAACCTCACAACATCCTTGAGGCTAATTGAACTGCGTTGCACCATACAAAGAATTAAAGGTAGTAATATTATAACTGACATTTTATTATTGCAACAATTCAAATATTCATTGTTTATAATTTTAATAATTAACTACGACAATATTTTATTAAAACTATACTCCTAATTTCCTTTACTAATTCCTACAAAATCAAACACCTCATCAATACCACTGCGTGTGTATGGGTGGGTGGGTTGGCCTTGCTAATTTTTTGCATTAGGCACAGTATTCGTTACAAAACATGTACAACTTTTAAGAAAAAAATCTCAAATCCGAAATAATAACTAAAATATTTTCTGAATTTACATTGATTTGCTGTCTGAATGTTGTGTACCATGTCCATTTTAACACTAATATATTCCTAATATACATATATTTAACACTAATATATATATTTAACACTAAGTATCATTATATATTTTATAAGCCGGATTTTTTGTATGGTTTTGCGACACAACTGTTTTATTTTGGAACGTTACTGTCCATAATAATGATCGTATAACACTTTTAATGTTATTTAATAGGTGAAGGGTCAAAATCCGTTATATGCCATGCTAGTATATTTTTCCACAGCGTTGTTTAATTAAGGGATATGTAAACCTAACTTAACCTGTGCTGCACAAGTTGATCACGTATGCTACCCTAGCTGATCACGATTAACGCCTACAATATCTCCTAATTATTTAACATTGTTGAGAAAAAAACAGTTGGGGGCATTTAACGGATTTTGACCAGGTGAAGAAATGTTAAAGTGAATCATAAATTGATTTTAAAAATGTTAGTATTTTTATAATTTTGTTACATTTAAATATGTTAAAAACGTAAATAGTAATTCTTGGAGAGATAATCATATTGGCCCTGGATTGAAAATAATATATAATTGAGAAATAAAAGATTGAACAAAGTAATACATTTTATTTCTCAATTATAGTAATTCTTGATTATTTAAAATTTATGGTCCACCAGTAATAATATTCATGTTAACTGTGGGTCACTATATTAATAAACACGAACCTTACGATGAAAGAGAAGTACGAGGCGTGTTTTTAAAGTAAGTACCGTTTTTAAATTACGCCGCCGCAGCGCTGCGGTCGCCGTTTAGCGCATGCGCGCCGTGTAGCCACATCTGTTGGGAAGCCACAGACGCCATTACGGAACCATCCGATCGAGCCTTGAACACAGAGAAACCGTATTACAGCACGCACTTTACAGTCGGCGGGATTCTCAATAGGTGGTCATTTTAAAATCACGCAAACAGATGTAGACTCGATCGGATGGTTCCGTAAAGGCGTCTGTGGCTACACGGCGCGCATGCGCTAAACGGCGACCGCAGCGCTGCGGTGGCGTAATTTAAAAACGGTACTTACTTTAAAAACACGCCTCGTATTAGTATGTTTTAGCCCGCTAAAGGTGAGATTGTATGTCTACTATTGAGCTGTCGACTTCACAGCGGTGACTTGCCAGTTTGGGAAGCCACCTTAATACAGCATTACTAATATTTCTTTAGATTTTAAACATATTTTATTTATTATCTGCAGTTTAGTTATGGAAAAGAATATTACTTAAAATCAAACAAGAACAAGCATTAACCACTTAAGATTGTTTTGTGGAGAATGTCTCTCTTTTTTACGAGGGGGAAATTAGAATATTAAAACACAAAGAAGATTTTCTAAATCTGCCTATATTGAATGATTTAAAATAAAAACCCTGTTCTGTTCCAAAACAGGAAATAATTTTCCACCCAAATAATATTCCGTACATAGACCCAGTAGGTGTACGGAATGGAGGCAACCCTCTGAACCTCGTACCCAGAACTACAGCCTAGTCAATCCAGCTTCAATTCGCAGCCTGTTTATTATTATTATTACCATCATCAGAAGCAAATTTGTTTTTAAAAAATTATCTTAAGATTTGAATTATTTATTAACTGTATTTGTGTACGTGCATCTTTTACTTATATAAAGGAACAGGAACAACAAGATATATTTTTTAATTATTTATTTTTATAAAAATGTAACAAAATTGCACTATTCTAACTTAACACAAATTTCCACGATGAACAAAATAATATTGCTGTATTTTGTTGTACTTATTGCTGGCAATGAAAAACATGTAGCATACTTTAGATATTTCTATAATTGACACCTCTTATGGCACAAATTAAACCAAACTTTGTTCTACACCTGTGTTTGCATACTTTGTAAAGTTTAACTCATCACAACTGGTTTTATTAATTTGTGGTAACAGACATATTTATTGAATATTTACAACTACATATATAAATCTATGCAATTGTTAACAATAATTATTACTACTAACTACAAATACACAATACACAAACTGTAAATTTTAAATGTCACAATTAGAATCTCTGGAACTACAAAATGCTGATTAATTTCAAATAAAAACTTCTCAATTTTAAACCTGTATATTTTTAAATGAGCATTTAAAATTTTGGGAAATTTTTTTACAGCTTAAACATTTATACATCAACAAAAGCATCTTCAACAGTAATGAATTGAATAAAGTGAAATTAAAAATATAGATTTGAGAAGTGTTTTATTGACATATGTGAATTAGTACATTACGAATGTACAGAATTATCGGCCTAAAAGCCATAGTTTGAGCCGAATTTAATAATCATAAAGTGTTTTGAATTAAGTGAACACAGGAATCAAATTTTATTCAATGTAATAATACTGGGACCTTTCAAATTGTATAGATTTATCGTTAAATTCATAAGAGTATGATAATACCATTTTAAACCTAACAGAAACAACCAAAAATAAAAAAAATCCACTCTTCAATAGCGAACAAAAGGCAAAAGATAGATGGTGAAGACAAGATTTGTCTTATCATATATCACTTAGTGATAATGAACAAAGATCTGATTGAGCATATCAAATTGGTAGCCAAAAACCACAGACTGAACAAAAATTTCATTTTGTTAGTCATTAGATAACACAGATTGGTTTCCACACAGAAAAATGTGCAACGCTCCAATATGTAAGCTGTCTAAGGTTGATATTCATTTACATTATTAATCATCATTTAAAAGTATGTAAGTCCTTATTTATTTTTATATTTGTCAGCTGCTAACTTCATAATTCCACAGTTACTAATTGTGACACAACTGGAACAGACGTCCTCTTAAACATAATTTAATATTCTTCATCAAATCATATCTCTTTAACCCTTTTAGGATAGAGCGGGCGATCCGTCACTTGCACTTATAACTAATAAAATGGAGTTACCTATCTATTAAACATAATCTTCAACAGTGTTCCTATTATTCATCATCAGTTGGCAGCACTGTCTTGTAAAAATAGAAGACAAAAAGTTATTATCACCAGCTGTTTTCATGCCATCTGAATCAGCATAGAGCCACAGTCTAGTAAGCAGTTTGTTTACTTCTGTGTTTTAGTTATAGTGTTTGTATTTATTTACTTCTTTATTTTTTATAAACTATTAAGTATACTAATTTAAGGGGATCCGCCTCCTCCAAAAGTCAATTTTGTGAATTTTTGGGGATTTTTTGTTTTTGATTTCAATACATTGTATATGTTCTCAGAAGTGTGTCTGCAAAATATCAAGCCATTCCGAGCATTATTTCTAATATTTTTGGACGTTTTCATAGAACCATGCGCTTGGCGAAAAGTTGGTATTTTGCGAAGCTAACTGGATCTTGGCTCTTATAAATTTAATTTTCCATATTTGTTTATTATATATTTATTTTATTGTAAACTAACATGGAAATACAATAAGAAAAATATTTTAGGTATGTTTCATTATAGTCATCATAGTATTATAGTTTACTTTTCAATTACAATATAGTGTACTAAGTTGGCAACCTTGCATCAGGTGTTGTTGAATAGCAACACATCAACACCAGCTGACAGTCAGTTGTCAATTGTTATATTAGAGGTTGAGGTTATGTTTGTTTATTGTGAATATTGTGTGCATCTAGTTAGTGGAAAGTAACTTATAGTTTTTATTTGGTTAAATAAGTGAAAACTATAATATTGATATTTGTTTTGAAAAGCGTAGGCCTATGCCGTATGCTCGAAGTTTACACTACAAGTGTATATTCATACAGTTGTAAGTGACAAATAGACATGGGTAGGGTGAAAAGACATAAACTAAATCAATCCAATGTGATGAAGGCTCTTGCCTATAGGAGTTGGGATAGTAGGCTTGGTAAAAAAACAGTAGGCGACAAGACCGCGGCGAACAATTTACCCATCCCTAGTGAAGTAGGCCTAGGTAATACCTGTACCGAACACTGCCCTAAAGATAATACTACTCAATGTAGTGATGAAAACATAGAAGAGGTTTACAACGCAGAGGTAAACAATGCAGAGGATGATATTTCCCCAGAAAAAAAGGAAAGGCCTAGAGGATTTGAGCTTGTTTCTAGATATAAGCAAACCGTCAACTTGGACGACCAGGCTTCTGTCTATTGCCTAATGGATTTGAACATTATCAAGGCTTTTTTAGCTGAACTGCCATGTAAGTTTTGTCTTGGTACAGACACAAATGTTACATATTTATATTTGAAATAATTTGTGGTTGAAATAAAAATACAATGCATGTCATGCAATGAAGAGTATAGCTTTGAAACATCAAAACGCGTTACTGATGAAAGTACAAAGAGAAACTTTTCTGACATAAACAGAAGGATGGTAAAAACATTTGATTCTCTAGGCAAAGGGCATATGGCAATGGAAACATTCTGTATGGGATTGAACATGCCATGCATGAGCCACTCAACATATGACAAACAAGTGATGAAAGTGACCGCGCAAACAAACCTATACGTACAAGAGACGCTAAGAAAAGCTAGAAGAGAAGTCATAAAAGCTTACTCAGAGATTGATGGTTCATTAGATCAAGAGGGCCCGAGGGATATATCAGTCAGCTATGATGGGTCATGGATGAAAAGAGGCTTCACATCCAAATATGGAGTCGGCTGCATTATTGAGGTCATTACAGGCCTAGTGATTGATTACGAAATCCTATCAAAATATTGTCGTGTTTGTGAAAAAAAAAGAGTTGAATCAAATGAGGAATCTGGTGAGTCTGATGAGGAATGGTACGTTACTCACAAGCCTATGTGCCAGGCAAATTATGACGGCTCCTCACCAGCTATGGAAACAGAAGCTGCCGTACGAATGTGGAGGCGTTCTGAGGAAAACGGTTTCCGTTATGTTAGTGTTATTTCCGACGGGGATTCTAAAACCCATGATCAATTACAATCTTTGAACATTTATGGGGAAGAAACTCAAATTGATAAGCAAGAATGCGTTAATCATGTTGCTAAAATGTTAGGTACAGGGCTACGAAACCTCGTAAAAACTTGTGCTAAGCTAAAAATCACATTAGGTGGCAAATCGCATGGTAGTCTGAAAGGGACTACCATCGACAAACTAACTAAGTACTATAGAAATGCTATAATCAACAATCTTGATGATGTAGATGCTATGAGTAAATCCATCTTTGCTACGATTGATCATTGTAGGTCAACCGATCTAATTCCCCTGCACGATAATTGTCCACGTGGAAACGACAGCTGGTGCTTTTACCAGAGGGATTTGGCAAATGGAAGTGCACCCAGAAAACATAACACATACATAAAGACACCCCTAAATGAAACTGTTGCAAAACACATCACCCCACTTTATGTTAGGCTTACTGACAAGGACCTCCTAAGAAGATGCTCGATGGGAAAAACGCAGAACGCTAACGAGGCCTTACACGGATTGATCTGGAGTAAGTGTCCAAAGGTTTCATTTACAGGAAAAAGGAGGGTTGAGGGTGCAATAGCAGAGGCCATATGTGTTTACAATGAAGGATATCTCCTAACTATGACTAATCTTCTACAGCAAGTTAGACTTTCTCCAGGTGCAAATACTGCGAGTCACGCTAAGAAAAGGGACTTTGATCGTCTTCGTATTCGCAACGCAAGGTCTACTGAGAAGTACAAAAAATATAGAAAACTGCTGAAATCAAAGAAGATACAAGAAGAAGAGTCAAAGAAGGTTAGGGAAGGAAAAACATATGGAGCAGGGGAGTTTTAGATGGTAAAATAAGTGTATTTTCTAAATAAAAACTTTAAACGCAAATTTCCTCAAACTAATTTTTCCATGTTTTACTACATACAAGTTTGAATAACTTTTGAACCAAAATAGGTAGAGTCTTGAAATTTTTACCACTTCATCTTGATAATATTTATAAACTTTTCACGCATGGAAACCCCCATACAAGCAAAACTTATATTTTCTTTAAATTTAGAATTTTTTTCAACTTTTTAAAAACTATTTCTTTTTTCTAACGATTGGGTAATTTGTGTATATGAGCTAGAATAGTTTCCATGCGTCAAAAGTTGCTTTATTTCATGTAGAAAATAACAACAACAAAATTATTTGAATTAGTTGAAAAATTAAAAAGTTATTCAAAATCTAAAATATCGTGAAAATAGCACAAAAAAACAGAAAAATCGCCCATAAAACATTTATTTTTTACTAAAAAAATTTTTATTTCCATAAATCATCTAGTTTATAGTGTAGAAAGGTAAAAATAAATATCTAATTGTAATATTATCAAAAAAGTTTTAAAAAAGGGCTGGAGGAGGCGGATCCCCTTAACTGTTTTGTATGTGTCTTCAATTATGGTACATACAAAATGAATGTACACTAAAATAAAATTTTACATTTTTGTCATTTATTTCTTTATTATTACATCAACATTAGTACTTTATAAAGCAATGCATTGGAAACAGAAAGAGCATGTTTTATTTTTTATCTGGATTATAAGAAACTGAAAATAAAAATATGTCTAATAGTCGAGTTACACACAATTTTAAAAATATCACCATGTTCTAGATATCTCTATATTTAGAGAAATTATGGTTTTTTTGTAAACCTCAATTTTGCATCAGTTGTGTGTGTGTCCCAATATGATAATCAGTAATCTTAAAAAGTGGTACCCCAGAAAATTCCAGTTATAAAAGGGTTAAAGAAATAATAACATATAACAGTTTGTTCATAATATAACTTATCACTTCTAATAATGAAATAAAATCAATCAAATGAATGTATGGCTAAAAATGAAATAAATTAAATGAAAATTACAAAAAATGAAATGACTAGACTAGCGTGGCCTGCTGAATTTTATAAAAATTAAGCATTATTTGACTGAACATTGAACATGATTTTGTTGAATATGAATGAAAAGAAATATGTGAATATTTTAATGAAATAAATGTAAGCATTCCATATTCTGTTCCATCCTTTCTTTCTTAATGATGAAACTTTTTAATCAAATACAAGTATTCTTCCAGTATACAATACATGTGTCATGGGGACAACTCAGTTCAAACACAAGATACTATAAAAGTCAAATTTAAACCTAGGTTTTAATCCAAAAATAAAATCAAAATGAACACATTTTGCTTAATATATTTACAAACTTAAATGAGCTCAATTTGGAATAGAAGATGTAATTATTTACACAGGCCTAAACAAATTAACGATATATCAATTAATGTGTTAAAATAACATGTATTATAGCATAACTAATTTAATAAACAATGTTAAAAAAATAACAATAAAAATAAACAATAGGTGGGATAGTCAACACTAATAATTTACATTTATTTTAGGTAAAAAATAGTTAATTATTTACAACTTCTTAATAAGAAAGCTAAAAACTTACTGACTCAGTCCAACCTAAAAACTTACTGACTCAGTCCAACATAAAATTTACTTTGTTTTTACATGGCTAAAGGAAAATAAAGTCTCTCTCTATTAGATGACAAATCGCCACAAAATTGTTTTCTTGCAGATGCATTCAGTCATCGAGTTGAATGGTTTCAATCTGTAACTAAATATAAAATTATTAGTATCAATTTAAAACATACAAATAGTTACTAATAATCGATGTTTGTATACTATAGCCCATTGTACTAAAAGTTATTTGGTACAAAATGCATACAACATCAGAAACACATTTATACTTGTCCCAAAGCCTAAATATTAAATCATTAGCACTATTGTAAAAAAAACAACTATTATAAAATTCTTAATGAAATCTATAATAAAATATTAACAATAAATACCTTTAACACAATTTTCATACTTTTTTACAATATACATTTTGCCATGCATGCAAGGTTGTAAAACAACATAAATTAATATTTTATTTTACTGCACACTTTTTAGTGGCTTAAATTAAACTAGAAATATCTAAGAATTACCATGTCTGAAAAAATTTTAATTGTTATGAATTGAGAAACCAAGTTGCTTTCAAGCATATACAATACAATGTTTTCAATATACAGAAAAAAATGATATAAAGTTGTACAATATAAAAGGAACCTTCACAAGAGGTTTAAGAAATCTAAATTAATATCATTAAACCTCCCTGAAACTGAAAATAATTATGACTAATTGACCAGATTATGAATTCAGACTTATCTGAAGACTTACAACATGAAGGCTATGCAAAACTAAAAAACTGTTAAATAACAGCTTGGGGGCTACCCAAAACAACAGTAAAGTAACAACCCAGAGTGCATGGAGTTATCCAAGACTATTAACCAGAGTGCATGGATCTCAAAACTGTTACCTGAGTGCATGGAAATACCCATAACTGTTACTAATAGTACATAGAGCTACTCAAATATGCCACCAAGAGTGCATGGAACTACACAAAACTGTTACCGAGAGTGCATGGAGTGACTAAAAACTGTTAACCAGAGTGAATAAAGCTACACGAACCGAGAATGTAAAGAGCTACCCAAAACTGTTACCCAGAATGTACGGAGCTACCTAAAACTATTACCAAGAATGCATGGGGCTGCCCAAAAATGTTACCCAAAGTGCATGTAACCCATGACAAAAACACAATTGAAAATGTGTTTTCTCATGGTTAACAGTCCAAGCACTGTTGCCCCGAGAGCTTGGAGCTGCCCCAACACTGGTACAAAGATTGCATGAAGCTACTCAAAAATGTTACCAAGAGTTCATGGACCTACCCAAAAATGTTACCCAGAGTGCATAGAACTTCCCAAAACTTACCGAGAGTGCATGGTGGTACCCAAAACTGTAACCAAGAGTGCATGGAGCTACCCAAAACTGTTACCCAGAGTGCATGGAGCTTCCAAAAATGTTACCGAGAGTGCATGGAGCTGCCCAAAACTGTTACTGAAAGTGCATGGAGCTACCCAAAAATGTTACCCAGAGTGCATGGAGCTTCCCAAAACTTACCGAGAGTGCATGGAGCTACCCAAAACTGTATCCCAGAGTGCATGAAGCTTCCAAAAATGTTACCGAGAGTGCATGGAGCTACCCAAAACTGTTACTGAAAGTGCATGGAGCTACCCAAAACTGTTTCCCAGAGTGCATAGAGCTACCTAAAAATGTTACAAGAGTACGTGGACCTACCCAAAACTGTTACCCACATTTTGGCTGACTTGAAATTACTTACAAACGTTTTCCCTACCTGTTATAAGAGTTGAAAATAACAAAAACTATATGCGATGTTTGTAAGATTTCTAAAGATTTCAAATATTTACGGTCAATCTACCCCATTTATAATAATTAACACTGTGTGAGAGTGTTTCTTAAGTAAAAAATCGATGCGAAATTTATAATTTTCTATTTTTGTTCTATTAGTGAAAAAACCTTATACCATGCACCACAACAGGCTATCCAATTGGCAGCGCAATATAGTCTGTACCTAGGATTAAGCAATGATGTCGTGTTCACAATCTATAGCTCCCAATATTGACTGTGTCAAGATGTAAATCACACAGTGTCGTCAGATATGTGAAATTTCATTGCAGGGGTGAAATATCCAGGGCCGCCCAGAGGGGGGGGCAAAAGGGGCAAATTGCCCAGGGGCCACACAGACTTAGTTCACAGGGGGGGGCCACATTTCATGCAACAAAAAAGAAAATACTTAATAATCTACTAGATAAGAAACGATTCAGGCCTGTTCAAAATATCAAAAGTGATATTAGGCCAGATAAGTCTTCCAGTTTTAATTTAAAACGTTTAAACTAAACCATTGGTTTTATAGCAACCAGGGAGCCTTTTGGAGCAAGTTGTACACTGGTCTTTGAAGTTTGTCAGCGGTCGACATAGTGGTGTGACAGCATACGCTCTGGTTGGTGTGACTGCCCCTCGCCAGTTGTCTTGTTTGCGAACAAGTGTAAAGGCATGCAGATTGTGAACACACCAAAATATAAATTCCAGTTTGCGAATATATGAATATACTTGAGTGGTGTGGACAGTGGGCCACCTCAATGAGATGCCCTGTTTTCGTACACTATTTATATAAAACATGTCAAAAGACCCACTAACTTTACATTTGTATTATTCAAAACTCTGTTTTTGGACGTGTTTAATACAAGGTGGACAAGAACTGTATGTTTTATTTTTTAACTTTAATTTCAAAAGTATATACTACTTCAAACAAAATTGTTATACTTGTCCTAAATTCAACTCTATCTTGGCTTTTAGTGGTAGGAAAATCAATCGCTTGATCACGTTATTATCCTTACAAAACCATTAGTTATGATATATTACTATTATAAACTTAAGATAATACAGCAATTGCGAATTGATTTGTATTTGTAGTGGTTTGTTGATTAACCTTTTATCCTTATTTCGTATTTTTTCACAAATTCTGTTTATGTAGATAAATAATCTTGATTTAGTGTTTCGAAAATCCCTTGACTCATCGTAGCAAAATAATAGATCTATATAATGTGAAAACGAGTGATCAGTAACCTGTGGCCTAAAGTATGCAAATTAATAAATTGTAATAAAAAATGTGAAAGCCTAAGAACAACACAATTAAATAAGCAAACAAAATTACAGTAAAAACATTTTAAATCTGTCATTTTAAAAAGGTCGAAAAGTCTTTATGAGAAAAGGTTCTTACAAACTTGGAATATTTTGTTATTGTTGTATTTTATAGAGTGATATTTCTGTAATTTAATTCGTTCTTTTGGATTTCCTAGTAAACTACTATAATTATCAATTAATTTAATTTGCTATGATTCATATTGCATTTAAAGATTTTGAGACAGCAAAAAGCTATAGTTTAGGCCCAGTAATTTATGGTAACGTTTTATTGAAATCAATTAAAATAGACTATAAATGTTTCAATATAGTATTGTAATATTCTGCAAAGTAAATTATATATTTTTGCAGTATAAAAAGAATAAATTAACGATGAAACCACTTAATTACAGTAGATTTCTAGGTACTTAAATCTGGTAAATATGCATACAACATCACCGCTCGCTTACCGGATGTGCAACAATATGTGTGTATGATGCATTATATTCAACTTGCCCTACGCTATCGCGGGAGGAATTGCGTGGCATAATCTTGTCTAAAAATTATAATTTTGTTACATTCTGTACTATCCGGATTCATCTTCCATCATATTTAACCGGTTAACCAGAGTTTACTGTACATGCAATTTTTTTTACTTTCTCTCTACTGTAATGTTTCCCTTGACATTTTAAATTTACTAGTTATTATGACATGGATGTTCGTAAAGACATTTTACCAATATATTATGACATAGGTCTTAATGAAAAGAGGAGCTCTTAAGTACACCATTAATAGATAAAACAGCTTCATCATTGTTCAGATTTGTACAACTCCTTTTGAATAATATTTATTTTGTGACATTTAACTTGTTTTAACTCTTCTATTGTCTGGTTTAATTTACCCTGAAACTGTAACAGGAACAGGGGTGTATTCTCAACATATTCAGTAGAGTAGCTCTTGATTAAAAACCAATTATGCCCACGTACAGGTTGTTCCCAAACAAATAGCATAATTGATTAATGTTGTCATTCATTAACATAAAAAAATCTACGACCAATCACAATAGTTTTTATAATTTTTTACTGTCACTGACGAACGAGAAAGCCATTTATATTATTGACAATCATTAATACAGTATTTATTTATTGTTTGTTGCGTGATAAGTGAAATTAACTAAGATTGAACCACTTTACGTGTATTGTTGAGCGGGAGGGTCAATACTGTTCGTGAATGGGTGTGTCAATACCACTGTCACTGTACGGACGAGTACACTGTGATGTACATGAATGATATAGTATCCAATTTGATAGACATATATTTTACTATGTTTTATGCTGAAAAAATTGAGTTGGTACAAAATGCCTTTTATGCCTGTGAAATAAAAATTGAATAGTTTTAAAGTTTAGCACAAAGACAAACTTCAAATCACAAGTATAAACTAGATGTTTTAATCTCCAACATAAATAAGATACGTAGCCAGTGGTCTACAACCTGTTTTGAAAACAATAACATAACCTCAACTCTCAGTTGACTGTTTTTAAAGCACTAGATGTTCGCGCTTGCCAAATTATTTTACTTCGTGAACAGTCGGCCACTTGCTCTTTAGCTAGCGAAGCCAAGTGGCCTATACAAATTTATTGGCCCCTCCCTCCCTCACCCACAGCTAATATCATTGGCGAGGATGGCTCCTCAACTGGCAATCGAAGAGCTGCTGCGCCCAACTATGCAACTGCCTATGCAACTGACTGTGGCATTGCTTGGTTCGTTATTATTTATTTAATATTGAAGAATAGCAGTTTTGTTATAAGAGATTGATGTTATTGTAGCGGTAATACTTAAGGAAATGTTTAAAAAGTATATGACAATCAGAGAAAAACTTACCGGAGCTTCGCAGCTAGCCCTGAGAAAACGTCCATGAACAAGAATCTTAATTACAATAGTAATCTAACGAAAGAGATGGTAAGAATATCGTAGAATGTGCTAAAAGTAAAATATCAATTATAGTACATTTGACAATCAGAGTAATTAAATTTATTTTGAAGTGAAGGAAGGGGCCACATGGTAAACTTTGCTCCGGGGCCACCAAAAGTCTCTGGGCGGCCCTGGAAATATTTGGCGATTGTAAATATTGTAAGTAGCACCCTGAGGCAACAGTGCTCTGAATTGTATTATGAATAAATAGGATTTTTGCAATGTACCAATGAAATATAGGACTATACCAGCATCAGATGAAGTTAAATACTTCAAATTTACTAATCTAAATAGCTAAATTATTAAATACACTTTTAATATATTACGCTACTAACCATTCTCTGTTGAGCTTGGCCCATTTTATGAACTTCTCTCAACTCTGTTTGTGCATCTTCTTCACCCTTATCTGCCAAAGCCCTGAGAACTGAGACGGCTTTCAATGAGCTTCCTAAGCCATTAGCAATAACAGTTCTTAGCTCCTTAAAGAACATTCTCCTTGCCATAGTCCCTTTGGGTGGAATTCTTTCATTCACATTTAACAATTCATTACTTTGTTGAGCCCTGGTGCTATTTGTTGTCGGAGCCTGAGCCTGGCCTGCTGTTCCATTTCTATTGTCTCCTTGTCTTGTTTGTTCTGACACCTCACCAGTTAGTTGAAGATGGGCTCTTTGTGACAGTTCCATAACTCCTTTCGAAAGATTTTTCAGTTCTTGCTGAGTAAACCCACGCCCATCCGTAGTCACAAACGGCCCTTTCAAAGTTGTATCAAAGCCATTATCCAAACCATTATTCTTTATTTGCAACCGTAACATTATTAAAAAGTCAAGCATTTGATCAATCGTTAATGAAACATTGTTGAACGCTATGTTCCCGTTTGGCTGATTTGCAATCCTTATAAATAAACTTTCTATCTTCAGTAACACTAACGAATCATTCCCATTGTTAGAACCATTAGGAACATTGTGGTGAGTTGTACTGGGCACTTCAGGTTGGCTGAATGAAGTACCTACATGCTTATTATGCAAATAAGAATTACTAGGTTGTACATTTCCACTTTGAAATTGCTCACTTGCTCCAGAGTTATTGCTGTTTTCTACCACTTGAGGTGTTCCCATAGCATTTTCAACATGTTTACTTTGTGTTCCTGGAATTGCTGTGTTTTTTTGTAATCTTTGATTGTTCTCTAACATACTATTTTGATTTTGAAAATTATTGATTTCTTCTCTATATAGAATGTTTTCTAGCCTTTGAATATCAAAAGGTGTCATCTGATTCATCACTGCAGCGCTGTTATAATTATCTGTTGAATTCTTTCTAAACTGTGTTTGCTGATCATTTCTCTGCATCATTGACTCCGGGTTGAGGTTTTGCACATATGGTGTTTGATGCTGAGAAGAAGAAGCATTGGTCATATTGCCTGATAGATTTTGTTGTGTGGTTTGACACCTAGATTTATCTGCCTGTTCATAAATGGGATTAGTTCCGGAATTATTTGGCATTTCACTTACGGTAGACATATTTCCATACGTCTTTGAAATAACATGTTGAGTTGAAAACTGTCGAGTATTATTTTGTAACTCTTGATTAAATAATTGTTGAGTTTGGTTCCCTCCAAGTTGTTGATTAAAATACAAGTGACTATTCACAAAATTACCATCCACATTCTGAGACTGGAAACCTAAATTATATTGTGACATATTGGGTTGTTTGCCGAGGATATTTACAGATGATATTTCTTTTTGAGGGGGCTGTCTGCTTAACGAACAATTGTTCTGATGTTGATCTCTTCGCTGATTTGAAATTTGAGAAGTTAGTTGCCGAGTGAGCACTTCTTCGGATGGTACAGTAAACAATTGTCCATAATCTTCAGTAGATAATCTTTGTTGATTGTAACCTTGCTGCATTGGCACAGTACTTGTTACAGTATTGGCATTCGATGTGTAAACTTGCTGCACTGGCATAGTATTTGTTACTGTATTGACATTGGACACGTAAACTTGCTGCATTGGCGCAGTGTTTGTTACTGTATTGTCATTGGAAGTGTAAAATTGCTGCATTGGCACAGTATTTGTTACTTTATTGGCATTGGAAGTGTAAAATTGCTGCATTGGCTCAGTACTTGTTACTCTATTGGAATTGGATATGTAAACTTGCTGCATTGGCATATTTGTTACTCTATTGGCATTGGACATGTAAACTTGCTGCATTGGCATAGTATTTTTTACTGTATTAGCATTGGAAATGTAAACTTGCTGCATTGGCATTGGGTTTGTTACTGTATTAGCATTGGAAGTAAGTAAAGGTTGATTTTGTTGTTGGGAGACAAAGAGTAAATTAGCTTGAACTCTTGGGTTTGGAGCTGTAACAGATGATGGTGTAGTTATCGATGGGATACTTATCTGTGACTGGATTTTATTTGTCAACGGGCCCCCGTTTATGTGATTCAATCTGTGTTCAGTTGATTGCTGAACTGAAGGATTTACAGTTTGCCGCAAAGGCATTTGATTGATTCCTGGATTGACACCAGAAGTAATTGAAAATTCTTGGTATTGTTGTTGGGGATTAGCTGTCGCTTTTTGAGCTACAGTTTTGGAAGCAATCATCGATATTTTATTTGGTTGTAAATAGGATTGATCTATCAACTGAAGTCTATTAATCTGATTGATTCCGTGTTCAATTGATTGCCTTCTAACTGAAGGGTTTAATAGTTGCCGTTCAGTTACTTGATTTACTATTCGATTGGCATTGGAATTACAAGAAATGGCTTGGTGTTGTTGAAGATCAACTTGTGAGTTTGGAACTGCAGTGTTTGCCTGTGCAGACATCAATTGGGTATTTGAATGCAAAGGGTTTTGATCTAAACGAACCCCAGTTGTCTGGCTTCTTCTACGTTCCATTGATTGCCTTCTAACTGAATGCTTTACTTTTTGCTGAACAGACATTTGATTTGTTACTTCTTTGGCGCTCAAGGTAAGTGAAGAGGCCTGGTGTTGTTGTTGTTGGGATGGAACTGGTGGTTTTTGAACTGCGTTGTTTGCTGGTGTAGTCATTGATTGGACATTTGTCTGCAAATGCAATTGGTCTCTCAACAAACTTCCAGTTGTCTGATTTATTCCATGTTCAATTAAAGGAGGTTGATTAATCTGTTTTCTACTCAATGAGTTTCCTGCCTCTGTAGTAAAAATACCGTTCTGTCCAGAGCCATCGCTAGTGATATAGTTAGTCAGAGGAGAACTCTGGCTCTGGGACCCATTGAACAAAACAGTACTTCGAATGGATTGGTGTGATGTGTGGGAGTTTGAAACAGGGAGCTCACTACTACTGTCTTTAAAGGTATGAAGTATTTTTGCTTGGCGTTGATAGTTAGCATCAACTGGATTTGTTTTACCTCTTGCATTAGATGGTGAAATAAGAGAAACTGATCCTCCTTTATCAGACTGAACAGATGATTCGTTGTTAGATGCGATTTGGTTTGTGGTTCTCTCAACAATAGGAGGTGTTTGACTAGTGCTGATTTCATTATTTAAGAGTTCTTTCATTGAAACAATGATTCCATCTAATGTATTTAACATTTCATTTTTCCCCTCTGAAAATAAAACCACTTGCACGTCATCAATTGTAAATATGGACTTAATGACTTTTAAGTCACTTAGGAAATTTGTTCCAATTGCATTTTCTTGCAATAATTCTTTACTAACATCATTAAAAATCCAATTCTGCATAACTTTTACCATGAGATCAGATAATTCTGTATTATTTGTACATATATGTTTTGCCTTTTCTTCCAAAAGGTAATAAATAGCTATTAACATTGGGTATTTTATGTATTCTTTTGTGATACACTTTAAAAACCCAATAAATGATTCTTTAAAAGTTTTTTCCCTGACAATTAATTTATTTTCAAATTCCTTCATTGCTCTTCTTATTTCTACATCAATTACATTTTTGGAGGATAATTTTTGCACACTTTTAATTACATCTTCTCTTAGCATGTAGTCTAATTCAATACAATCAATTACATCTGACAATCTGCCATATTCATTTTTGCTGGAAGTTAAAAGCGATTTGAACTCCAGTAAAAATAGTAATTTGTTTCTTGTATTCCCATCAAAATCACTTATTCTCCGAAATTGTTCTGCTCCACCATCTTGGTGGAATCTGTTGTACTCCTCCTTACTTCTCAGACCCACATTTGGTGAGAATGGAGCCATATACCAGGTTTGTCTAACTGTTGGATTGGTCGAGGATATACTGCCGTCACTACTGGTTGGTCCTTCATTAACAATTTGAGGCAAGTTACAGACATCTTTCTGAGCAGAAGTCAACAAACTTGAATGTTTAACTCTGATAGTATTGTCCCTTTTAGATTTTTCTACAGAATGTTGTTCATTGTGATTAACAGTTTTTGTATTGTCAAAATTACTTATTGCGTGCACTGAAGAATTAGGATTTTGAGGAACACTCTTCTCTGTTTGATCAGATGCAGGAAAAATTGAATCAATCACTGCAGCTGTTTCTTTATTAAAGATGTTTTCTACTGTCACGTTTTCACTGGCATTATTTGAACAAGTTTTAGTATTTTTTGCAGTTTCAACATTTTGTATATTTTCAGAGTTAGTCAATGTTTGATCAAACAAAGCTGTTGAGAGAGCATTTTTCTTGACTGTTATTGTGTCATTTGAAAAGATAATTCCATGCTCATTTCCATCACATGAATATCTTCTGTATACTTCTTGTAATTTCGAAGATAAAAGAGAATCGTTATAAGAATTCCTAATGTGATCACTATGTGAATATAATGTGATTGTGTCTGTTGACTCCGTAACTGTAGGTGAAAGTTTCACAAGAGGTATCTGGCAGCAAAATCCAGTTATAGTATCACTTGACTGTCTAGTATTTAAAATCCTCCGTGGTTTCGGTTTTCTTTCATCCAAAGACTTGGAGCTCCTAAATTTCGGTTTTAAACCCTTGTTTAGATCTTTAGTAGCACCAAACAACTGAGATGTACTGGAATTATCAGACTTAGTGTCATTTTGAAGGACTTTATGGGATGACTGTATCTCTTGAGATGCGTCCATTTTATGAGCAACCTTCTCAATATTTTCCCCTGACGTATTAATTAAATAAGTGTGATTAGTAATAGAATTATTCGAAGATTCTAAAACTTGAGATGGATTTAATATTATAGTCGACTGACATTTATTTTCTGGTAAAATACTGGTTTCCACATTTCTCACAAAACTGCCATGCTTAGGATTGTAATAAGGGTTTGAAGTTTTTTGCTTCTTAGAAGCATTGTCCTCTTTGACTGAACGAGGTTTTCTCTTTTTGTGTTTCATATTGCTTTGAATATCATCCACTGCAGAGATATTTTGTCTTTTATTAGACTCGCCCAAAATTTTTATTTCTTCTTGAACTTTACATCGTTTTTCAACACTTTTACTTTTGAAGTTACGTTTCCTTTTTGTTTTCCCAATATCCATCTTTCCTGTAATTTCTGCTGAAATTAGTTTTGAATCTGTAGAACTACTTAATTCTGTTGATTTTATAGTTTTAAGAAGCTCGATTTCAGTTAATTTACAGATGAATGACTTAAGTAATGATTCTTGTATCAATTCATTTCGAACAGACACTTTAATTATTGGTCTCAGTTTTGGTGGTTGATCAAATTGATCATCTGTCACATTATCCCCATTTTCAATGAGGTTATCTTCAAGCACAGATGTTTCAGTTTTATTTGTGTTGGAGTGCTCCTGTGATTCATTAACTTCATTGCACAAGTCATCATATTCTGAGACCAAAGTCGGCATTGATGGTAATGGTTCACGTATTTCTTTCAGACTACTAATTTTATTTATCTGTTGTGATATGTTCAATGATCTATAAGATTTTAAACCTGAATTCTCAGAGTGATCTTTAAAAGCTGTACTTGTTTTAACAGCATTCTTTGGGCTGGTATCAAATGAAACTTTTAAATCATTTTTCTTCTCACATGTATTATTTTCAGGGCTCTTCAACAGATTTTTCTTCTGTCTCCTGTTTGACCATTGGACATTATTAGATGGGTTGTGGTTTACAATGTTGTCTTTTTCAGTTAATTTATCTAATTCCTTTGAATTTATTTTCTTTTGACTGGTTAACTTTGCTCCATATTGTAACTTAATTTTGACACCTTCATTTTCTCTCTTTATATGACTGTTAATTGGAGGTTCTTTCATGCTCATTAATATAGAGTCAACTCCCTTGTTGGTTTTCTTGATAGTATTAGAAGATTCAGGAACGGATGCCGAACGTTTTAGTTGGGGCAAAGCATACTTTGGTGTTATTGTTGGTAATCTACAGTTGTTTACAGGTTTTTCAATATTTCCTTTATTAACAGTATAAAATACATCCATTTCACTTGTTAATCTCCTTCTAATGTTAGATGGTTTGTAAATTTCGTTTGAATCTGTAACCATATTTGAAGAGTTTGTATTATTCAATTCGTTTATCTTCTTTATTTGTTCATTATATTTTCTCCATGTTTCAAATTCAAGACCTGTGACGAATTGTTTACTGTTTGGATGTTTAATATGTTTCAGTTCTTTAGATTTGTGCACCTCCTGATGCTTGTCCAATTTTTGTTTTTCATTTACCATTACACGTGGTTTTGATTGTTTCCCTTGATTATGTTTTCTGCCTTGTGATTCAAGTAAATTAAGTTTTTCTTGTTCAATACTGTTTGAAATCTTAATTACTTTCTTTTGAAGCATTTTTTTAGTCTTGCTATTAATTGTTTTATTTTGAAATTTTTTTGGAAGGTTCTTTTGCTTTTGTTTGTTTGTTGTTGAAATATCTTTCAACCTTTCTTTATGTTTAAAAGAGTTAGATATATTTTTTGAAGGTGATTTGATTACTGAACAAATCAACTGTTTTTCATCTTTTTTCATGGAAGTCTCGTTATTTAAAATTGATGACACATATTTTGTTGTTATTTCTGGTGACTTTAGTTTATTGCCGTTATGATTTTCTTTTAGGGCTTCATCTGAAGGTGTATTCATTGTAATAATAATTTGATTGTGTTCATTATCATTATCAAATTGATGTACTTTCTCTTGTTTTATAACCACCTGAAGATATGTATTTTCGTCACTATGTTTTTGTATAATAAAAGGCTCTCCAAAGCCTTTGATGATTCTTGGTCTTACATAGCGCTCATCATCACTATCATCTTCAGATGATGATAATCTTAAATCATTTTCAAGTATATTTTTATTAGATTCATCACTGATCATTACTTCTTCTGTATTAGGTAAATCTGACAAACTGAATTTTTCAGAAATACGGGATGAACTCATGTTCACAGGTTCAAATGATACTACAATATTATCTTCATTATCAATATATTCACAAGCAATTGGGTCCCTAGGAATTGTATTATCAACAAATTTATTGCATTTAATTGCCTCAATATCATTATGTGTCATGTTTGATCTTTTGTTAACATTTTCCAGTTCGTTTGGATCTTCATGAATTGTATTTCCAACAGTGATGTTGCATTTCTTTTCTTCAATTTCATGATTCATCGAATTTGAACTTTCCTTAATATTTTCCTGTTCCTTAACGTTTACTGAAGTCAATGTAGACTTGTTATTGACATCTACTTCTAATGTTACAGAGTTACTAGTATTATTATATTCTTCTAGAGAATTTGTAACCAATAACTCCTGAGCAGTTTCAGAACTTGTCACATTATCAATACTTGCAACTGGATCTTCAAGAAATGTATTAGAAACAAATGTCGTAGATTTCTTTGGTGCAATATCATCAATATCAATACTATTTAAATTTAAGTTATCTTTAGCGTTCACAGGAACCAGTGCACACCCATTATTGTTGACTGCTAATACTGAAGGTACAGAGCTATTTTTATTTCCTTTACAAGATTTTGTAATTAATACATCACTGGTTGAAATGTCTTTTAACAATAACTTTCCTCCAATTGTTGGCACTATGTCTAGACATTCTGAATTGACACTTTGATTACTATTTTTTATTGACACATAATTTGGAACTGTAGAATTATCATTAAGTTTTTCTAAAAATTCATCTTCATGGGGATACAGTGGAGGAAGAGAAGAGGGTATTGAAAGTGAAATGGGAGGCAGAGGAGGTGGTGGAGGGGGTGGTGGGGTACATGGTGGAGGGGGTGGTGGAGGGGATGGTGGGATACATGGTAGAGGGGGTGGTAGAGGGGGTGGTAGAGGGGGTGGTGGGGGAATTATAGGAGGAGGGAAAGGTGGCAATGGTGGTTCAATTGAACAATCCATATGAATAGTTGCAATGACTAAATCTGAAGATGTGGAATCTGTAGAGCAACAATCGTCTTCTATGACAGAATATTTGTCAAAATGATTCTCTTCATCAATCTGTTGCACTCCTAGAACTCCGTTAATTTCCCTTGTCTTGGTGTATATATTTGAAAGGGGTTCAAGAGAGGCAGGATCACAATTATGGCTATCCAGTTCTATTTTATTGTAATCAATAGTAAATATCTGTGGATAGTGATGATAGGGACTAATTTTATCTTCTGAAAAAAACTGATTATACTTTCCCCACCAAGCATCCAAATATGTGACTTCTTCAAATGACAGTTTAGTTTCAGTTAGTTCCTCATCCTGTTCTGTATTTCCTGCCTTGTTATCTTTTTCCGTGTTTTTAGGAATAAATTGTAAATCAGAAACTAATATATTTTGTACTAATTTTTCAGTTATATGACACAATTCAGATGAGTTGTGAGTTTCTTTATTTTTATAAACTGATTGACCAGATGTTGGATTAGACACAACTTGGAGAGCAGAAGATGAAGTGGAAGTAATATTTGAATTGTCAATATCAGATAAGGACTCAAAACAGTTAACTGTGTTGTTTCTAGGTAATACATCAGTGTTATCACCAGAATTTTCTTCAGGGATTTCAAAGGATTTAAACACACTGAGATTCTGATTTTTTACATCACCTTTGTCATCATCCTGGTCATCACTGTTCGCAAAATTCATACATGCTGAATTTTCTGTTTTACTACTCATTTCTTCTTCTTCTTTCATGATGATTTTATCTTCAACTTCACTGTCAGAAGTTACTTGAGAAGAATCCAAAAGTTGTTCTAATAGTTCAGGAACTACTTTACTTGTGCATACTGATGATAAGGGTGTTACAATATCACCTATTTCTTTCTGTAAATTATCTGTGTGGTCAGTATTAATTCTAGAAACTGAACTCAAATCGATAAATGGAAACGATGAACAATTTTGTTCTTTACCAATTTCTGGACAGATGTCTTCTTTTAAATCAATAACCAACATAACATCTTCATCCAAACTACTATTTGGAACAATCTGATTTACTTCTTTTTCCTCTTCTGTTTTCCCCTCAATGGCTGTATCAATTGTCTTTTTGGAGAAATATTCCCTAGATTTCCCGGTCAAGTTCTCACTACCTTCAAGCTTGTCCAATTCTATTTTTACCACAGGCTCATAGACACTTGCATTACTTTTGTATTCGAGACAGTCACCACTGAAGGTCTGACACTGATCAAGGACTTGCCACTCATCTGGATCCAACTCATTGTTGGTTGACGTTGATTCAAGTGAGCAAGTACTCCCTGCTATAGATGTGTGCCTGAAAAAAAAATAATAAAATTAGTACATTGAGATTAATTATTGTTAAATGGTATATGCAAACTAAATACATAAATCTGTTAGTGTACAAAAAAAGGTGAAATGTAATACGGTACCCTATTATACTAAAACTGGAAAAGAAAATAATCAGGTAGAATAGATTTATATGAAGAATGTCCAGAAACTAATAAGATCTTGAGTAAAAGCAAAGAAATTACTGAATCAGAATTGAGATGATACTTGAAAATGATAACTGAAGTCACCCCTGTCAGAAGTTTACATGATCTAGAGATAGAACCAATGCCGACATTGTTCAAGCACTGAGAACTACGTTTTTGAAACTTAACCTCATGACCTAGGCCAATATCAATGTATTCATCTTCTGAGAAACGTGACACCATTTAGTCCGAAAAATTATTGAAGATAAATGTAGGACGAAGGGAAAATATGAAGTTTTTGAGGAGGTTGCTGTTTCAGAAACAAAAGGGTCAATAAGAATAAACGAAATAATTGTCGTAGATAGGGAATGTAACAGAGCAATTATACTGATCCAACCACAAGATGAAGTCTATGCCTGCATATGTTAAAAACTAAGCACAGATATCTGTTTCTATTTCTTGAAATATTAATGACTACTTCTCCTCTTCCCAGATAGGGGATGGGGGTGTTTGTTGATTTATGGACTACTGTAAAAAGTAAATCAAATTTTTCAATGACTCAATTTTTTGTTAAAGCAACATCTAGCAATATTTACAAAAAGTATGAATTGATCATTTATGGTACATGAAAGTGCCAACAAGCCACATAACCAAAATTATATGATACAAACAACCAATTCAAATTAACAGATCTGGTTTTAGTCAGTACAGGCAATTTCGACAAGTAGCCCCCTAATGTAATGCAATTTAGAATTTCTTAAATTTTACCCAAGTCATGGTTAATAATGTAGGCCTATCTTTTAACTGAGTTTTAATTGAGTAGTTAATTATTCATTGATATTTATATCAAAAGTGTTATTCATTTACTATTTACATTAAATGAAAGTAAACTGATTAAAAACTATGCTTCATGCTTTGTCAATACTTAAATTTCACATCTGTTTTATACATTTTTATTGGTCTTATTCAATGGTCTTCAAAACTGTACATTGTAATATTGTAAAATTACAGGACATCATTTTAATGGATAAAGTACATCAATTACCACTGTACGTAAATCAATTACGTACAGTGGTATTGACCCACCCTCCCTCCCATACACGTACAGTGGTATTAACCCACCCGCCCACCCATATACGTACAGTGGTACTGACCCACTCGCCCATCCATACATGTACAGTGGTATTGACCGACTCATCCTTCCATTCACATACAGTGGTATTGACCCACCCTCCCTCCCATACACGTACAGTACGTGTATGGGAGGGAGGGTGGGTCAATACCACAGTACGTGTACAGGTGGGCGGGTGGGTCAATACCACTGTACATGTATGGATGGGCAGGTGGGTCAGTACCACTGTAGTATATGGGTGGGTGGGTGGGTCAATACCACTGTACGTGTATGGGAGGGCGGGTGTCAGTACCACTGTACATGTATGGGAGGGAGGGTGGGTCAGTACCACTGTACATGTATGGGAGGGAGGGTGGGTCAGTACCACTGTACATGTATGGGAGGGCGGGTGGGTCAGTACCACTGTACATGTATGGGAGGGAGGGTGGGTCAGTACCACTGTACATGTATGGGAGGGAGGGTGGGTCAATACCACAGTACATGTACGGGTGGGCGGGTGGGTCAATACCACTGTACTTGTACAGTCTACAACTTTAAGTTCTGAATTACTATTTTGAAATTCAAATAAACCCCCAAGTAAAACCTCATTAGGCCTATTGTAGCTACATAGGGTTGGTGTACTTTCACAGCATATATTAATGTCATCTTCATACAATTTCTGTATAGTATAATTGAACACTAGCATAACTTTTACTCTATTTATTAACATTTAATCCCTCGTATCTACTTAAACTCTTAAAGATCAAATAGGCACTGTTGATTTTTCGCTTGCAAACATTTCTATTGTAAAATGAATATAATTTTGTTTGGTCATACCGGCTGTAAAGGCTGATCTGGTCTTCTGGCAGGGAGTGCAGAGGCACTTTCCAGTCCAAAGTCAGCTGTTTCACACATTCCCTGAACTTCCCTTCCATCCCACCTTGCATCAGTGTCTTATACATCTGCAATAGAACATATTGGTTAACCAATTGAGCAAAATATTTTTTTTAACAAAATTTATTCTGGTTCAACATACAAAATATTATACGTAGGAAGCTTGGATAGATACATGGTTAGTTTATTAGCTCGTATCGGAAACACCCTTAAATTATTTTAAAATGTGAAAGTCCAAACATATATGAGAATGTTTTTCTTTTAAAAACCTCATGGCAGTTGAGGGTTGATATCAAAATGTCTTGCACCAAAAACTTAAAATAAAAATGTAAACTTTTCCTGGCTTGACATCAACTGTAAATTGTTTCAATTAATAATATTCAATATTTATTATTAATTTCACATGCCGACATTGCTTGTGCATATTTTAAGGAGTGCATATTGTACTTGAGTGTAGGATGAGTATGGATGACGTGTGTAGTCTTGTTACTTGCTGATTTCGTATTAGTTCAGAAATTGCCGTTTATTTAATAGCCCAATAACCTGGGCCACTAAAATAGACCAACAGCTGTTCTTGGACTCTGAACCACGTAGTATTGGTCTGATACTGTTATCTCCCCTACACAACATCAGGACCCAAATAACCACCCAACACAGACACCCCAGCATTTTCAATAGTGTCCACGTCAATGGTAACCACTGAGCAGACGCCATGTCAGTACTAAGAGGACCGAGCGTAGAACATATTACCTACAATCTCCACTACACTTTAATAGTGAGATGCCTTCAATTAAATTAGAGAACTAGTAGGCCTTTGTAAAAAAAAACTTGAAAATAAAATAAAAAGTATCACACAATCTTCGGTATTTATGCAGTTTCTTGCCACCAAACAAATTTGGAACATTTTGCTTTAAATGGGTCTATAATTGACTGTATTTTCACGAGATATGCTTTTTATTCCGTGGAAATAACGTATTTTAGCGAAAAATTCGAAAAAACCAATGTCACAACTTTTAGTATTTTGGTGTCATATTTCCATTATTTAAATGGTATTTTAATCATCTTTTTTAATTTTGATGTGTTTTTTTGCGCTGAATACAAATTTGAAAACTACTTTGGTCTATTAAAAATATTTATCGAGATATAACGGAAAAACTAATATCGCGGCGAATCGCGATTAGCGGCCATTACGCGATCATTATATGCAACAACTATTATTCACAAAAACCAAATTCACCAATATTGCCGCCGGAGAGACGGCCGGCAGACCGTCACGGAAGCCAAACACTCGAATTGAACGCAAATTAAGAATGTTTGTTGAGAAAATAGACAATTAGGATAAGTTAGGTTATGTCAGTAAAAAATGCATTTTTCGAGCTGAAAAAATAATTGTACTACAAAACTAGTTACATATTTGTGTTCATCATAAAAAAACACGATAAATGAAAAAGTTGTCAAAAAATAACAATTTTTTAAAAAGTTGGTTTTTTTACTATCAGATAAAAAACTAGTTTTTCGATTTTTCAGGAAAAAAACGAGTTTTCCGCGGATGAAATCAAACTCCTCAAGAGATATGAACTCATATTTCACCACTTTTTCAACATGAAATCGTATTTTCAGAGGTGGAAAGAAAGTGCATAATTACCCAATCGGCATTAAAAAGCATTCTTGAATGCCCCATAACCTAACCGAAATACAACCGTTTAAAACAACTTAAAATAATAGTCTGAACATATTTTGTACAAACCTAAACGTATACATAAATACATATTTAATTCTTTCATTGTAAGCAGCCAAATAATTATGAAGATGTTATGACCATTTTTCAAAACAGGGTATTAATACAATTTTGAGATGTAATGACAGTTGTACAAAGATCACGGTAGCAGAACAAGCGACAAAATTACGTTTATTTTTTCTATTATGATTTTTAAGGTGAAAAAAGGACTGAACATGTGGTCTATAAAACAGGAGAATAGCAGCTGAAAACGGTTAACTGTAGCCACAGAGGAAAAAAATAAACAGAGGTCATAGCCAAAGACCCACGACGGCCAGACCTTTATTTTATAAGTTTTAATCTGTGCATGTCCCCTTTACAGGTAAGAACGACCAGCGACTATAGTTTGAGTTGTGGTTACTTGGGCAGGTAACAGGTAGTAAAGGTGTGCAAAATAGAATCTAACATTCCTTAAAGTATAAACTATAAAGCTCTTTTTTATATATTTTCTTCGGAATAACTTTAGAAATCTCGTCATTCATTGCCGGACACTTATAACAGTTGCTACCCCCTGCCAGACATCCCTAAACTTTAATAAATTATAATTATACTTTCGTTTTAGTATGAAAGCTAAATTTTATATATGTTACTTGGGGACCTATAAAATGTCACCTCAGTAGCCGGACAGATTTAATAGTTTTGACATCTTGCCAGACACATTGAAAGTCCGCTGTAGGTGCGAGCGCGAATGATTGTCGATTTAAAAAAATTCTATACCTTTAATTGTAACGCTGTAAAAAGCAACAATAAACCAGTGTGCTGTTAGTGTAAACCGCACCAAAATAGTCCGATGACATATTAGGCGGTGTTGCCATATAGTAGTTTCTAAGAATCACTAAACCACATGTTTCATCTATGACAAGCATGCGTATGTTCAATACTGTCAATTTAATTGGCGTTTTGTTTACAAAACAACTGTATGATCATATTTAAGACCTCTAGAACGTAGTGGTAAAATTAACTATGGTATGTGTTAATCCTGTAATTTTTAATAGCTTTATAATAATATAAATATTTTATATTCTGTAGAAAGTACTATGAAATAATGTTTATAAAGTGAAATAGCTGTTTTTATCCGCAATTATATCACTAAATATATATATATACTCAAAACACGTGCATTTTAACACAAACAAGGTAACGTCAGGTATCACGACGAGACTGCGCAGTAGACTATAACGTAAAATGGGCGAATTCAGTTGGTTTGTTTATTCTATTAAATACTGGTAACTAAATCCACCAATTACATAGAAGCATTCAGTTGATTTAATTGATGGTGGCGCAGTGCTGTAACCCAGATACTTGGGGACAAAGTGTTTGGGAGATTGTTTGGGGACAAAGAGTAGGCCATAGGTTCCATGCTCGGTTCTCTTAATACCGACACGGCGTCCGCTCAATGGTTGCCACCAACGTAGACACTACTAGAGAAGTCTGGAGTGTCCATGTTGAATGGTAGTCAAGGTTCAGATGTTGTGTAGGGGAGAGAATTGAGTGTCAGACTTGTCAGTTAGCTGAAAATCAGACCAACACTACGTGGTTCGGATTCCACGTAAAGCTGTAGGTCCCATAGTTGCACTGGCTATTGGGCTATTAATAAATAGTCCTTTCTGAGCTAAGCGAACTCAGATAGTAACAATGACTACACTCGTTCATCTACACTCATCACACTCATTCATTCCTCACATTCGCCCGTAACTCTACGATCGGCGTCTTAGAGATGAATAATGAATAGTTAAGCAAGTTATTTATCACATCAGCTGGAATTATAACTATAGGAATTAGGACAGTATTTTTGTCTTTATTTTTGCAATTTCACCAATGTGACATCATTGCAGATGTACGTGATACCTACCGTCTTCTTTTCCATTTACCGTGGTAGCTATCATCGGACTATTTTGGTGCGTTTTACTATAATAAATTAATCGGGAAGTGATAAATAATTGTATGTTTAACTACTGTAACTTCTTACGTTCTGGACGGTGTACTACAGTAGTCTAGTATTCGGCGACTGCTGTAACCTCACTTCGCAACAGTTATTTGCCTGAGTGCTCATTTACCGGTTTCTGGAGTCCACCACTTTCTACCACTAAACCGGCTCCAAGCTGCAAGTACTGAACGTTGTAGCTGCTTCATTCCTAATATTCACTTCCAAGTATTTCATTAAATCACTTTATTATGATAAAACATGTTGATGTTTCTTACCATTGTGGTTTCAATTTGCGAAATTCCCCCCAAAAATTAAAAATATGCATTCACCAAAGTAAACTGCAATGAATATTCATAAAATTCATAAAATCGTCTTGTTGTATGAATGTAGAGCTTAATTTCTGTGGTTGGATTTCAGACAATGGTGAAGAGAAGAGACGTGCTAGTAATGCTTTAAAATGAAAAAGTGTGGCTGATTGAAAAAAGTATTGTCACTAAACTATCGTTAAAGAAATATCAATGAAAAGGTAAGTTTTAATGAGAGAGGTCTTTCGGTGAGTGAGGAACTTTAATACATGCCTAGCTTAATCATTTCAGCGGTACAGAACCACACCCAGTAACCTTGCCACACCCAGTAACCTTGCCACACCCAGTAACCTTGCCACGTCCAGTAAGCTTGCCACGTTCAGTAACCTTGTCACACTCAGTAACATAGTCAACCCAGTAACCTTGCCACATCCAGTAACCTTGCCACAGTCAGTAACCTAGTCGCATCCGGTAACCTTGCCACGTCCAGTAACCTTTCCACGTCCAGTAATTTTGCCACAAACAGTAACCTTGCCACAGTCAGTAACCTTGTCACACTCATTAACCTTGTCACACTCAGTAACCTTGTCACACCCAGTAACCTTGCCACATCCAGTAACCTTGCCACAGTCAGTAACCTAGTCGCATCCGGTAACCTTGCCACGTCCAGTAACCTTGCCACGTTCAGTAACCTTGTCACACTCAGTAACATAGCCACACCCAGTAACCTTGCCACATCCAGTAACCTTGCCACACCCAGTAATCTTGCCACGTCCAGTAACCTTGCCACGTCCAGTAACCTTGCCACGTTCAGTAACCTTGTCACACTCAGTAACATAGTCACACCCAGTAACCTGGCCACATCCAGTAACCTTGCCACATTCAGTAACCTTGCCACACCCAGTAACCTTGCCACACCCAGTAACCTTGCCACATCCAGTAACCTTGCCACAGTCAGTAACCTTGCCACACCCAGTAACCTTGCCACTTCCAGTAACCTTGCCACGTTCAGTAACCTTGTCACACTCAGTAACATAGTCACACCCAGTAACCTTGCCACATCCAGTAACCTTGCCACAGTCAGTAACCTAGTCGCATCCGGTAACCTTGCCACGTCCAGTAACTTTGCCACACCCAGTAACCTTGCCACGTCCAGTAACCTTGTCACACTCATTAACCTTGTCACACTCAGTAACCTTGTCACACCCAGTAACCTTGCCACATCCAGTAACCTTGCCACAGTCAGTAACCTAGTCGCATCCGGTAACCTTGCCACGTCCAGTAACTTTGCCACACACAGTAACCTTGTCACACTCAGTAACCTTGTCACACCCAGTAATCTTGCCACGTCGAGTAACCTTTCCACGTCAAGTAACTTTGCCATAAACAATAACCTTGCCACACTCAGTAACCTAGTCACACCTAGTAACCTTGCCACGTCCAGTAAACTTGCCACGTTCAGTAACCTTGCCACGGTCAGTAACCTAGTCACATCCGGTAACCTTGCCATGTCCAGTAACCTTTCCACACACAGGAACCTTGTCACACCCGGTAACCTTTCCACACCCAGTAACCTTATCACACTCAGTAACTGTGCCACACTCAGTAATCCTTCCACATCAAGTAACTTTCGCTTGCCAGACTTTCCCAAGAAACGAACGAGTCTTTCCCATGTTTGCTTCTAAAATAAGATGAGTTAATTTTTCCCACGGATACACCTTCAATACGTTTATTTATTGCGAGCAATAAATATGTTTACTTGTGGATAAAGCATGTTTAGAATTCTTAATAATTATTTTTTAGTAATCTACATTTAATAAGATTAACAATAAAATTAAAAAATACAGAACCCATTTAAATTAGACTGTGTTCTTTAAATCTATATTTATACTAGGGGGCACCCCTGCACGCTTCGCGTGCCAACCCCGACGTCACTCGCTACGCTCGTGAGGTATGCTCGGCCTGCGGCCTCACCAAGACACTCTGCTATAGTCCCATTTTTGGATCTTGGCATGTCGCCTCGTGAGGAAGATCGATCTACGACCTTACCAGGACTCTTAAGCAGTATTCTATGAACTATAAATAATAATAAAAAAAAAATACCTTTTTAGGAGGCATGTCATAAAAAGTAAACTGCAAAACAAATAATTATTTATTTTTTATTTTACGTTTCACCACATGTTTTAATTACCGAAGAAAAAAGGTTAACACCAAATACAGATCACCTGATCAAGTAAAAGTAGTGTGTGCTACACTCTTAAGGTGAAATGAAGAACTACAATAAATCAAAACATATACAGTACTGTTGTTGTGAGAACTTCAATTGCTTATGGCATGTGAAACTACATTAAACCACACAGTCATATGTTTTTTATAAACAATTCAGATTCTCCATTTGAATAACATGGGATCTTTAGGAGCCCGTGGGGCGGGACCCTGAGGACGGATCTGCATCAAACTTCACAGAAACCATCTCGGGAGTATACAGGACAACATCCTAAAGTTTCATGGCGATCGGTTGGATGGTTTGGCAGCGCATAAACTTCAAACATATATATATATATATACATATATATACAAACATCCTCTTTTATAAATATAGAAAAGAGGATGTTTGTATATATATTTGAAGTTTATGCGCTGCCAAACCATCCAACCGATCGCCATGAAACTTTAGGATGTTGTCCTGTATACTCCCGAGATGGTTTCTGTGAAGTTTGATGCAGATCCGTCCACAGGGTCCCGCCCCACAGGCTCCTAAAGATCCCATGTTATTCAAATGGAGAATCTGAATTGTTTACAAAAAACATATGACTGTGTGGTTTAATGTAGTTTCACATGCCATAAGCAATTGAAGTTCTCACAACAACAGTACTGTATATGTTTTTATTTATTGTAGTTCTTCATTTCACCTTAAGAGTGTAGCACACACTACTTTTACTTGATCAGGTGATCTGTATTTGGTGTTAACCTTTTTTCCTCGGTAATTTCCTGTGCGACTTGCTTTCGCAATAACTATTAATAAATATCAAGGACAGACATTGCGCGTTGCCGCAATAAATTTAAGTAATCCATGTTTTTCACATGGACAGCTCTATGTCGCTTGCTCGAGAGTAGGCTCACCAAAAAACCTTTACATTTATACACCAAATAAGAAGACCAAAAATATTGTTTACCCGCTTGCACTCATTTAATAAATAATGGTTTTTTTCTATAATTCTTTTTATTGCTTTATTTTGGTATGTCAATGAAAAATGAAAGGCGAGACAACGTCCGCCGGGTTCAGCTAGTCATTATTAGAAATTGTGTAAATAATTACAGACGAAGTTAATAATTCATAAGGATCGCTTGGTAACTAAGTCAATTTAATAAATTGTTGTCTCACACATTTCACTATAAAAAGTTGCTTTAAATAAAAATGTCAAAAACAAATAATTTCTTTTGAGCCAATTTAAACAATACTGATATGTATTTTAACGGAACGGGAAATCCCATAAATATTTTTCGTAGTGACAATAAGAAGTATCTAGTGCATAGTTCCTTTATGTCAATTAAAGTTATTAACAGATTTATAATTTGTATGTCATATTTAATTGTTGTTATTAATATACGTTTTAATATTTTAAACACTTAATATGTAGATTAAGTTTTAAAATATTGGTTTAATTATAAGAAATAGCAAAATGCAAATACTCCACAATCGCCCTTTACGATCGGCCAGTGATCGTCTCGCTCAGAGTCGGTGTTTTTATATGACTAGTAGGCCTGCCAGGAGGCCGGACCTTCGCCGTGCGGTCTGTAACCGATAACTGACAGCTCGCGTAAGCGAGGCACCTACAATTGCATGTGACACAACGCGCTGTGCAGCAATTGTAATGAAACTAACGATGTTTATCACGATCACTAACTTTGACGTTGCTTTAAAATAAAATACGAAAGATATTTAAGTTCCACTTACACCACTCGCGAAATGGACTCTTCCAGCCAGCCATACTGAACAAAATTAAACAACATTGCCAGCTCGGATCTTCAGGTGCTGTAGAAACAAGCGACCACTTGTCTAGAGAGAGTGACTTGTCAATACAGCGCAATGCAAAACCGATACACTCTGAAATACATTTGCATTTCAAAACTGAAAGGCGCTTCCGATTAATTGTAATTTTATCTTATAAATAATTTTTATTTTTATCTACTTGCCAAACTGGATGACAGGGCCTGCCGGATAATCGAGGTTGTACTGTATTTATTTTTAGGCTCGTGCATTTGAAATTTGTGTTATGATAAACACAAATTTTTTTAGGAGGCTTTAAATTTTTATATATTTTACTTAATTGTTATTATTGGTATTACAAGTATATTCTGTTGTATGAAAATGATAATCAATTGAATTTTATTTATTATTAATTATGCTTATGCTAAATAAAATGGTAAAAAAAGTACATATCAATAAATAATTTTCATAAACCACAATGTCTGTTAGGCAAAATTCTGCAAATTTCCAAAAAAAAGTGCCTGTACATGAGGGAACTGTGTTTTTATCAACATGATAAGTGTGTGCAATGGCTAGGTCTTCATTGTCAAAATTGGTGTTTTCAAAGCGCTGACAAGTGCAACAAAGGCACACAAATCATGTAAACTGCACTAAAAACATGGCAAGAAATGGTATATTTGGGTGGATTGTGATATATCTGGTTGGATATGGACAACAATATCATCCGAATCATCGTAAATATATTCATTAAGTCCTATTAGAAGTCAAGGTCGTCTTTCACACAAAATTCCCGTTAAAAGCTAACTATAAACTTTAAATCATTTATCGTAGAAGCTTCCTTCAAATAGTTTTTGCAACTCCATAGCTGAAATGCGCGTTATACTTACCTCTAAACCAAATGTTGTTTAATACAAAGTTTGCCCTCGTTCAAATTTGTACTTTACTTGTTTTTACTCCCGTGTGTTTTGAAAGAAATTTTGGCTTATCAGTTTTATAAGCTAAACATAAAAAAAACTAACAAATTGCTTGATTACATGAATTCGAAAAATGCACCAAAAAATTCGAAAACGTTGTGTTTTTTAAAAACCAATTTTTGTAATAACAATATACATCTTCATTTATGATAAATGAACCGCTGTTTTGCATGTTTAGCAAGGCAAACGTTGGAACACAGTTTTCATAGGACGCGTACACTTGAATTTAGGTTATGTTTTTCACATTAAATATATCTATTATAAAAATAAAAATTGTTATAAAAATCCAGTTATGTTTTACCGAAATAATTTTTCGCTTATCAAATGACACTTCAAATGTGATTAGACCATTCTTTATTACGGACCGAATCCGTGTGTTAATAGAAATTTGTTTTTTATGTATTTGTGAAGCAAAGTTTTTCTCTTAATAATTTCTCCCAATTACGTTGGTAAACACAATCAGAATTTATTTTCAGCTTAAAGGTGTATCGAAGAAGCAATCGACTTATCTGTAACTGTACATTCGACTTTGTTTATTCGGATCAGTTTAAGCATTATTTACTCTAAAAACAATCAAACAGACCAAAAAAGATATTTGCTGTAGACGCATGCCTGTGCTGCTATCTAATGGTGAATAGTCTCGAATTAGCGTTCGGACAATTGCTTCCGACATACTGTTATATTAGCTCAGCTATTAGTTAGTTCAACGTGAGCTGGAGAGAGACAGAAAGAGGGAGACTCCTGGCGCTACCTTTGAAAATAGAACAAGAACTAATTTCACAGAGTAGGTAAACCAACTTGATGGGATCCATATGAGCGGATAGTTTTCATTTTTCTAAAGTAAATTGTTTAAAAAATATAGATATAAGTCAAGAGCGTCCTTACATGAATCGGTTCATGCAATAAATTATTTCCTCGATTCTTCCGTTGGTTCGATTATTCCACCACTACATCACACACGACACACCACATTATACAGTCGATCTCACCCGGTGCTGAGCGACTCCAGTTTCGCTGACGTGATGCCCGGAGTTGTGGGAGACGACTGGAGACAGGATTCACTGCTGACATCTCTTCAGCACTATCTCTTCCGTCTCCTACGCACGCACCGAAGGACAACCCACACGCACACAGCTTCCGACCTCATTAAACAGTGTGAACTATTGAAAGTTTCACAACATCACTTTAAGGTTACTCTATGGATGAAGATCACAGAGAAACAGGGTCTTTGATCGGAGGTGTAACGGTGGTGTTGAGCTGTCAACAAAAATATGCAGGATGAGTTTTAAGCCAGTTATCCCCTAACTTGTTTCTACAGAACTAGTGAAAGTTAAGGGGGAAAATATGGACCAGGGTTGATTAGATTTTTTTTAATTTTGGTGGGTGTCTATTAGGTGTTTGATCGGTGTATTTTGGTGGGTGTCTATTAGGTGTTTGATCGGTGTATTTTGGTGGGTGTCTATTAGGTGTTTGATCGGTGTATTTTGGTGGGTGCCTATTAGGTGTTTGATCGGTGTATTTTGGTGGGTGTCTATTAGGTGTTTGGTCGGTGTATTTTGGTGGGTGTCTATTAGGTGTTTGATCGGTGTATTTTTGTGGGTGTCTATTAGGTGTTTGATCGGTGTATTTTGGTGGGTGCCTATTAGGTGTTTGATCGGTGTATTTTGGTGGGTGTCTATTAGGTGTTTGGTCGGTGTATTTTGTTGGGTGTCTATTAGGTGTTTGATCGGTGTATTTTTGTGGGTGTCTATTAGGTGTTTGGTCGGTGTATTTTTGTGTGTGTGTATTAGGTGTTTGGTCGGTGTATTTTGGTGGGTGTCTATTAGGTGTTTGGTCGGTGTATTTTGGTGGGTGTCTATTAGGTGTTTGGTCGGTGTATTTTGGTGGGTGTCTATTAGGTGTTTGGTCGGTGTATTTTGGTGGGTGTCTATTAGGTGTTTGATCGGTCTATTTTGGTGGGTGTCTATTAGGTGTTTGATCGGTGTATTTTGGTGGGTGTCTATTAGGTGTTTGATCGGTGTATTTTGGTGGGTGTCTATTAGGTGTTTGATCGGTGTATTTTGGTGGGTGTCTATTAGGTGTTTGATCGGTGTATTTTGGTGGGTGTCTATTAGGTGTTTGATCGGTGTATTTTGGTGGGTGTCTATTAGGTGTTTGATCGGTGTATTTTGGATTTATTTGAGTGGTATTCCTTATAGTTTTGTTTGGTGCGTATTTTGATTCGTAGTTCTATAGAAATATATCAAGAAATCGATTGATAAGGGGTTTATCTAGTATCGAGGCTGGGGCATGAGTGGCTTGCGGTGAGTAGTCATGGGGGAGCGCCGTGACTGAGCTCTGGATTGAGGTAGGCCTATATGTCCTTGCCTATACAATGAGACTGTTGATTTATATTGAGTATGGGCGTGTGTTAATGAGATAGTAGTTAATTGTATTGGGTTAGCGTTTTAGAATTGATCGGATGTTGATAGTTGTTGTAAAATATATTTATTAAAATGAATCAAGAAAATCATAGAAATTGACAACATCTCACTTTATTAATTAAATCTTGATATCAAAAGAAGTAATGAGTTCGATTAGATCTCGATATAATTTTAGTAATTGTTATACACCTTAATTAATTTGTTATGTAGACTGGTGGTATTGTGATTCATAATACCCATCTGCTCCGGAAAAAAAGAAAAAAAGGCTTAGTCCAGTATTAAACGAGATAAAAGTCATATGTCTTGATTGGTATGCAAGCTGTAGCTGATATTAAAAGAGAGAAGTGAAAAACATAGCATCACCGTACAAACATTACATTGCTTGCGAATTGGATTAACCACACATTTATGTTAATCACATACTTCCTGATGTATGAAGGAATTATTCTGTATTTGCTAGAAGTTTTAAATTTGTGTGAACAGTGCCAGTAACTCGAGCTCATAGGGTTGAGTAAATCCAAAATATTAGGTGGAATCCGAACCAGCGTAGTGTTAGAGTGGTTTTTCAGCTAAGTGACAAAAAGTCTGAGATCAAATTCTCTTGCCTACACAAGATTCTGAACCTTGAATACTAAAAAGAGACAGAGAGGATTAACGTCAAAGGGGATAGAAAATAGAGACATAGAGGATTAACGTCAAAGGGGATAGAAAATAGAGACAGAGAGGATTAACCAGAGACATAAGGGAATAGAAAACCACTTTGAGGCTGTTAATCTTGATAGGTTATAAAGCGAGGTCTTTTCCTAATGTCATATAGAATGTAAATTTTATAAATACGAATTTCTAATTTACTTATAAATATTTAAATCGCAATCTTTAAGTGGAAAGACTTGAAGTATGCTAATGGCAAAAAAGAGTGGCCAGATGTGTAAAATTTTAAAAAGGAAAAGAGTAGCCTACCCAGTCGTACAACAACAACAAAAAAATGCTTGTTTGAATATACCAAATTAAATTAATACTAAACCACGCTAACATTTAGAGTGTTTCAATGTCATTAGGCATCACTTGGAGTCCATGATCTGGGAGTTAACTTTAAAATTTTAAAAGGGAATTTATTCATGTGATATGTCATTTAACACCGCCATTTCAAGCTGAAAACAATAGCACAATTAAAATTGAAAAAGGACGTGTCGTTCTATAGTTATTACTTAAAAAGGACGTGTCGTTCTATAGTTATTATTTAATAAGGACGTGTCGTTCTATAGTTATTATTTAAAAAGGACGTGTCATTCTACAGTTATTATTTAAAAAGGACGTGTCGTTCTATAGTTATTATTTAATAAGGACGTGTCGTTCTATAGTTATTATTTAAAAAGGACATGTCATTCTATAGTTATTATTTAATAAGGACGTGTCGTTCTATAGTTATTATTTAAAAAGGACGTGTCGTTCTACAGTTATTATTTAAAAAGGACGTGTCGTTCTATAGTTATTATTTAAAAAGGACGTGTCGTTCTACAGTTATTATTTAAAAAGGACGTGTCGTTCTATAGTTATTATTTAAACAGGACGTGTCGTTCTATAGTTATTATTTAATAAGGACGTGTCGTTCTATAGTTATTATTTAAAAAGGACATGTCATTCTACAGTTATTATTTAATAAGGACGTGTCGTTCTACAGTTATTATTTAAAAAGGACGTGTCGTTCTATAGTTATTATTTAAAAAGGACGTGCCGTTCTATAGTTATTATTTAAAAAGGACGTGTCGTTCTATAGTTATTATCTAAAAAGGACGTGTCGTTCTATAGTTATTATTTAAAAAGGACGTGTCGTTCTATAGTTATTATTTAAAAAGGACGTGTCGTTCTATAGTTATTATTTAAAAAGGACGTGTCGTTCTATAGTTATTATTTAAAAAGGACGTGTCGTTCTATAGTTATTATTTAAAAATGACGTGTCGTTCTATAGTTATTATTTAATAAGGACGTGTCGTTCTATAGTTATTATTTAAAAAGGACGTGTCGTTCTATAGTTATTATTTAAAAATAACGTGTCGTTCTATAGTTATTATTTAAAAAGGACGTGTCGTTCTATAGTTATTATTTAAAAAGGACGTGTCGTTCTATAGTTATTATTTAAAAAGGACGTGTCGTTCTATAGTTATTATTTAAAAATGACGTGTCGTTCTATAGTTATTATTTAAAAAGGACGTGTCGTTCTATAGTTATTATTTAAAAAGGACGTGTCGTTCTATAGTTATTATTTAAAAAGGACGTGTCGTTCTATAGTTATTATTTAAAAAGGACGTGTCGTTCTATAGTTATTATTTAAAAAAGGACGTGTCGTTCTATAGTTATTATTTAAAAAGGACGTGTCGTTCTATAGTTATTATTTAAAAAGGACGTGTCGTTCTATAGTTATTATTTAAAAAGGACGTGTCGTTCTATAGTTATTATTTAAAAAGGACGTGTCGTTCTATAGTTATTATTTAAAAAGGACGTGTCGTTCTATAGTTATAATTTAAGTTCTTATTTTACTTTTCAATATTTCTGAAGCTAGTAAATCCATAAATTGTGAACTATGACAGGTTGACGATCAAAACTATGATAAAAACACAAATCCTGTTTTCATTTAACCATGACAACGCAGTTTTAAGAGGGGGCCGGATAGAAGCCGGCCGCCGCGCTCTACTCCAGCCCATTTAACATGGGAGAAATATTTAGTTTTTTAATTACGGCCTAACCGTCAGTTATTTGAGAAAAATAAAGAAGTAGCCCGAATATACGAGTCATTAGCTATTATTAGAGGTCAATAATTTAAACAATAATAATTCAGATTTGTTACAAATTGAGTTTTAAGAAATCGTTTTTGCCATTTAAACCTACGTATAATTGACTAATTTGAAATGACTAGTCAAAACGTTATTAACTGTAATAAAAATAGAAGTTTTGCATCCTTAGAATCCTTGTTATTTTTAGTACGGGGAGACTTCGATTTGAAAAAATAATAATTTGTTAGTCGTTATTTTAAGCAATTCTTGAAAATGCTTGCATGTAGACGTTACTCATCGGGCGGTAGAGGTTCAGAGAGCGCTGCATCTTCGTTTGTAGTCTGCACTCTGCGGTCCTGTCTATTCCACCCAGTTTCAGACTGTTATAGACATATTTTAAAACATATTGCTTGATTTCTATCTTATGTGAATACAATTTTACGTGAACAAAATAATTAATAGTGTTTAAATATAATACTATATTTTATTAGTTTTTGTATCGTGATTAATTTATAGTTTTCTGCTGTGTTTTTCTAGTTATTATAGTTATATTTCTAGGTTGTGTTAAGTTTGTAGTTTTTTTAAAGCCATGCAAGATAAAAAACATTTAAGACTATCCATGAAAAGAAGAGGAGACTTGGGATTGGTCTCAAGCGAACACCAAGAAGAACAGAGGTAAGTTAGATAAAAAAATATAGCTATAATTTGTATTATATACATTATGTTTGTACTTAAAAGATTTTCTAAATCATTCATTGGCGATTAGACAATGTACAACATTGTAATTGGCTTAGTCTTGTTTTATAAAATAATAGAAATTTTTGGAAAAAAACTTAGAAACTAAGAACAATAATACTTCAGTCTAATTATTTACTAATAAATATTTAATCTTTTATACAACAATTAATGTCAAACAAAATTTTTAAGAACAGTAACATAAATATTTTAAAAAATAAGAAAACGAAAAACTTTCTTGGGTGTAAGGAAATGTTATCGTGGCATATTGAGAAAAAGTAGATTTAGTTCTCTATAGTACAAATATTTCCTTATGTACATTGTTTTTAATTAAGGAATAGAAATTTAATAATCATACATTTGAAACATATAGTTTTTTTAATGTTAAAAGTAGCAAGATCATTATTATTATATATTATTACAACATTGGTTTAAAAAAATATTAAAATAAAAAGGTGCTAGAAGTGATTTACTTAATTTTCTACCTGTAATGAACGAGGTTGAAGGATTATTGTATGACATTTCTTTATGTTAGTGTATGTTACAATTGTATTTGACAAACCTATTCTCAGATTATTAACATTTGAAATTCATAATTAGGCTAAAATGTATGTGGCGCTAGGGAAGTTAAAATTATTAATAATGTTACGTGTGTAGGAGTATGAGAATTTTTATCTGGAGGTGTATATATGTACCTTTTTGTAATATAAACTGTGTGAACCCTGGCATCGCAACAACAAATGGCGACAGACTTTCACAGATTTACAACCCATGCCGGATTTACGAAACAAAGCCAAGAAGGTAGCGCGGCGGCATCCTAAAGATTCCAGTCTCAAGTGTTACTAGCCTTGACCAACTCATCGTGAGCAAGGTTCGATAATGTTTTGAAACAGTTTAGACTACGAAACTTTAGTTACTGTCCCTGCAACCAATAAAGATTTGTTATGAGTGTTACTGACCTCTTTTCTTATAAAATATGTTAATAATCAAGATATCCCAATTTTAATTATAAAATCGCCAAAGAAGATGGTTTTCTCTAGATTTTTGATTTTTTAATGAGTTACTGAGTGATATAGTGATCACAGAAAATAAAAGTAAAACCATGTACAGTGTGCTCAAACACCGTGCTCTGAAAAACAGGAAAACGCGTTACAAAAAACGGAAATCGACAGATTGATGAACTATAGCAGACGAGCCATAAGACGTAAAGCCATAAGTGCATGTACATGAATGCAGAATTAAATGTTCGTTGCAATGAAATAATTCAGTTAAACTTTCGAAGTTGTATCTCTAGTTTTACTATAATTGTTTTTATAAACCGTTGCAAGGACAAAACGTCCAACTTGATTTCAGAGTCCCATTGGGGCGCTGAAGATAATAGCATTTTAGCTAATTTAATTAATAGCTGATAATAGTTGACCAGATAATAGCTGAAGATAATAGAAGATAATAACAGTTGTTAATAGAGATAAGGACATTAAACAAGTATTGGTATAAAGAGTAAGACATACTGAATAAGTTGTTACTGATAGAGATGCATTTTAATCAACATTTATGCTATAGCGTAATACATGATGAAAATGTCGTTTTTGGCAGGATATAGCCAGAACAAATTTAACTTCATATGAAAAATATCACAAATGAATTTCAGCTGGGTTGATCTGTGGGAAACTAATGCACTGGTTTGTGTCATATGCATTAAAAGGTATATTTGCTATTATATGACTCTACAAAAATATATTGTTGTCTAATTAATGCAATAATACTTATGAACACATGTCTAAATTAATTTATAGTGTGAGTTTGTATTGTATGATTTTGAGGAGAGAGATAGAGGGTGAGAGAGGGTGAGAGAGGGTGAGAGAGGGTGAGAGAGAGAGAGGGGGAGGAGAGAGAGAGAGAGAGGGGGAGGAGAGAGAGAGAGAGAGGGGGAGGAGAGAGAGAGAGAGAGGGGGAGGAGAGAGAGAGAGAGAGGGGGAGGAGAGAGAGAGAGAGAGGGGGAGGAGAGAGAGAGAGAGAGGGGGAGGAGAGAGAGAGAGAGAGGGGGAGGAGAGAGAGAGAGAGGGGGGGAGGAGAGAGAGAGAGAGAGAGGGGGAGGAGGGAGAGAGAGGGGGAGGAGGGAGAGAGAGAGGGGGAGGAGGGAGAGAGAGAGGGGGAGGAGAGAGAGAGAGAGGGGGAGGAGAGAGAGAGAGGGAGGAGAGAGAGAGAGAGGGAGGAGAGAGAGAGAGAGGGGGAGAGAGAGAGAGAGAGAGAGAGAGAGAGAGAGAGAGAGAGAGAGAGAGAGAGAGAGAGAGAGAGAGAGAGAGAGAGAGAGAGAGAGAGAGAGAGAGAGAGAGAGAGAGAGAGAGAGAGAGAGAGAGAGAGAGAGAGAGAGAGAGAGAGAGAGAGAGAGAGAGAGAGAGAGAGAGAGAGAGAGAGAGAGAGAGAGAGAGAGAGAGAGAGAGAGAGAGAGAGAGAGAGAGAGAGAGAGAGAGAGAGAGAGAGAGAGAGAGAGAGAGAGAGAGAGAGAGAGAGAGAGAGAGAGAGAGAGAGAGAGAGAGAGAGAGAGAGAGAGAGAGAGAGAGAGAGAGAGAGAGAGAGAGAGAGAGAGAGAGAGAGAGAGAGAGAGAGAGAGAGAGAGAGAGAGAGAGAGAGAGAGAGAGAGAGAGAGAGAGAGAGAGAGAGAGAGAGAGAGAGAGAGAGAGAGAGAGAGAGAGAGAGAGAGAGAGAGAGAGAGAGAGAGAGAGAGAGAGAGAGAGAGAGAGAGAGAGAGAGAGAGAGAGAGAGAGAGAGAGAGAGAGAGAGAGAGAGAGAGAGAGAGAGAGAGAGAGAGAGAGAGAGAGAGAGAGAGAGAGAGAGAGAGAGAGAGAGAGAGAGAGAGAGAGAGAGAGAGAGAGAGAGAGAGAGAGAGAGAGAGAGAGAGAGAGAGAGAGAGAGAGAGAGAGAGAGAGAGAGAGAGAGAGAGAGAGAGAGAGAGAGAGAGAGAGAGAGAGAGAGAGAGAGAGAGAGAGAGAGAGAGAGAGAGAGAGAGCGCCATCCCTAACAATACCTTACTTGGCAAGAATAGTGATTTCGCTCACCTAGAGTCCTCTCTAAACTGTTTCATCACGCCATTCTCCCTTGTTACCTGCATTGTACCTAAACCTACAACCACGACGCACTCGTTACCTACATCGATAAACGCCATTGTTTGCACAATACTTTACCTGTACAACGACGACCACGATATAATCACCCCCACCTCTCCTTACCTACATCGATAAACGCCATTGTTTGCACAATACTTTACCTGTACAACGACGACCACGATATAATCACCCCCACCTCTCCTTACCTACATCGATAAACGCCATTGTTTGCACAATACTTTACCTGTACAACGTCGACCGCGATATAATCACCCCCACCTCCTTACCTACATCGATAAAACCGACGAACACACACGACCAACACAAGGGACAAGTCCATTGCAGGGACTGAAACGGGGTCGCCATCTTGGATGAATTTAAAAAGAGCAAAACACGCCTGGAAGAGTAAAACATTTTAATTGCGCGGTTTTGAAATAATCTGTTGATTAAAATACTAATTAATGAAATAAAATGACTAAATTTTGCATGTGTATAGATAGTTAGTTTATGATCAAAATAGTGTAGATGACAATATTTGTATGTCTTATGTGTTGCGTTGGATAAACCCCATTGTTTTGCACAAAACCTTACTTGTAGAATGACAACGATATAAAAACCCACATAAACTCCGGTGTCGCGATAAAATCTGAAATACCACAAATTCTGTATGATGAAAACCTACAAAAAAATCTAAGTATTCAATGACTGTTTTCTGGGCAAAATATAATGATACGATACACATATACATACAGTACATACAAACGAAAATCTAAAATTGACAAGTGAAACCCAAAGTCAATGACTACAAATACACTAAGACGAAAAGTAGCCATGTTAAAATTTCAGACCAGTCGTCCAGGTAGAAACCCGACTTTACGCAAACGGCCACTAGGAGGCACGAGCGCTCGCCCGCCTGCTCCCTGTCTTTCGGAGCAGCGCTCGTAGCGGCTGTTTGCGTAAGCTTCCCTCCCGCTTGTCTGAAAAATTCCCATAAGAACTTTTCGTCTTAGTGTATTTGTAGTCATTGCCCAAAGTAAAGCTGGTCTTGAATAAAACACGCCAGCACCGTGCGTGTGTGGGTACGATAAACTACAGGAAACGATATTTTGGCAGGAATTCGAGCCATCTTTTGGCCCGCTTTATCTGCTGAATCGGCAACGAAAACAGCTGTTGCAAACATCACAACTTAGCAGGTGTACGACGGAAAACCTAATGCACTGTACGAAAAAAGTTTGCAAAATTTAAATCGTTAAGATCCGCTCATGAACAAACGCGTTTTAAAACCAGTACAGATTTTTTTCTTTTTTCGAGGAAATTCAACAATGGTTTTATAGACAATAGATTCGCACTGATCGGAAACCAGGCAGTGTCATTAGAATTTCTTATGAATACAACACAAAACTACTAATTTCTAAATTCTACTAACTTAATCAGATAGGGGGTCTAAGGAACTAAGGGAGACTAGCAGGGCGGTCTATGAAAGGGGGCTTATGTGCTGTTCTGCGAGAGTTGAGAGTGAGGCTCCGCCTAGACTGTCGTTGTCACAAGGGCGCCGGCCAGTAAAAAGAGAGGGTCCAAGTGAACCCTTGATTTACAAGACTGATTAATTCATTGGCATCCGCAGTCGGCAGTCAGTCAGTCAAGATCAGGCAGAAAGGACAGTTAATCACTACAGCCACTTGTGAACGCCTGTGAATCGGCCTAGCGGTCACAACAGCTGTGGGCGGAGCTTCGCTCTCAACTCTCGCTGAATAGAATATAATAAGCGTCGTCGAAAGTAACCAACCTTGACAATGATCAGAGGTGAATTCAGACAGGAAGCTAGCCTTTAAAATAACACGACCATAAGCAAAAACTAAAGCGAAATTACCAACAGGCGTGGCTCGAGGCATTCAGACAAGGTGTGCTACATTCACAACTAATTATGTCAAATGGACTACATTATCACAGCAGGTGATTTGGTTACAGCTGTTGAAGTCGTCAGCAGCTGATGGTGTTTCAGAACCTAACGGCTATATATAGGTGTAATTAAACATACTATTTAAGGGGGTAGGAAGAGTGTTTTACCACCAGGTATAAAACAACCCTTAACTAAAATAACCTACGTAACTTATATGCGTAAGATTTCTTCCAATATTAACATAGACCTATTTATCTGTTCAGAGATGAAGAACGTCGACCCTTAAAATCTCAATATATATAAAACTACCGCGTAATATTGATTCCCATGTTGATAATGGAGGGAAGTCACTGATTATTATCACCAGATTATGGCTTATCATAAATGTTTAGTCAAAGTTATTTTTCTAACAAAGACAAAATGTTATACTACTAGGGGGGGGGGGGGACGACTGGCACACATTTTTGGACCTTCTGCCCATGGCAGTATTGGCACAATCATTAGAGCGGAATAAGTAGGGTCAACTCGCCTGCTTGGAAAAGGCAGGATTGGCACAGTCGCTCGACCAGGTAGACGCCATCGAACGAGGGAAAACGGGAATTTTATTATTCGCGTCAACTCTGCGTGGCAGTCATTTGCCCGTGATATAACAAATTTTTAAATTTAAACCTCACTAGGTTAGGTTAGGTTAGGTTAGGTTAGGTTATGTTAGGTTAGGTTAGGTTAGGTTAGGTTAGGTTACACCATAATAATGCTAATTGTTCATTTAGATCCAGCTAGCGTTGAAGCCATAGCTGCAGATTTGTTGCGCAATTTTAAACTTTGCTTACTTCAATAAGCACCACAGCAGGGAATTTGCGGGGGCAAAAAAGTTCCCATTTTCCCGCATTCTGGCCACCTGGCTGCTACTACCTGGCCGGGCGGTGTGTGCCAATCGTGCCTTTCTGAAACTTACAGGTTGACCCTTCTTAATCCCCTCTAATGACTGTGCCAGTCGTGCAATTCCAAATCGGCCAAAAATGTGTGCCAATCGTTCTACGGCCACTAGGGGATACCCCTGCACGCTTCGCGCGTCAACCCCTATTCCCACTGCGCTCGATAAACCTCGACCTCGGCATGTGACATATGACTACAAATAATCGTAGATTAACTATATAACGTAAAATCACAATATTAAATTTATGTACAGTATCTCACTTCTTGCGTTGCTACCTGTTTATTAGTATAAATACCCAGTGGTGTTACTTAGTCTATTTCAAACGTGTTCATTTCATTTATTTTTGTTTAGCTGCTGAAGATTAAACTCTTAATTCATCAATACTACTAATGTGAAATATACAAAATAAACATGTTTATTTATTTACAAAACAGCTGTTATTAACTTTATATTTAGAAGTTTGGAAGTTCATATTTATATTGTCACCTTCACCTTTAGATCAGTGCATCTGCAAAAGTTGAATGTTTAAACATGAATTTAATGTAAAATATATCAAACTTCATGTTCAAACATTGTAACAGATGCTAGGGTTATCACAACATAATTAAGGTTACGATTGATACAAATTATTAAAATTTGTTATTAAAATACATACTATGAACAATATTTTACAACAGGGTTCTGTTCTTTTGTCTGCCATTGTCTTTTGTCTGAATTGTCTGCCAAGACCAGAACACATCCGCCTTCGTCAATTATCTTCACTCTCTTTCCTGCCAATTCAGACTTGCAATTATTTTGCCTACTACTATATCGATATATCAGAAATATCGATGAATACATTTCGATGAATCGATATATTAGTATCGATATTTTCTTTAGATAATATCGGCCATATCGATATGTTGGTCCGATATATCATTAAATATTGACGTTATAGTCCCTACTCAAAATCATCATTATTTATTATTTCTTTATTTAACTATAATATTGTGATTACAATGTCTTTTACTTTGGAAGCATCAAAAACTGGTAAAGACTGCATTATATTCAACAAACACAAATATCGGGAGTCTTACCCTTTAAAAATGGGGACATCGTCTGGCGCTGTCTAGGCAGAACATGTAAAGCCTCAATCAAAACCAGCAGTGACAAATGTGCTATATTTTCTTCTAACGATGCAAACTCTGGACATCACCCGTTCACCTTGAGACCCCTCACGCCTACTCAGACCCAACCGGGACGAGATAATACAGCTGCTGCTCCAAGGGACTCCCCAACACCCTCACCCCAACCAAAACCTCACACATCTTCAAGTAGGGGAGACTGTTGTACCTTGGACATGGTGTACCTCGGACCAGTCCGCGTATCTAGTAAGTGCTGCAACCTAGCGGACTCTAGGCGAACCCTGTTCACCACTGTGGTCTAAGCCAGTACACCTGTTGAGTTTGGAAGCCGCGTGTTGTTTTGTTCGGGTTTGCGTAAATAAAATTGATTTCAAGTGACCAAAGTAACATTTTCGCGTACCATTTGAGTGGCCGTGTTTCCGGAGAGTGTGCACTAGGATTACCTCTGACTTACTACGTGAATAACACACATTTTGGTGAGTAAACCACCCACTTTGTTTTGCAAATTGGTTAGGTATTTCTTGTAGGCGGCCATGTTTGCTAAAAATGAGACCATCGTGTACCTTGGACACAAACGTCATCATGTACCTTGGACCGCTGGTCCATGGTACAAGACCTTATGACATGTGTTTTGTATTTATGTTACAGGTGTTTGGAGGGAAATATATCATGCCGCGAAGCAAAGAAGGAAAGAAAAGAGCTCCGGTAGACGAAGTTTCTTTGAAAAAGGCTATTGAGGCTGTAATCTCAAATGATCCAGAAAAGAAAATGTCCTACAGGGAGGCCACAAAAGTGTTTGGTATAAGTAAAACTACCCTACTGAGATATGTCACTAAATTTAAAAGTGCTGATAATCCCAATGAATCAGCGTACTGTTCACCTAAGTACGCGGTAAAGCAGGTATTTACAGAAGAAGAAGAAAATGGCCTAGTGATCTATATTAAAAATGTCGCCCGCATGCAGTATGGATTGACCAAAAAGGGTGTGAGACTCTTAGCTTTTGAATATGCTAGAGCCAATAAGAATAAAATGCCTGACAACTGGAGTGAGGAAGAAATTGCCGGTGAAGAATGGATGAGGGGGTTTTTAAAAAGGCACACAGACTTGTCAGTTCGAAAACCAGAGGCAACAAGCTTGAGTCGCATGACAAGCTTCAACAGAACCAATGTCGGGCTTTTTTTTAACAATATAAAAGAAGTCCATAGAAAGTATGGTCCTATTGCACCTGACAAAATTTGGAATTTGGACGAAAAGGGCCTCAGCACAGTCCAACAGCAATCCAAAATAATTGCCCCAAAGGGGGTAAAACAGATAGGCAGTGCTACGGCGGCTGAAAGAGGGTCCTTAGTGACAATGATCGCTGCTGTAAATGCAATTGGCAACTCGTTGCCCCCTATGCTAATTTTTCCTCGTGTTCATTTCAAAGATAGAATGCTGTTTGGGGGACCAGCAGGTTGTATTGGGGCCGCAAATCCTTCTGGATGGTCAACTGAAGTGACCTTTATAAAATTTTTGGACCACTTTTTGAACACTGTCAAGAGCTCGAAGGATGATCGTGTCTTGCTACTTTTAGACAATCATGAGACCCATCTTACTCCAGAAGTCCTCGACAAGGCATCAGACGTAGGCATTGTGATGGTTACTTATCCCCCCCATACTTCACACAGGCTACAGCCTTTAGACCTGTCCGTGTACGGTCCTCTGAAGACTTACTACAATCAAGCTGTTGAAGCATGGCTGCTAAACAACAAGGGAAAGCCCTTTGATATATATAGCGTTGCAGAAGCCCTAGGCACGGCTTATCCAAGAGCATTCACTCCAAGTAATGTGATGTCTGGATTTAGGAAATCAGGAATATTTCCATTCGATGAAGCGGTTTTCACTGACGAAGATTTCCTGTGCTCTTACGTGACTGATAGACCTATGGATGCTCCAAGCGCAGAACCATCCTCTTCAAGCTCTATCCCCGTGACCTTTCCAATCGTTGAACCGTCCAACTCAGCAACCACTTCTTGTTCGTTCTTAGATCCTGGACCATCTAGTTCATAATCAGTCGTTTCTTGTCCTCCACTATCATGCACATCATCAGTTCCTCAGCCTTCATGTGCAACTTTATTTACAACATCAAATACGCCACACATGAAAAAGCACCAAAACCATTCCTTACCCCTGAAGAGGTTCGACCTTATCCGAAGGCGGAGCAACGTAAGAAGAAGAGGCAAGGTAGACGACCAGGGAGAACCATGATTGCTACGGAAACGCCAAGAGAAAAATGCAATTAAGGAACAAAATTCCAAACGAGTTAAGACAAAAGAGGCTGTAAATAAAAGAAAAAGTATTTCAAAAGATCTTGGATCCTCCTTTGAGACTACCGAACAGAAGAAAATTAAGAAAAAAAATCAATAAAAATCAAGCCAAGAAGATGAAGTTAATTAAACAGGAATATAGCTCATCCTCTGATTCAGATGAGGCGTTAAGCCTTGTTTCCACTGATAATGAGGACAGCGACGAAGAAGAATGCTTGTATTGTGGTTCTTCTAAGTTGAGTGATCAAGATGGAGAAGAGTGGTGCAAATGCACTTCATGTGGCCGTTGGGTGCACTATTTGTGCGCCGGAATTGAAGGGCAGGAATGGAAAGTATATTTGTGTGACTTTTGTGAAAAAAGACAGAAATAAACCTTAATGTCTCTGATAAATGAGTGAAAACCCATGTTTTTCTTACATATTTCATGTTTGTTTTATATAATTTCACGTAAAACCATAATAAACCTTAAACATATATTTAAATACACAATTCTTTATTAAACCTTTAGTTTATTATACCTAGTCCAAGGTACATGAGGTATGTTCCAAGGTACACGACCATCTTGTACCTTGGACCACTTTTCAAAGGGTCTGAATGGTATTTTTTTTGTGGTCTATGGTTAGCAATTGTGGCAAATATACCCATACTATCTTGTGCGGGAAGGTTGGAACTGTAATTACAGACGTATTAAGTTTCAAAACTCTGATTTTTTCTTGGCAATAAAAAGCAAAAATGTAAAAAGTGGTCCAAGGTACAACAGTCTCCCCTACACCTATTACAACTCGTAGTACGGTGGCTACCTCTCAACTAATGGACTCTCATACATTACCACTAGTACATAATATCTCGGTAGCCTATTTGAGAGTATGGCAGCTGAAAATGTCTACCTAAAAAATGAGCTTTCCATTGTGAAAATGTCTACCTAAAAAAAAAAATTTCCACAGTCAACAACACCTGTTTTTAAAACATGTTTCTTATTTAATAAACAGTTAACATTCCAAAAATGAGTTTTTATTCCGTAGTGTAGTGAAAAGTATCGTTCAAAACTCGAGTGAACGTGTTTTGTATGTTCTCGACCATTTGAAGTGCTCGACAAGTCTCGCACTTCAAACATATGGTCTCGAACATGCAAAACCCCACTTTCCACTCTTGTTATGAAATATACTATTGTGTCTACCATTCAATTGATTAACTTATTATTTGAAGAAAAAAAAATAACCTTCTTCGCTTATTACAATAAACATAGATACAAGAATAAAGAAACTTCTAAAGACTAAGCTCTTTCAATTAAAAAACAATTATATATCTCCAGTTACTATACTAATTACAATCAAGTAAACAATTTATATACAGAATAATTAATGAACAATTTAACATTTGTAAAATATATAAATTGCATTGGAAATATACACATATATACTTGAAATACATTAAAATTTTTAATACGGGCTCATAATATTATACAAATAACTCAAATATTGAAACATTTAACTTCCAAGTTAAGTAGATTATTGACCAATTAATTATAGTGGACATTACGCTAAAATATGTATTAGTGAAGATAAAAAAACAGAAAAAAACATACCATATAGGTTAAGATAAACATACTGTAGAAATTTGAGCCACTTAGCACAATAAAAAGCTGACTGAGAGTTTTAGTGTTCATACTTATGTTAGAGTAGATTAATATGCACACTATTAATTAGCTTATATTGATGATAGAATAGGACGTCTTTATGAACAATGCACCCCTATATATTTTGATAATTATAAAATTGCATTGAATAAACACTAATGACTTAAAGCTATTTTTTTCACACATACTTTTTTTATTAAAAATAAACAAAACAAGAGTAAACAAAGAAGGCAATAAGATTCAAGAAATACCAATTCAATATAAAAACTATATACCATATGCACAATATAAAAAATAAACATACTCCTCAAACGTACTTAAATTTGTTTACTCACTATATGATAAGTCCAAGGTCCTGATAGTCCGAGATGACTATAGCCCTGGCGTCCCTGTTCTTCCTGACGCGTATTGTCCCATTCATAATCCAGGCCGACTCATATCGCTTCCGTTTTGCGGTCTCCTTTGCTTCCTGGAAGAGTTTATTGTAAAATGGAGACAGATTTTCATTGAAGTAAACGCGATGTTCCCCTGTTCCCACGATGTCCTTGGAACACAGTCTCAACCTCCTTCCGGCAGCCAACCATCTCTGCTTCGTTACCTTGCTGACGAACTGGATCAAGAAGACGGGGGGTCGATCTCTTCGAGTCGGTAGTCGATGGGCTGCTTGCAACTCCGAGACGTTGAAAGGTTGTTGAATTGCAGCTGCCACCTTCTGCAAGATGACATCAGCCTTCTCGTCTTGAGACTCCTGATATAACCCGTGTATCTCTAGATTTACCGCCCGTCCATATTGCTCTAGGGAGCTAATTCTTCGTGCGAGAGCATTAAACGCTCTGTCTTTCTCCAGGCACTCTAACTTCAGACTTTCTACATCCTTCTTCAATGCTTCATTGGCTACTTTGTAACCCCACACTTCCTCCAGGAGCTCATCGTATCTTAAAAATGACATCGACTTGGACATTGCATCTACACTAACCTTGACGTCGTCTAGGGCGTTTAGTCGAGAATTTATGTGAAGCAAAAGGGTCTTGACCGACGCATCCTCTTCCGCACCAGGCTCCATATCACTCAGAACAGAGCTCACACTGCCTACGCGGGAGACTCCAGTAGATGTTCTGCAGTCACTACACGCCCATTTACCCCTAGCCTCCACAGACATTATTACGCCACTTGGTTTCACGGACACTACAATTGAAGTCGTACTTTCTACCACACATTGAACAATTAACATAGTCACCATTCTCAGGCAGACAAACCGAACACTTTGCACAATTCATTGCGAATAAATTAATAATTCAACTATACGAGATTAATAAATAACAACTTTTATAAGCATATATAAAGAAACAATTTAAACCAATATATTCTTGTACTGTACATGCCCTTCAAGAAGCAAGCAAAAAACCGGCCGAGCAGCTTATCAGTAAGCAGCCTTCCGCTCGATTACGAGTCCAACTGATAACTGAATAAGAATAAGAATATATTTATTTTCTCGAAATATATACATAAAATACATATAATTACATTTAAACATAAAAAGGTTTCTTCTTAATTCTCTGTTAACAAAATAAAACTTATACTACTAGAACAAAAACCTTTCATAAATTACATATTTCAAGAAAATACTAGGACCTCCTAAGGCAATGCCTGTTTAAGAGGTTCCTTCTTTTCAAATAAATCTTAATATGCGCATGAGCAAATAATATTAATTTAAAATAAAAAATCCCAATTCTTCAAAATATAAACACTAATATAAAAGCATAAATAGCTTAAACCTTAACTCTAAATTTAATGTTATCCTAACCCTGACAGTATAGCTATATAATACAATAATAGGAACAAAATAAAAACGAAACAATTTATGACTAACCAAATATGTATACTTTACTATGTTATCTGAAATAAATATATGATACAGTGAATAAGTATTTACAAGGTATTAAAATTTATATGATTATAAATGAATAATAAAAATATGTTTGAAAGTGTATTGCTTTAAACTTGAATATTTACAAGGTAATCTATACTTTCTTGCTTTAATAACCAATTTTTTACTTTGTTGGAAAATAATTTTATATTTTTCAAATTTTGCAGAACAATTGGTAATGAGTTAAACATTTTTGGTCCCAGAAATAAATAACTTTTTGTATAGAAAGTGAGATTTGGTTTGGGAACCATAAATGCATCCTTTTTTCTTAGCTTAACTTTATGTATTTCGACAATTTCAGGCAAATTTCTCTTCATTACATAGTACATTTTTAAAACTTTATGAACAAACATATATTTTAATGGTAATATCTGTTGTTTTAAAAATAAATGATATGATGCTTCCATTGTTGCTTTCTTACAAATTATTCGAATAAACTTTTTTTCTTGTATAAATATGTGCCTAATATTTGATTCATAAGTCAAGTCCCACCCCAGCAAAAGAGCCCGTCAATGAATAATAATGACCAGTGGGTGGAAACGGGTAAATGAAGTTGTGTGTGAGTTGGCAACGCTAATTCTAGGATGCCTAGGCAGTCGCCTTACAAACCATTATTACGTTACTCTTTCATATTTAATATAATAATAAAAGGTATAATTATTCTTACTTTGATTTTTTTTTCAATTCAAACCCACAGATCACTACTTGTTTCGTGTAGATAAATGTGTTCTAAACAGCTAAACATGTACTGTATGTATTTTTGGACATGACATAATAGTTAGTGTATAATTTAAACGGATAAATCATTTAAAGTTCGATATATCGGTTAACCGATATATCGATATATTTCTTTCGATATTATCGTGAGATCGATATTTGGTTTGCGATACATCGGTATTTCGATATATCGATATGTTGAAAATATTTGCCATCCCAACTACATGGACTGTTGTTGACAGGCTGACTCCAGTCAGCTGACAAAACCCTTTGTTCGACCAAAGACCACGGTTTAAGCACACGTTATCTGTGGTTTAATGTTTCTGCTGCCTCAACACTCACTACCCCACCAGGCCACCGATCCATACTCCAAGTGCGTATCTCAAAGGAATGCATGAAAATCGCGCCCTGTGTAAATCGCGCCCCATCAAAAATCTGGGTAAATCGCGCCCTGTCTACCTGAACTTCTGAGTCACGGGCCGCGAGCGTCACTTGACAGCCCTTTTCATAAGGGGAATGACCGGGAATGGCTCACCTCTCGGTTTATCCCTGGTAGCTTTCTCTTTAGTCTTAACCTAACCTAACCTAACCTAACCTATGAATGGATAAAGTGCGAAGGGTTAATATTGTGCTAATTGACGTTGACGAGGGTTGACGTGACGACGCATGGGGCGCGATTTTCACAGGGCGCGATTTACAGAGGGCGCGATTTACAGGTTACCTCTCAAAGACCTAGGATAATTTTGCCTACTACACAGGCTGAACCTGCAAAAACCTTTGTTCGAACAAAGACCACGGCAGAAAAGTTCTAGTTCTATTCTCCATAAGATCAATAATATCAAATGGTTATGCTGATATTTTACGTAGACTATATTTGCGATAAAACTATGTTTGATAAGTAAATGTTGTGGGTATTGTAATAAAGAATGTTGATTGCTACGAATAATTTAACTTATGTGTATTTAATTGATGTATGAGTGAGCGGGGGTGGGTGAGAAGCACATTTCATGTATGGGTGGGTGGCTGGGTCAGTACCAAACTACTGTATTGGTGGGTCATTATCTAATGTCATAACTAATGAAGAAACAAAATCTATTATACCCCTATGTGACAATGAATATATAGAACATAAAGCAAAAAACATAATAAACCCATTGAGAACTAATATGTTCATTAAGACAGAAATTTACTGCTAACTATCTCAAACTACACTTCAGTCTTAAACCACCACTTTATAGTCACAAAATTTAAACATTTTCTGGAGGGTGTCTCACGCTTGCGCACAACTCATTGCATGTGGTCCTTGGCTTTTGGTTTTCAAAACAAAGAGCCAGTTCGTGGTTGTAAAAATAATGGTACTGAAAAATGCGTGTACAGGGTAAATATCAACAAAGAAATAGAAAAAACTCTGGAGACATATTGTGTCTAACTCTCTAACTTCTCTCGCCAGTATCGCACGACTTCTATATTTTCTTTCCCTTTAGAGTCCTGTTAATGGTCAAACATTTTCTGCATCCTTGTAAAGATCTATGATTCAATGCACGTGCATGATTTGCGTCTTCAGCATGAACGTTACCTTGAATCGTGAGTGAAAATGCAAATTATGCACACACTTTGAACCACGGATCGAAGATCAATGAGTAATTGAAATGACCTTCAACTCTGTCATCGTCCTTATCTCTCAACATATGTGTTATCTGCTTTGGCGCAAAGTTACTGCACGTGTGCTTGTAAAGCTATCGCACGACATGTTCCAACCTGCACACACGTGAATGATCATTAAGTACGATTACAAGGTCATTATTCTTATCCCAAGCAGCCTTACGTGTTTAATGGTAACAAGTCGTGGGTCGCAGTCAGATGACACTGCGGAATTCCACTTTATGTGGCTTCAACTATACTGTTTAATACGAATAAATACTGTACAAAATTACGCTGTGAACGATGATCGTTTTCATGATTGCTAGGTCACTTCTAAAAAATTGTTATAATTGGACCCGACATTAAGTGACCTGGGTGTTATATTTAGCACATACAGGGGTTTCAGCAGCAGAGGGGAAATGTTCCACCTCTCAGCTGTCGTCCATCACGGGCGTTATTACGTCTGCCTTCAAGTTTCCATGAACTTCCGCAACATTGTTTTGTTGAAAAAACATTATATTGCAATATTAAAGTTTGTTTCGTTTCTTTTTACATTATTATTAATTGTGTTATTGTTATTTGAATACTAACGGTTTCATTTAATCGTTCTAAGACCGATTCTTTGTTGTTAATCAAACCAACCAATGGTCACTGCTGCTAATGATGTAGTGGGCGGGGCTTGTCTGAGTAGAACAGTAATGATATTGCGCCGCAGACCTCAGCTTACTGTCCTCAGTTGCCACGACAATTTTAAAATGAAATGACAGTGAGGGGAGAATAATTATCCATCTTACTTTCACAACTAAAAGATTTTTATACCTCTCGAAATGTTAAGTTTGTTCTTCAAGTGTTGGAAATATCCAACAAATGATCTTTAAAACTTTTTAAAATCTGGCGAGGATAAAGTGGGCTAAGGTCAAAATAAGACCGGTCCAAGGATGTCCGCTAGTGGCCCTACTACTGCCCTTCCACGAACTGAAATTGCAATCAAATAATTGTATGCTTAACTGTTTGCATTAAACATATCGGTGGGTATGTGTGGACAAATGTTTGTTTCATTTGAAGTAAAGTTTAATACATTTTCCGACGAAAGTTTTCCATGTGTTGAGTTGATTGTAATAGCACAGAATAAGTAGGATGCCCTCTTCATTTATCAGTGGAGTGTTTTAGGTATAGTAACCCCAGATATTCAGTCGTCCTCAAGTCATTTCGCCGATCAATACACCCCTTCGTGATTCTCTTATTCTACATACACTAAAGAAGAAGAAAGATGGCGAATGGGTGTGTATGGTGTGTACAATACCACTGCATGTGTATGGGTGGGTGGGTGGGTCAGTACCACTGCATATGTATGGGTGGGTGGGTCAATACTACTGCATGTGTATGGGTGGGTGGGTGGGTCAATACCACTGCATGTGTATGGGTGGGTGGGTGGGTGGGTCAATTCCACTGCATATGTATGGGTGGGTGGGTAGTCAATACTACTGCATGTGTATGGGTGGGTGGGTGGGTCAATACCAATGCATGTGTATGGCTGGGTGGATGGGTCAATTCCACTGCATGTGTATGGGTGGGTGGGTCAATACTACTGCACGTTAATGGTTAGGTGGGTGGGTCATTACTACTGCACGTGTATAGGTGGTTGGGTTTCCACTGCATGTGTATGGGTGGGTGGGTGGGTCAATACCACTGCATATGTATGGGTGGGTGGGTCAATACCACTGCATGTGTATGGGTGGGTGGGTGGGTCAATACCACTGCATATGTATGGGTGGGTTGGTCAATACCACTGCATGTGTATGGATGGGTGGGTGGGTCAATACCACTGCATGTGTATGGGTGGGTGGATGGGTCAATACTACTGCACGTTTACATTTGAGAGTTTAGCTGGTCGTAATAAACTGAGTACAGCAGATGGCTATCTATTAGAAGTACAGTTATTGTTAGAAGTACAATAAAATATGTTGGAATAGTTTGTAAGAATGAGTTATAAGTGAGTTATTCCCAACGTCTGCTTCCTTGAGGTACTCCACGTTATTACCCTCAAGGACTCTCATTAACACACCTTTTACTCCAGGGTGTGGCTCTGGAGTCAGATATAAGACTTGTCCTACTTTCACCTTCCATCCATCACGTATACAATAACGACCTCGGTTATAACACAGTCAATGGGCTGTGAACTTTCTCCGGGATTATAGCCTGAAGTCGCAGACACGTTGAGGCTTCCCCAAGAATACAACTCCATGGCTCTGGCAGACTGGAGGGGAATTTAATTATCTCCCAATTCCCAATCAGGACAACTTTACTACTGCACGAGTTTGCTCGGATGGGAGGGTTTATTATCACTGCACATGTAAGGGAGGGTGGGATGGTTTATCACCACTGCAAGTGTATGGGTGGGTGGGAGGTTGCATCACCAATACACGTTATGTGTTAATGGGAGTATATTTACCACCACTGCACGTGTAAGGGAGGGAGGGGTGGTTTATCACCATTGCACGTGTATAGGTGGGTGGGTTGGTTTATCACCACTGCACGTGTAAGGGAGGGTGGGTTAGTTTATCACCACTGCAAGTGTATGGGTGGGTGGGAGGTTGCATCACCACTACACGTTATGTGTTAGTGGGAGTATTTACCACCACTGCACGTGTAAGGGAGGGAGGGGTGGTTTATCACCATTGCACGTGTAAGATAGGTGGGGTGGTTTATCACCACTGCACGTGTATGGGTGGGTGGGTTGGTTTACCACCACTGCACGTGTAAGGGAGGGTGGGGTGGTTTACCACCACTGCACGTGTAAGGGAGGGTGGGGTGGTTTATCACCATTGCACGTGTAAGGGATGGTGGGGTGGTTTATCATCACTGCAAGTGTAAAGGATGATGGGGTGGTTTATCACCACTGCACGTGTAAGGGAGGGTGGGGTGGTTTATCACCACTACATGTGTATGGGTGGGCGGGAGGGTTCATCACTACTGCAAGTGTATGTGTGGTCGAGGGGAGTCATCTCCACTGCACGTATATGGGTGTGCGGGGGTTTCACCACCACTGCATGTATATTGGTGGGCGGGGGGGGGGGGAGGATTCACCACTATTGCAGGAGTATGGTTGGTTTGTGCAATCCCCTACAATATTAATAGCCTTAGGTGGTGAAAGATTCGCCGTTCTTCCTGGATCGGTCTTGTCCGAATAAAATAACTTTGGTACCGTCGGAACGGCCACGTCCCGCTGGTCTGAAATGACAAAACTCTGAGTTTTAATTTGCTGTCAAACTTAGAATAAGTAAGCAATAATTTTCTAACTAGTTTAGGAATTTGCTTTTCACTGTGACATTTGTGTTTAAGAACACGTTTTTATGAGTGAAATTGCTTGTGAGTCGCCTTTAACCTGCCACTGTAGCGAGATTAAAAATAAAATAATTTCTTGTGGATGGATGAAAGTATGATTCATTGAAATTAGTTTGGTATAGGACTTTTTTAATAATTCAAACAAGTTAATAAGAAATTTATTTTTTTTTTTTGTAAACCCTAGCAAACTCAGTAACGACAAACGCTAGACAACATTTCTTTAATGAAACATTCTTTGGATGAGGACATTTCTTGAAGTTATCAAATTCTTTTGGGATGAAGAAGGATTTTAGACGGGGAAAATTCGTTTTATTTGAACATTTCAGTTCCGAGGGCAGTCTGTTATAAAAGAGCACTCCAGCACACAAAGGATCTCTCTGGAACAGAACCAGGCGATGTGTTGGGGTACGCAGATTGTCACAATGAAGTGTAGGAAATTTACCTTAAAGATGTAAAGTGAAGAAAGAGTAAGCAAATTTAGTTCTTTAAACCCCCCACATGAACTCAATGGAGAGAGTCCCTTGATAATATGAACAGCTCTTTTCGGTTCCAAAAATACTTTTGATGCAGTAAAAGAGCCACCCATACCTCAATACCGTAGGGTAGCATAGATAAAAAACAACCATGATGAATTTAGTAGCATGCTTTTGGTGTCCAGTAGTGAACGTAATCGACTGAGCCAACCACACAGTTCGGACACATGGGCAGACCAAGCAAGACCAAAAGTCAACCCAAGAAACTTTATTGAGGAAACCTCCACGATTCCAAGAGCCCACATCAAGTTGGAGAGGCTAATAATTTGTTGTCGAGAACTTCGTGACAGCTGTTTTTTTCTTTTTCTTTTTCAGAGTTCAAAACTAGGCAATTATTGGATAAATAGCTTTTAAACGAGTAAAAAATCGTCTTTCCAAGTCGTTTCTTGAGCCTCGGAACGACCGGGTCGTGTCGACTGCATATCAAATTGGCTTTCCTAAACGAATACGTGCACCTGCATCATTAATATAAATAAAAAAAGTAAGAGCCCAGGAATACTGCCCTGAGGACTCCACAGCTCCTGTACTCAGATCGGATTCCAGCCACCTTAACAAATTGTTTTCTGTTTGCAAAGTAAAACTTTAAAAATTGAAGGGGGTTACCATGAACTCACATTTAATAGATTCCCGAGTTTTCCTTCGAACCACATTCCATACAGTCTTCTGTATACATCTGGAGCGATGGACCTCGTCAGAAATCTTGGCCATCTTTTCCTCAAGAAGAAATTTCCGAAACAGTATCTACGATGTTTAACATTATTTTCAGATTAGGGTCGTTTGAATTACGCTCATGTGGAGTATGGAAGTCTTTAAAGGCGACTGTGCTAGTAGTTAGTTCTCCAGCCATGCGTATGGCAGGGCCGGCACCCTTGTCAGCCTTCCCTTACTCCCCACCAAACCCACAAGGTTAATAGTATTAATAATTAGAACATATTTATACAGGGGGAAAATATGGAAACGCTTTTACAACAAGGGAAAAAATACATAGATAATATGTTAGTTTAATTTTTTAATAACTGTCTTCCATAAAGTATAATTTTTTATCAGAATAATTTACTAAAAACCGTTAAATAGCGGAGAAATAATATTGTTCACATTAGTAACTTTGAAATTCAAATGACCTCTAATCTGGAAAGGATAAACTTTTCGAAGTCCGGTTTGCGGCAACCAATTACTCTTGAATAGACCTTTCATTTGATACCAAACTGGACCTAGGTTTACGTTGAAGATTTTCGTTCAACTCCTCGTGGACCGTTCCTCTCAAAAGATGAAATCTTCACTAATGGCGTCAAAAAGAATGTTCTTTGTAACCATGATCATGTACAAGATTTTAATTTTACAAGTGAAGTATTAGAAGTTGTGAAAGTGTTTCCATATTTTTTTTCCACCATTAGATTAAATCCAATTGGAGACGTAAAGCGATGTCTGTTTTTTTTTTTTTTTTTCTCTCAGAGGGACCCTATGTCTAAAGTGAGCGGAAATCACGTTTACTTTTAATACTAAAGTCTCGAAACTGTAAACCCATACGACGAAGGGATTCATGAGCATTTCCCAGATAAACGACAGTCGAGAGTCGAGTTCATCAATAGTCCGAGCAGACGGTCACGCACGCAAAACGACCTGCAACTTCCTCTTTGCGCTTATTGATTGTGACTGGAATAATGTTGTAGTTTCACCACTTCCTCAATAAACAGATGCTCCACTAACCGACTGTACAGCCAACAAACATAACCTAAACTAAGACACACACCAAGATCTGATGTCAGATAAACACGTCCACCAGATCACGGTATATAGTGTGCACCAGAAGCAAGAGCTGTGGGTCAGTAGACAACTAGGCAGATTGATTGGTCGGGGTATCAGCTGATTAAAAGGATATCCGTGTGCACAGAGTTAGTTATCTGTATTCTGTGGCCGTGAGGTCCAAGCGACAAACCAAACGGTACGGTATTTATCCCGTTAGTCGGTATTTTGGTCGACTAAACAAACGTCAAAACTCCAACTAATATTTCTGCCGCTTATCTTAATTAGTAGGTTTAGTCGGCCGGTGTCATTACTAAACACTAAAGCTTCCGGCAACGACCTCGTCAAGGTTTTGTTTACAATACATCAACAAACATTTCGCCAGTCAATGACGTGGCATCCTCAGTGGTATTGAGAAACCGCCAGTCTCATAAATAAATAGCACTGACGATGCCATCACAGTGACGGCTAAACGTTTGGTATATATTGTTGATATCTTGAGGTGGCATAAACGTACTGTTTGTGTTATGTATTGCTAGAAAAAGGTTTTAATTTTTATTTTTCAGTAATAACAGACATTAAACACCGTTATGGTGTGAAAATAAAAAATTTATGAAAATCATGCATAATTTTGTAAGTAATTTTTTTTTAGTCTTAAAAAATACTTTTACAAACGAAGAGAACGTAATAATTGTCGTAGTAGTTTTTAAATTAGTTTAAAAAGTCTCTTTTAAAGACCGCGTGTTTTCCAATCAGACGACGTTTTTTTCTAAACCTTTATCTATTACCGTTATTGAAATACCGATCTTGAACTGATACTTTCGTGATGTCCCCCTCCTCCTCCCCAGGGTTGTCGACCACACTAGGTTTTTATGTTCACCTAAGTGATCATTAACACTAATCAAAATTTAAACTGCCTTCAGCTAAAAATGCGTTCTCAACACACAGAGCAGGTAGGCCTAATACAAATGTATTGCATTACATAATGTATTTATTTGTATTATTTGCTCTATGGGTCAACCCTTATCAGTTCCGGACCTAGCTATTTAACCCTTTACAAGACAAAAATATCGACAAGTATTAAAAGGATAACAAATTTAATTCTAGGTCTGTTTGGTACATGAAACATTATGCGTAGTAAACACTTTTCTATATGATTTTATGGGTGGCAAAATAGTTGCCACTGCCCGTTTATGTAGATAACTATATCAAACGATCACAAATAAAATGGAAAATGACAATGGACAAATTTTTATTAAAATACTACTGTAGATGATTATTTATACATTAATATTGTATTGTATTTAGGTAATTTAAAAGCCTTAACCATCTTTATTGTTGTTAACAAACAAAACCGTCCACGTCACTAAATAATGTGGTCTTAGCAGGTGAATTTGTACACTACTGCTATCTGCTGGACAAATGGTCAAGCTCATGTTTAAAAAAATACTCCACAGATAACAGCAGAAGTCAGAACCACCGCCTAGTCAGATAACTAAATTCATGACTTGATATAACAGAAATTATTAGGTGGCAACCTAGTGTTAAACTGCTGTTTTATCGACGCGCAGCTGTGCAGATTTAGATCAAGGGCGTGACCCAATTGCATCAAAACATTATGCTACATGCAGTGTTTGAACACGATATATATATCCTAGCTGACAAGTGCAGCTGTTTCAAGTGTTGTTCATTTTACGAAATATGTCTTCATCGAGATAACGTTTACATACGAAAAACTATACAGTAAGTTAGTCATATAAAAACATCGACTCGACCCTTACGAGGCGGTCACTGACAAATTGTAAAGGGCGATTGTTTACGTGTTTACGGAGTATTTGTATTTTGGTATTTCTTATAATTAGACCAGTATTTAAAATAAAAACATATCAAACATGTTAAGTGTTGGAAAGTTAAACTATTAAAACGTATATTAATATCAATAATAATAAGTGTCGTAAAAAATTATAAGTCTGTTATAACTTGTAAACCTTTGAGGTTTACTTAACTGCTACACGTTTGCATAAGATTCCCTCATAATTAATAATAATAATAATAAAATAAAAATAACTATTAACATTAAAAATGAGACAGAGGTTTTATTACAACAGGAAATACGGTACAGGAAGTGGAGTTGGTAAAATTTGAGTAGGACATCCTGAGAGTATGAACTCAGAAAACAAGGGATCGGATGTCAAGAAAGCAGGGTCAGCACTGTACACAGGATGACCAGAATAATAAAATTTTAGACTCACCAAAATTAGGCCGATGAGCGCTGATGCGGCGGAGATTCAGCAGAAGCTCCGCAGGACCGCCCATTACGAAAACGGGCCTATAGGGTGATCCGTAATATGAGCCATCGATAATAATTGGTTGTCCGAAATTGTAGGCGTGTGTAGTGAGTGGCAGGGGTAATGAGATACTAGGGAAGGAGTTGGGAAAGAAAAGGGGAGTCTGAGGAGAGTTCGAAAAGTGATAGGACTTCGGGAAATAGACCAATAGGGAGGACCAGCACCGAGAGTTCCAACTACCTAGACTTCGTCAATCCGCCCTGCAGAGCAAACACGGGACGAGCTAGGAGGATTTGGAGCCATGGTCCAACCCCTTGCGATATGAACCCCCGGAGGACTTCACGAGCGGCCAACCTGAACCTGAGGGACCACTGGACTTGCAGCCTATCCTGAGGACCAGAGAGGCCACCTCAAGGGACTGCAAGCGACTCCACCCACCCCCAAGGGACTACAGGCAACTCCAGACCTAACCAGCCCACCTGACCCTGAGGGACAAGCGGATGCCGGATCCACTACGGCCCGTGGACACTACCTGCAGGAGACATAGAGTCCAGAGGTATGTTAAAATTTGTATAACACCTCCAGGTTTTAAGGGAAACGAAAATATAAATTTGGTAAATGAAAGGAAATTTTGTAAGGGCGTTCAATTACGTTTTCCCTACACCAAATCGTAATCCGACAGGCAGTACATAATCATATAAGAAGCTAATAATAATCGTAATTTAATAATAAAATATAATTCACTGTTTGAGGGAATTGAGTTTGGTAAAGTTAATGTGTTGAGATTGTTAATTTAAATTGTAAATATATAAATACGTAAATCCATGTAATTGATCATTGTCCGTATAAGTGGTTGTTTCGAGTTGATATAGATATATAGTAAATAAATAAATATTGCGTTGAATATATATAAACCATGAATGTTGAATGATTCTTGGGAAGAATAAAGTATAGCAACTAGGGCCATTTGAATTTATTTAACTTATCTCTTGAAAGATATTTGTAAAATAATATAACTTATTAAATCGTACGGTAAATTGATTAGGTTGTCATATTTAGTAAGGTTGGTATATTATTGTTTGATTGTTAATTTTGATTGGAAATAATTGATTGATAATTTCTTGAGTATAACTTGTTATTGAATATATAATTTTAACTTGTTAGTATAGACGTTTTGCATATATAATACTAGTTTAGTTTGATTTTTAATTTGACGTTTGTATCATCATTTGGAAGATTGTGATTTAATAGTATAGGGGTTTGTGGTCGATTGCTGTAAATAATATTTCTTGAATTTATTGATTTACCTTGGTATAAGTTAATCTGTTTAGATTGTTAAGATTATAAATATATAAATACGTAAATCCATGTAACTGATCATTGTCCGTATAAATGGTGATTTTGAGTTTATATATATATATATATATATATATATATATATATATATATATATATATATATATATATATATATTAAATGAGTAAATATTGCGTTGAATATATAAACCATTATTATTGGATAATTCTTGGGAAGAATAAAGTATATCAACTAGGGCAATTAGAATTTTGGCTTATCTCTTGGAAATATTTGTAAAATAATGTAACTAAAATCGTACTGTCAATTGATTAGGTTGTCATAGTTAGTAAGACTGATATATTATTGTTAATTTTGATTGGAAATAATTGATTGATTATTCTTGGGGATAGCTTGTTATTGAATATATAATTTTCACTTGTTAGTGTAGACGTGTTGCACATACAGTATAACGCTTATTTAGGTGACTCTTAATGTGACGTTTATATAATTATTTGCAGGATTGTGATTTAGTAGGATAGGAGTTTGCTGTCGCTTGTTGTAAATAATATTCTTGAAATTATTGATTTGTATTGTCTATTATTGGATGAGAAGGGTATATTGAAGGAGGTGTATAGTGTAAAATAGGATAAGATAATTGTAAAAGGGATTGTCAAGATGATATACTGTAATAATAAATTTGTGTTGTACTTTCACCAGTGTCAATAGTTATTCCAGGTCCTGGTTTCCTACACTAGCTAAGCGAGTCATTAAGGTTATATTTATTTCTCATTACTTATGTAACAGTCATTTGTGATTTAACATTTTTAAACACTTTGAGTTTTGGAGGAAGTAAGAGGTTTACTTGGTGGAGAGAGTTTACAAACTTTAACTGAAATAAAGTAATTATGAACTTCATATTGTGCTTCATATTGTGACTTAGAAAAATATTTCTGTGATTTCCAGTTCCGTTAAAATTAACCATAAGCAAACATATCGCACGCAAGTCTGGAAACGTAACCCTTTTAGGACCATTAATTTTATGGGCATTTTTTGTGTGACATTTTTTTTTTGGAGGATCCGAAGGTAAAAATTTTTAAACTCATTGTATCAGCAAGAATGGGAAAGACTCGTCGCGTGGGAAAGTCTGGCAGTAGCAAATGTTTCCAGGACTGCAGGCAATGAATACAAACTCTACAAAATAAATACAATGAAATATAGTTTGTATTCATTGCTGCAGGCATATCGGGCCCTCCACCCGTCTCCTGCCTATCACGACAGGCAGACAGTCTGGCGAGCTCGAGGCCCAAGACCTTCGCCGTGCGGTCTGTACCATATTGCGCATTGGGTTTGCTATACATATTTTGAATACATACGCCTAGTTTTGAAAATAAGTAAAGATACAAACTTCAAACTAAATATATTTTATATTTTTTCTATAAAACTAATTAGGAATTCGCAAAGCAATTAATTCCAACACGCAATTTCATTCTTGATTAAATGCAATTTATTTAGGGGAAAAATCCGTTTAAAAATAATATTTTAGTTAGGATACGAGTGATCGTATATACGGTTCGAAAATAGACTAACACTGTTCTTGTGGGATTAAAACCAACATGGCCCACAGCCTCTTCAGTATCTTAATTTCCAACGTCAAGACTGCTACTGTACATAAATCATATAGCAAAGCCGGAAGAGAGCACGATTATATTTACAATTATGTCCAGAGTACAGGACAGTTAGTACATGTGACCGGCTAAGGCATCTTCGATCCAACGGGCATATCGAAGCGTAGTTTTTGAACAGTTTTGAGCTAATTTTGAGAACATTTGCTTTGAAAAGAAAACATTGTTTGTAATTTATTTAGAGTTAACTTATTATAGACTACAATATAGTAAAAATATTTATATAAAATACACGGTGAAATATTTAATGCGAGCTAGAGAAAATGTTATTTTGAATTTGAGGTCCTGGGTCCAATTCTTAGTAAATAATAAAAAAAATATTATTTTTCGAATTTAATTTTGAAAAAGGTACCCACAAAGCGGATGAATAACATTGTGTTGATAAATGAAATGTCGAGCATGTTTTTTTTCAAATTTATAAAATTCTTATTTTTTAAATTGTAATTTTCATAAAAGGAATCCAAAGTGTAACGTTGAAATCCATAAGGCCCACATTAAAATTTTCACTTGAATATAAAAAACAGTTCTCAAAATAGAGAGCACTCACTCCCCTCAGCAGTTTGTGATGCAAAACCCCAAAGTACAATACCATATCGCTTCGATGAGTGAGGTGTATATCAATTTGAAAATAAACATTTTCGAAAACTGCAAGTCTACCCAACAAAAATAGTTGTGAGGATAGTTTTGTACATAAACTCAAACAGTCAATATAAGGGGTCCACGGAAAGTGCTGATCAAACTTTATTCCAGATATTTTGTCTTAGTATTGAAATCATTCAATTTACGTGCGTCAGCATGTATTCTCATTTTGACACAGTAGCAAAATAACTATCTGCGCAAATCGCACCGGCGCATAGCGCACCTATCCGAATTCCGATTGTTGACATCCAATAGTCCGTTGTACAAATTACAAACAAAAATTTGTAGATCAAAGTTATGGATCACTTTGTCGTCGTTATGGAAGATCAACGTTGTCATAATTATAGTTCGAATAAAATAACTTTGGTACTGGCGGAACGCCCTCGCTCCACTGGTCTGAAATGACAAAACTCTGAGCTTTAATTTGCTGTCAAACTTAAAATAAGTAAGCAATAATCTTCAAACTAATTGTATAGTGTCCACCAGTTTATATTCTTTAAGGAAAAATTATGCCGGAGATTTTTCTTGAGCTAAATTGCTTTTTATAGCGATATTTGTATTTAAAAACACGGTTTTATGAGTGAAATTGGGCGTGAGTCGTCTTCAACCTGTCACTGTAGCAAAAATAATAATAATAAAATAATTTCTTGTGGATGGATGACAGTTTGATTCATTGTGATTAGTTTGGTAAAGGTCTCATTTAATAATTCAAACAGGTTAATGAGAAATTAATTTTTTTTTTAAAACCTTGCAAACTCGGAAACGAAAAACGCTAGACAAAATTTATTTGAGCAAACATTAACTGTGTTATTTATGTATAGTTAAAGTAATACTGTGGTACTAATAAAACATGCGGAAAAATAATGAAGAGTTGATGAAGTAAACTCATAGTTCGTTTACATCGAGGCTGTGTCGGACGCGTAAGGTATACTCTGCTCAAGGGAAAGTGTAGACTGAATATTCAGTCCAAGCGTAAAACGAATTCCGATCGACGATATTTCCAGATAAGAAATGTTTCTCCAGTAAGAAATAATGTAAGTTAGTTGACTTTTGACTTTGAGGTGTGTTCGTGTTCAGTTCTTTATCGATTTAACAGTGCTTAGTATAGTTTAATCACTAGTTTTTTTTATTACAGTTATTTAGTTTTAGTGATATAACACGTTTTATTTATTTAGATGTGACAATAATGCTATAGGATTCAGTGTTTATTGCAATTATAATATTTAGGCTCTTTCAAATTTTAGGAAGTGTTCTATTAGTTAGTAGTTGACAAGAAATGTTTGCAATGGAAGAGGCAAGAGCTGAGCCAGTGACTGTACATTGTGCGTGTGGTATCACTGCCGCCTTGTTGACAATCGAGTTTTGAAAACGTCTGAATCTTTCTTCCTAATTCAAGAAAATTCTATTTAATACGAGAGTATGATTTTAGTGTCACTTAAATAACACAATTAATTTAGGTTTAAAGAAATTTTATCTAGCGTTTGTCATTATCGAATTTACAAAGGTTTACAAAAAAATTAATTTCTCATTGACCTGTTTGAATTATTAAATGAGACTTATACCAAACTAATCACAATGAATCAAACTGTCATCCATCCACAAGAAATTATTTTATTATTATTACTCTCGCTACAGTAACAGGTTAAAGACGACTCACGCGCAATTTCACTCATAAATCCGTGTTCTTAAACACAAATATCGCAATAAAAAAACAAATTAGTTTAAGCAATATATCCAGCATAATTTTTTCTTAAAGAATATAACATGGTGGACACTATACAAGTAGTTTGAAAATTATTGCTTACTTATTTTAGAACCCTTTGCACTCCGGTGTCTCCGTTATAAATTTTGCATTCCACTCCTCTGTCCAGGTATCCAGGCCATCGCCATATCTTTTTTCTACTCCTAAAATAATGCCGGTGAGTCATGGAGTTCCACTCCTCTGTCCTGGTATAGTGGCCACTGCCATTTTGCTCGAACGCTCCTCTGGCCTTGATACCAGGACACAATCAACAAACATTAATAATATTTTTTGTATTTTTTTTATTACAGCTACAAGATTCTGCAACATTTTGGGTGATAGCAAACTAAATAATCAATAAAAAACAACTATTTTTCTTTGCTTCTATGTTGTTTATGGATATATTATTACCATAGTTAAATAACACTTTTTAACCTGATTATGAACCTTGATTTGTTATTGAAATAATCAGCCACTGCCTGATGAATAATGATTCCTGTTTCCTGACATATTCTTGTAGACGATGACTCAGCTTCTAATTCAAGAATAGCCCCTTTGTATCCTTATCAGTTTCTGTCCCAAACAAACTCTCTTGGCTGTCAGTACACAGTCTGCTCTACTGCCATTTATGTGACATCCACATAACTTCCATAGTTTATTATTATTTTAACTCTTTACAAGCAATTTTTACAGTTATTATTTTTAGTTATTTGTTTCAATTATTATTTTTGTATATAGTGTGTTAATATTTTATAATGGCAAATGATAGACTTAGGTCCGATAGCATTAGGGAATTGATTGCAGAAGAAAGTGATAGTGAAGTAGACTTAGAAAGTGACCATGCTAGTGACATTGACTATGAAGAAGAGAGTGATGATTCTGATGACTTGCCAGCAGCTGATGATACCCCACCATCTAAATGGCGAAAGTGGTCTAATTATGACGTAAGTTTCCCTGAATTTCTACATCCTATGGGGGATAGTAGTGGGTTTAAACCTCCACCTGGTTTTGATAGGCAGTCTGAAATGGAATATTTGCAGCTCTTCTTTACTGATGAACTTTTTAATGAAATCGTAAAAGAAACCAATAGAAATGCACATGATAAAATACAAAAGAACACTCCTTTGACCCAATATTCAGCGTGGCATTCCTGGGTAGATGTCACCTTGCCAGAAATGAAAGCTTTTATAGGTGTTGTTATGAATATGGGTCTAAATCCAAAGCCAACGCTAGAAGATTATTTTTCTACAAACAATTTAGACTTTCAACCATTCTTTAAAAGTGTATTTTCGAGAGAAAGATTTTTTCAAATTTTCTGGGCTTTACACCTGAGCCCCCCAGTTAGTACGGGCCCTATACTGGGTACATTGACTAGATCTGGCAAAGTCAAAAGATTTTTACAATATTTAGAAAAAAAATTTCAGGAATATTTTGTTCCATCAAAAACAATAAGTATGGACGAAAGCACTATTGGTTTTAAGGGAAGAGTAACATTCAAAGTTTACAACAAAGACAAGCCCACCAAGTGGGGAATAAAGGTCTTTGTTGTAAGCGATGCTGTTTGTGGCTACGTTTGTGCCTTAGAACCTTACATGGGGTCACAGTACTCTTCCCAACTTGCCCGTCCAGAATTACTTGTAACCAGTAGAGTGGTTTTGTCACTAATTGACAAACTGAAACAAGCTTATGGGGACATTAAAGGTTTTCAATTGTTCACTGATAGATACTATACCAGTATTGAATTAGCAAGGGAACTATACAAGATGAATGTGCATTTCACAGGGACAGTACAAAGAAATAGAAAGGAACTTCCAAATGAAGTAAAGAATAAGCCCAAATTAAAGAAGGGGGACATACTATCCTTAAGAAAAGATCCCACAAATGATGATCCAACCTATTACCATGTTCTTGAGTGGAAAGATAAAAGAAATGTCCTTATGTTAAGTACTATATATGATAATGAAAGAGAAATTGTAAAACGTATAGTGAAAGGAGGTAAGGAAGAGATAGTTATAAAGCCATCAATGGTATGTCGCTACAATGACTACATGGGTGGCGTAGATCTCGCGGATCATTATATTGCTACATATTCTTTTTCCAGAAAGTCCATTAGATGGTGGCGTAAAGTGTTTTTTTGGGCTCTAGAAGTATCAATTGTAAACGCCTACATTTTGTGTAATAGCAATAGACCACCAGGAGCTAGACGTATTAAACAAAGAAATTTTAGGAAAAAGTTAATAGAAAACTTAGTTGGTAATGTAAGAAATACAACTTCACACAAAAGAGGACGATCGTCTATGACAGATGAACATGAAAGATTAAACGGAAAATTGCATATACCTGAGTTCTTAGAGGCTAACAAATCTAAGGATTGCATAGTATGCAGCAACCGAACAGTCCCGGGAGAGAGGAAAAGAACAAGATTGTACTGCAACACCTGCTCTACAAAACCAGGACTACATCGGGGTAACTGCTTTGAGAGATGCCACACTTTAAAAAAGTACAAACTGTAATTACATTAAGTTTTTACACTGATAAATAATTTCTCTTGTATCTTTGTTTTTATTTTTCAATATTATTTGCTAATGTAAACATTTTTTTTTCAATAAAAGTTTAATTTTGCATTGTGTTACTTTAATTTTTTCCTCCTATAAAATAACCTAAAATAAAATGAATTATAACAAAATGCAAAATAGATAATATTACTAATATGAATACAATAACAAATAATTTTTATGTATAAAAGTGGTATTTAAATTAGGGCCTTTTAAATGTCCATTTAAATCACATAACGCAATGACAATCAAAACATTGGGGAGTGCAAGCAGCGCCATTGGTTCACTTCAATACATAGCTGTACAATTAAACACATGTGGCCTGGTATCATGGACAGAGGAGTGGTAAGTACAGCATAGTCTAGCCAAACAACAGACCTACACAGAAAAATGGTGGCGGCCTGGTATCATGGACTGAGGAGTGCAAAGGGTTAGGTTTGACAGCAAATTAAATCTCAGAGTTTTGTCATTTCAGACCAGTGGTGCGTGGCCGTTCCGCCAGTACCAAAGTTATTTTATTCGGACTATAACTTGGCACAAGAAGTATCTACAATGGTGCACGTGTCAGATGATAGGGAAGCATTTAGCGACCTTGCCACAAACCACAGCTGATCAGCCATAGCAGTCGGCACTCTCATCCGGCCATTGTTCCATTTCTCAAGGCTCTTCATCCACAGAGATTGCGTTCTCTATGAGTGCGAACAGAACAAGTTGGTCGCGGTAGATGTGTAGGTCGCGGTCGACATCCTTATAAATCAAACAAATTGTAACTTATTAGGGGTGGCAACGATATATCAATATATCGGAAATATCAATAATAATGATTCGATATATCGATATTATTATCGATATATCGAAGCCGATATATTAAATTGGTCGGTAGCGTAGTTGGTTCAATCCCAGCTTCATGTGCTAAAGGTTGTCAGTTCGATCCCAATCAGAGTCATAATACATTTTGAGAAGGATCAACTGATAACCACCGGCTGTTCATTTGTCATTGGGCTATTAATTAATGACACTTCCTAAGGAATAGTCGGCCTTAGTTTGTAACAATGACTACATTCGCTCATCTACACTCATCACACTCATTCGAAATCCATATTCGCCCATATCTTGACGATCGGCGTCTTATTAATAAATAAATTTTTAAAAAATAAATATTGGTCTCGATATTCTATTTCTATAATATTGGCCATATATTTTGGTCCGATATATCGTATCACTAAATATTGACGTTTATTCTCTCTCCTCAAAACCATCACGATTCGAAAAAAACACATTTAAATTGCCTCTTGTGCGTACAAAACATGCATTAAAATAATAAAGCAACTTTATTTAGTTTTTTATGTGAGGTTAACGCACTAAAATGTAGTTTAGTGAATTCATTTATTTAATTTTTAATGTTTAATAGAAGCATAGTGGCATTTTAAATGTGAAAAACAAAAATAACAATATTATTACGTTATTATTTTATAATAATTAAAGTTATAGTTATTCTTATTTTGAATTTTTTCATTCGACCCCACAGACCACAACCTGTGTCGTGTAGATAAGTGTATTTAGTTTTTATATTCAGTGAGTTATTCTAAAAAGTGACAGCAAAACATGAATGTATTTTTATGATCATGATATTAGAGAGTGCATAGTTTTAAACAAATAATTAACAATTCGATATATCGGTTACCTTATATATAGATTTTTTCTTTCGATATTATAGTTAGATCAAGATTTGGGTAGCGATACATCGATAATTGTGATCGATCGATATATCGATATGTTGAAAATATTTGCCATCCCTGACTCTAGGTAGAACACAACAAGTGAGTCGCGGTGGAGGTTTACCGTGATGTCCTCCTGAATGTTTACATCGATGTTTTTTTTTAAATCCAACTAGTTTGATTTTACACGGGTGCCTACCTCGCGGTCTAGCATGATGCTTCGGTGTGATTGGCCCGCTGAAACCCCCTTCCCGTATCACGCCAATTCTCCATGTCCGGAAGGCTTTACTCAAACTACCCGGAAATAGTATTGTCAGTTCAGTTAAGTTGTCTACTATTGTTGATAGTGATATTAAATAAGAACTTGTTATTGCCGTCCAGAACGTACCTGTGCTGTTATATAATTACCTTACCGCAGAAAACACCGCAACCGACACGTGTTTATTTCGTGCACGGAAAATCACCTATTATACAGATTACCAATCAAGCACCACTTAGTCACCGCAGACATTTTGTCACTATCTTCACTCGGTCACAAAAGATAAACCCAACTTTGAAAATGAAGCACATCACGCTCAAGCAGTCTAGCTCCTCACTATGTGCTGTCGACATCGACTGCGAGCTAACTAGTGGCATCTACAGCGACCCTCTTGTTCTGTACGTACCCCAAGTACTATGTGCTGTCGACATCGACTGCGAGCTAACTAGTGGCATCTACAGCGACCCTCTTGTTCTGTACGTACCCTAAGTACTATGTGCTGTCGACATCGACTGCGAGCTAACTAGTGGCATCTACAGCGACCCTCTTGTTCTGTACGTACCCTAAGTACTATGTGCTGTCGACATCGACTGCGAGCTAACTAGTGGCATCTATAGCGATCCTCTTGTTCAGTACGTACCCTAAGTATGTTGTTCAACATCTGTCAAACAATTGTAATAACTCATAAACGAATAAAAACCACAATTTCCACTGAATAAAGGTACAAAAAACCTTTTAGTATAAAGCAGGATCAATATGGTTGCTCTTTATTGATGAAAGCACGTATGAGCAGTTTTATGAGTAGATTCAAAATCGTGTACTTGCAAGTCACGATATCTATATAGGTGTTATATAACTATTACATAAAACAAGATGGCCGACCACTTCAACCCCCCCCCTCCTCTATAGCTCATGCATAAGAAAGACTCTATAATTAAGACGCGCAAGAAATGCTTCTAGACTGTACAGTACAACTGAGGCCAAGCACCAATTTAATTTGATGCTTGCTAGGCGAACACTCATTTCTCTTCCCTACACAACATCTGAATCTTGACTACCAACATGACATTTATCAGATAACACGAGAGCAACAAGTGCGGCAATAACTGCACACATCAAGGCCACTCTAATGGTGTGAAGGCAAGCCACTTTTGGACCTTTCCAAACGTCTGGCATTGGATTTAAGACAAGGGCGGTTATTTTAGAAGGGAACCCAGGTCTAAAAGTCTCAGTAATCAATAGGTTTAGACGCGAAAAACTGAATAAATATTATAAATGAAGAAATCTCAATAGAGTAATGTGATTTAAAAAACACAACAAATATGGTCGGTCCTCGGTAATAACTACATACAAAAAGGACCGTCTTCAAAGGCTACCTGTGTACCAAGGCAAACCATATTGTGACCTTCGTCATGCAAAAAACTAGTTTTGCGTTTTTGAATATGTAACGATTTGTGCGTTGACTTTGAAATTGGGATAAAATAAAGTATATTCTGTAACAAAACGAACAATTTAAGTTTTAAAATTGGTTGAAATTAATAGTTTAAAACCTGCTTGAATAAGAGTGGAAATATCAATAGTTAGCACAATGCCAAAGGCTATGTGACACCACCACTTCAATGTAGCGTCATCATGCCCAATTATGTGATGGATTTCTCTTAGGTTGTCAAGGTCTAGAGATGGATATGGTATAAATACTTCCCAAATATTTATATTTAACCCATTTATACTATCACGCTTTTAATGTGACCTCATCATGCCCAATTATGTGATAGATTATCTCTTAGGGTGTCAGGGTCTAGAGATTGATATATAAATACTTCCCAACTATCTATACTGGACCCATGCATACTAGCACGATTAAAGTGACCTCATCACGCCCAATTACGTATGTGACATATAATCTCTTAAAATATCACGGTCTACAAATGGATACTTAATGTGGTATAAACACTTCCCATATACCTATACTGAACCCATTCATACAAGCACAATCAATGTGACCCAATTATGTGATGGATTATCTCTTAGGGTCTTGTAATGGATATTAAATGTGGTTTAAATACTTTACAAATATCTATACTAAACCCAGTTATACTAGCACAATAAATGTGACCCAATTATGTGATGGATAATCTCTTAGAATGTCAATGTCTAGAGTTGGATACGTAATATGGTATAAATACCCCCCAATACCTAAACTGAACCCATTTATATTAGCACAACTTATGTGATCTCATCACATATGTGATCAATTATGTGATGGATTACTTTCTTAGAATGGCACTGTCTACAGATGGATATTGAACGTTTTATAAATACTTCCCAAATACCTATATTAAACCCATCCATACAAGTAATAATGTGATCGTTTTTGTTTTTTTTTTTTTTTATTATTAATAGAACAGCTGATCGTTCCTTTGCGGCGCTTTAATCACAGTTCAAATACAGCTACGACACTCCATTTGATAATGGCGACAAGCACGACGCTAGCGATCCCAGCGGCCAGTCAGCAGAAGTGCGTACCTCTTCACTGTTTACATCCACAGCTGTGACTAATAAATGTCAAATATTATTCAACTTTCTTGCAATATACAACGCAATTCAACGGTAATGCAAGTTAGTTGTGCTGGCTGGCTACTTGGAGCGCTAGCGTCCAGCTAACTTCACAGCGCTGCAACGGTCGTGTCTTGACTGTAGGTTGTTAGATTGTGTTATAAAAATAATGTTGTAATTAGTTTATATAACCATGTCTGGGACCTTCCTAATGTTATAGTCGGTACTATCATTTAGTCAACACAAATTAATCTTCTAGCACAAATAAACGGAAACGGATCGTCCACGCTTGGCAAAGGAGACATATTGTATAATTTTTATGAGCAATCTTTATGTACCATGAGCGTGAGTAAAACTACAGTTCGAGTAGTAATTCGTTCTGTACAAGTTGTCTACAGACAGACATGGTCAAACCAGTCGTGGACCATTTCCATTCCAGAAACACGTAAAGAAGAAAAAGGTAGATAAACAACAAATCTTACACAGAGGTTAGGTTGTTCTAAAACAAGTGCAAGGCCACAGGGATTGTTTTTTGCTCAGATGGATTAATTTATCTTGCAGTCTACACGACCCTTATATAGGGATGCTAAATATTTTCAAAATAACTAGGGCACACCCCTGAACGCTTCACGTGCCAACTCCGTCACGAGCTCAGCGAGAGAAGCCTCGGCCTCGGCACGTAGCTTTTGACTTCAAATATTAGTAACTAAACTGTATTAAGTACAATCATATTATTTAAATTCATTTACAGTAACTGAATCACTGCACTTTATTTGCACTCTATTTATAGTATAATAATTATAAACAACCAATATTATCACTAAGTCTATTTCAATTGTTTTTATTTTATTTCATGACTGATGACAACATACACACAGAAAAACATGCATTACCTCTGGTCAATTAAATTTAATCTCCATAAGAATAACATTGCAACTTTGACACCGTGTAGGACAAAAACCAATGACAATTTAAAAAATCTGGCTCCGTTACAATTTAGAAATTAAAATTATCTTTTGAATAAAAAAATTTCATCAAAATAGGTCAAGTAATAAGTTCATAAATTAAATGAACTAAATGACTCGATTATTTTAATATATAGGATGATACATCGCAAACAAACATCGATCTAACGATTTATCAAAAGAAAAATATCGATATATCAGGTAACTGATCGTAAATGATTTATCTGTTTAAAATTATGCACCAACTCTTATGTTATGACCAACAATACACTCATGGTATGCACTTGCTATTTAGAATAGCCTACTCAATGTAAGGATTAAATACATTAATCTACACGAAACAAGTTATGGTTTGTGGGATTAAATGGAAAAAATCAATAAGAATAGTTATACCTTTAATTATTATGTTAATTATTTTTCTTACATTCTTACAAATGAGACGCCGACACAACGTTGTTGGTATTTTAAGACGAATATGAAAGACCTACAGCATTACGTGGAATCCGAACCACGTAGTGCTGGTCTGATTTTCAGCTAATTGACAAGCCTGATATTCAGTTATGTCCCTCACACAACATCCGCACAATGATTACCACCCAACATGGACACCCCAGACTTCTCTAGTATTGTCCACGCCGATAGCAACCATCAAGCGGACGCCATGTCGGTATCGCCTACAATCTCCCAAACACTTTGTCCCCATGTAGCTGGGTTAGTGCTCTTTCACACGATCCGGCGAGCGCCGTGCGGCGATCGCCTGATGCGGCGTTGGGCTATGGGAGTAGATAAGTCTCTCCACACGAGATCCGGCGGGCGCCGCACGGCGGAGACGCCGCGCGGCGCGCATATTCCCGCCGGACTCCCCTACGCCGGACATGCGGCGTCCACGCCGGACCACTCTGCGAAGGGCTATTGTTTCTTATTGAGGTTTTCACACGGTCCGGCGCGCGCCGCGCGGCCGAACCTCCAGCCCTTTTTTTACAAATACAACCATTGAAAAATATAAAACTATACTGATAAATGATCTTGAGTCTTCTTCAACCTAAATATATTAAATTTAGTAAACTAAAAAGAACAAAATGTATGAACTCAACTTAAAATAACAACAAATGACCTAATCAAGTTGTAATTTAAATGCTGAGCAATAAAAAAAACAACAAAAAAAATTATTGAATAAAATAAAAAATGTATGTATATACATATAATATACATAACATTAATATACAGGGTGATCAACTCAAGGTGTCCACTATAGGGATCTTAGAAACTGATTATTTGACAGCAAAGTTTAAATAGGGAACATTACCTTAATTTTTATGGGTAATAAAAATCAGATTTTGGAATTTTGAAAAATGGCTTCCATTTTCCAATATGGCGGCCAACTTGAAAATGTCTTATGGAACACCCTATATTTCGTGATATTTTCAGACAGAACACAATCTTTTTTCGCATTTGTTCTTTGTATTTTTTTTACAAAATTTACCGTTTTCGAGTTAGGGGCCTCAGAAGTTTGATTTTTTAATTTCAAATATGGCCACCAAACTGAATATGGAAAACTCAGTATTTTATGCTGGATTTAGGTTAAAAAACAATATTTTGGAACTTTTTTATTCTTTGCAATTTTTTGATAAAAATACTGTTTTTGAGATAAAGGCTATCGAATATTTCCAGCCTTTATTTATCATTTTCTTCATTCAGCCGAGATGCATTGTATTTTGAGAGATTCGGCATGCTAAAAGTTAATTACATTTATCTCAAAAACGGTACATTTTATCAAAAAAATGCAAAGAATAAAAAAGTTCCAAAATTAAAATAGAACCATTTCCCGGTGTTTTGCCCACCTCTCGCGAAACACGCTATATATATGTGTATATAAACTTGCCTTATTGTAACGGCAAGCATTACCATAGGTTGGATGGAGTTCCTCATGTTTGTATCTTGTTTTTGCAGCTTGTCTTTCAGTTTGTCATAAAGTTCATAAAATGATTTGATTGACATGCGAAAGTACGAAAAGAATCTTTCCTCACTGTTCCGCAATGAATTGAATAAAACTTTGAAGGACCCAGAAGTATTTCGATTTTGAAGCAATGGGTGAATCCAAAACCACCTATTTTTTCTTCATATTCGCCGTCTCCATAGCAAGTACATAGCTAAAACTTTCTTCTTCCGCGATGTTAACATTATAATAGCTAAGCCTCAACTGAACAGTCAAAATGCGGGAGCGCCGCGCGGCGCGCGCCGGACGAAACCAACATCGTGTGAAAACATCATGCTTGCGGCGCGGCGGGCGCCGCACGGCGCTCGCCGGATCGTGTGAAAGAGGCCTTACAGCACTGCGCCACCAGTGGCGACAAATAAAAGAATAATATTTAGTCAGCATTGCCAACTCACACACAACTTCATTTACCCGTTCCAGCCACTGGTTTACAATAAACTACATTTTAGTGCGTTAACCTTAAGTAAAAAAACTAAATAAATTTACATTATCATTTCAATGCATGTTCCCTAGCCATATACTAGTTCCCGCAGCTAGTACAGTCTTTAATTATTATGCATGTTGTCAATGATTAAATCGACCCACTTTTAGTTTATTCGATAGCACGAGGCGTTAAACTCATGTGACGAAAGCAGTTTTCTTCATTCCTTATCCCACCCATCAGCAGTAAATTACATAAACTCTTCGACTTGTATTTCGAGTTGGTTATATAAACAAGCCTACTGGGTGTCGTGCACAATCGTCCAAGTGCAATCTCGTCCAACTGTCCCGGGAAATTGCGGTTAGGGTTAGGCCCTTATACCTGGGTGATCCGCTTTCGGGAGATGGCCAGGGGATTACTCGGAACTGAACTAACCCTCAATAATTAATGTAAAAATGTCTTTAAACTGTACTTGAAATTATAAGAAATAAAAGTCCAAACTCAACCGACATGCTTTCCATTATGGTGTTAACCAACAGATTTTAACATGTAATATTATATTACAAAAATAAATATTTATTAGTCATGATAACAATAACCAATACAACTTTTATAACCTAAAATTAGTGCGATAAGGTCCATTGTTAGCGCCAGCCAGGACTGTGTGCCCACTTTAGTCATACACGACAGGAAATCATAATACTGTAATTACTTTATGTATTATTATTAATATTTTATGTAATTAGGTATACGTTTATTTATTGAAGTATGTTTGATCCTATTTCGTATAAACTTATATTTCTTTAAGTTAGTTAGAAGAAGTATTTGAAGAAAAAGGAGACGTGGACAACCCTTCATATAACCCAGGAAACTGTCAACAATCAAATATTTCAAACAACGTTTTTTTTAAATTGGAACTATCCGAAGTTTGTGTTATTTTGTACTTATGTGCATTTTTCTCAAGAATATTACAGGTGCAGATCTAAAATCTTTTGCACACATGCATAGACATATATATAATATTTATACTAAATATTTTTAAAATATGTTCAATAGCATCATTGGAAAAAATACTTTAAACAAATTATTTTTTAAATGTTGTAAAGATTTTTTTCAAACGTCGTAAACTAGTAGCAAGTAACTTAGTACAAAAAGCACTGGTCTAAATTTGTATCATAGACCAACAAATTAGAGTAGACTTTCATTTCTTTCTACTCAATGAATTATTTACTCACAAAGTTCTAGCTTTGCCAAAATTACGTAGATCCGATGCCTCTGGCATCCTATGCTATCAGTATTCTGAACTTAACTTAGTTTTTACTATTATAACGGCAGATCTAAGACACTTACTGTTAAGTTTTTTTTTTTTTTTTTTTTTTTTATAGAACATCTGAAAAATGCTATACATTTGTGTACAAAAATGTATACTTAGTAAAAATATGTTAACATAAGCTCTCTTAAAGTAAAAAATTTAAACATAGATATAAAAACGTGTAAGACAAAAAAATAATATTTTATATAAATTATAACAAAAATAACTACATTCCTAATACATGTCATGGTGATGTTAACAAATCTTTACATAATATGTTTTCCAACAAAGGATCAATAACAGCATCTAAAATAAACTACAACATACTTGTTCTACAAATAATAAAACAAATGCAATCATTCTGGAATATATAAAATTACATGTTCAACTTGTCCTAAATATTATATTGGCCAAACAGGAAGAAGTTTTGGTAAAAGATTTAAGGAACATATATCATCACTGTACCAGCACATGGTCGTGAAACACAACACCACTTCACCGGACTTGTACTCTATTTTCTTCGTATACCGGTAGCCCAAATACAACAAGCTATGTTGTCCCCTTTGCGTTGTGATGAATTCCATTACTTGAATAGTATTTACTATGAGGTCATCAGTATGGATGATGAAAGCTAAGTGTTGCACCCTCACTCAGAGAGGTGGCGGAAAACCAGATGACCGATGTGTCCCATAGGTATGTCACAAGATCATCAGGCAGGACCAATAAACCAGGGCAGGTCGTTGAACCCATAGGGGTGAACTCAATTATGCTGTTAACTGATGCGTAAACCCACCTGGACGAGTTGGCACACAACCGTCTACTGTCGGCGCAGAAATTATGTGCACCCGAGTTTAAAGGTTGTTTTACTTGAGAAACTAAGAGGCCTATGAAGAATCCAAAAACACCATTGTTTTTCTCGTTTAATTGTACGTTATGTCAAATGAATTTTTAATTTTGTTATAAGTTTTAATAATATTTAACTTGGTTGCAAGATAACAGTACCGGAATTTTAAATTATTTTCACTGTGACATCTTTAAAGTATCGCATTTATATTTTAGGATCTAGTTGACCAGGATGTTCCTCTAAGTTTTATCAGGATTTTAACTGTTCAAGAAAAATGTCTTATACATTTTCTGAAATAACTTAATTTAAGCTTCGGGAAGTCGTAAAATTAATTACCTGGTCTTGTTGTAATCCTTACACCACGGTTTAGTTACCATAGCAAACCTTTACAAGCGTAGATAAAAGCAGTAATTTTATATTTATTTAAATATATTTAAATTGATCCATTTACTTTACTTACACATGAAAATAATGTATCGTAACTATACGTTTAATAAGGATTAAAACAACTCTAAGTAATTTATTTTACGACCTCTAACAAGCCAAATGTTTCAAGGAGTACGTGAAGTCGTCTAAATTATATATGTAATTAAGTTACGGTTATTTATTTACATACGCACAAAAATAATGTTTGCTGTTAGGTATTGCTAGAAAGAGGTTTAAGTTATTATTTTCAAGTCATAACTGATATTAAACAGTGTTTTGGTGTTAATGAACAAAAGTAAGGAAAAATCATATGATTTGGTGAGAAAGTAATTTTTATTCTTAAACCATGAAAGATAGCGCAATTTTTATGATAACCTTTCATAAAGAACACGTTTTCGTAAATCAAACGACTTTTTTCTAAATCTGTCTCTATTCCCGTTATTGAGATACATACGGTTTCTTGAACTATTACTTTCGTGATGTTCCTCCACCTCTCAGATTATCAAGTTTGTCAAAAAAAATAATATAAAATCAAACTGCCTGCAGCTAACATTTCTCGCTCAACCCTCCTCAGCTCCCGACCTATACAAGTAGAATGGTATTGACCCAAAGAAACTGACCCACCCACCTATATACGTAGAATGGTATTGACCCAAAGATACTGACCCACACACCCATATACGTAGAATGGTATTGACTCAAGGCTACTGACCCACACACCCATATACGTAGAATGGTATTGACTCAAGGCTACTGACCCACCCACCCATATACGTAGAATGGTATTGACTCAAAGCTACTGACCCACACACCCATATACGTAGAATGGTATTGACTCAAGGCTACTGACCCACCCACCCATATACTAGAATGGTAATGACCTAAGGCTACTGACCCACCCACCCATATTCGTAGAATGATATTGAGTCAGGCGATAAACTAACATGCTTCTAGCCTTAGTGCGTATTAATGGATGACCTCTTTGAACAGACTCTAGATAAGCAATATTAATAAATGTCCACTCATCTTGCCGCTTGCACTGGTATTTTATCAGCCTAGTCACGATCATCGAGTCACAATCAACGTATTTACGGCGGATTATTGTTAATACTGATGAATATTCGAATTATTTCAAAAAAGAAAGTTAGAGAGAGTTCCTTCCCTTTATTTCAGCAATTAAACATATTACCAGTACAACGTCTCTATTGCTTTAAAGTATTACGAATTTTTTATCTAAGAAGTGGAAACATAGGATCTTTTAATTTATCACATTATACGAGAAGTAATAATCAGAGAATTTTCCAGACACTAAAAGTTAATAAAGAAATGTTTAGACATACATTTGAATATGCAGGCCCTAAACTTTTTAACAGACTTCCACAAAGCATAAAACAATGTAATAAATTTACCTCTTTCTGCAAGCATCTAAAACCATGGCTATTATCATTTCCAGAAATATATTTTTTATTGGATGTTTTGGTTTGATTTTGTTGTTGTTTGTTTGTTTATGTAACTGTTCATTTTAGTTAAAAGGAATTTTGGAGATTTGATGTATTGTTTTGATTTGTATGGATATTTGAGTTTGATTACTTGTTATCCTGTATTATTGTAATTCGTAGAACTTAAGACATTGCTTATTAAAATGGATGTAATCTTTTTTTTTTTTTTTTTTTTGTACATTTTCGAATTCTTTTCATGACAGACGGTACGGAGGATGGCAGTTAAATGTATAGTAAGGACTAGACTCAAAAGTTTGTGTAATGTATTTTTTAGTTAGTTTTCCTTTTTGTAACGCTGGCCACACTACTGGATACGTGGTCAGTGGCATTTCCCGTAAATTTTAAGAAAATGGATAATTGTAATTTTTGTTGGGAAATAAATCATTATTTCATATGCCTAGTTTTAAAGTCAATTTTTATTAAATCTCCTTTATATTAAAACTTGACTGCTGTCAGTACAAGAAGGTTCAATATGCTACGGCCATCTTGTATGCACTTTTTTAAGATGCGGGCTCGAATTGCTGTTTTGGTTCGTCAGGGTGCATTAGACACGGAAGTGCTCGGGGGAGGCTAATTGGTTAATTAATTAGTTGCCATTAAACTGGTGTGAATAGGTTTGCCATCCCTCCCCCGCCTGTCTATGTCTACAAGTAGGCGGTAGTAGTCGTTTACAACATTCCGTTTAAACTTGCTTAGACAATGACTAATTTCTCAGCCGTCTACTACACTAATAAAATGGGTTCCGTGAGGCCGATTTTTCCTGTTCGGTGAAATTAGTTCGTGTTCGGTTCTCAAAGGTAGCGCCAGCGTTCTCTCTATCTCTTTTCACCCCTCTCGCTGTCTCTCATCATCTCTCACCCACCCACCCATACACGTACATGGTGGTGACCTACCCGCTCATCCATACACGTACCGTGGTGGTGACCCACCCGCCCACCTACACATGTACAGTGGTGGTGACCTACCCACCCATTCATACACGTAAAGTGATAGTAAGCTACCCGCCCACCCATACACGTACAGTGGCATTGAAGTGTATGGGTGTTCAAGCACACGCCGAAGTGACCAAGAGCTGAGCTAACGGCCAGTCAATGCTACGAGACAGAATCACGAAAACGTCTTTAAACGTGAACAAGTAGTGACCGTTGATAAAATGGTCTCATGAGGCCCGGCTTAGTTATTCATTAAACTGTTATAAAAACGCCAAACGACATGGAATATCACCAGTCCAGTCAACGTGACGCAAGGCACATGAAAGCTGTTTGTCATAGTGATGGTCTCTAGTCGGTACAAGCGATCTTTGGCCTTCGCCGATAAACAATGTTTGTGTAATAGATTGTGTGGTATTTAAAGGCTGTGACGTAGTCGAAAACCTTGGACGACTGGTATATAAACAGACCAGGCATGCAGTGTGCAAACACTCGGCAGCAGCTCTTGTCTGGGGGAGGAAGGCGCATTAAAGATATGAAGGAAACAGAGGTCGCATCCAATGTGTGTCGAGTTCTCCATTATGCCAGGCATTTGGAAGGGCCATCACCTTGTCAGTACCTAATTGATCCCCCCTCCCCAAATCCTCAAAGATAAATGTAGTAATTATTAATTCAGATATTGTATAAAGATGTACATTACTTTTAATCCGTTTTTAACTACTTCTGAGGCGTTCGCTGCGACCTCTATTTCATTTTCTATGTGGACGAACGTAAAAGGGCCATCTCAATACGAAGAATAGTTATGCGGTTTGAAATTTGAAGATGTAAAGAGCTGAAGACGCGTTGTCATTTACTTTTTCGTATTTTAAAATTAAAAATTACTTATATTACAGGGAAGAGAATACTATATAGAAAAAGTCTTCATTTCAATTATAATTCGAACAAGGAAGATATCTGATATGAGAATATAATTATTAGTTTTAGAAAATCGGGCAAACATCTTAAATTGTCTTCATATCAAAAGAAACCCCAAATTTCATAATGCGATGACGCATTTAAAAATAAGTACTTAATTTTATTAAAAGAACTACTTGGAAGGGGTTTTTATAGTTTATGTTGAAGCACTGCCATAAAAATCAAAATTAAATAAAAGTTTCACCAAACAGCCATTACTTCGTTTCAGACTGAATAAAGGTTACTGAAGATAAATCGTGAACGTTCACAACGTATTATCAATGTTTCATAATATTCTAAACCAAGATATGTTTTTTTTTTTTTTTTTAAATAAGTTGCACACAATTTGAGCTTCCAGAACAATCAAGAATTCAAACGTTTCTACAGATACCAAAGAACTAAACCAAAACTCACTATATTAACGAGTAAGTGTATATTATACCATTGATTTTACTATATAAATGGTATTATATAGACCATGTATAGTAAAATCAATAATTATACTCAAATTATCAGCTGTTTTTGTGGTCCATTGTTGAGCGCTAGTGTAGTCCCGTATAAATGTAATGCAGTTAATCCAGCTGTGGGTGCGGGCCTCATTAACTAACAAAATTACAGGTACAAACATTGCTGGTATATGATATATTTATTGTATGTGTGTATAGTCAATGATAGTAAGAGATACCACTATACTGTTGTTGACACGGTAACTAAAACATACGGTAATGAACACGACAAGGCTGAGCAGTAGACTGTGCGTCATATGGGCGGAATCAGATGATTTGAATATTCTATTAAATAATGGTGACTAAATCTACCAATCCCGTGGAAGCTTTCAGCTAAATAGCAAGCAAGCTATTTACCATTAATCAGCTTGAAGTGTGACCACGGAAATTAAAACAAGTACAAGACCTAGCCATGATTACTCCACCATATTTCTCCTACGTCTATTGTGTAAATTATATTCAAAATCTTGTTTAGGTTGGCTGCTTTGGTTATATAGTTTGCTCTATGGTTCTTGTGTTACTGAAATTTAGTGATTTAAATACGTTTCATTTAATCAATGAACATAAAGTGTGATTTTACAATAGCTTATTTTATTACGTGCCACGAGAAAAACGTAACAATCGTTAGTTAATGACAAAAATATTTAGAAGAAAACAAAAACAACTGATTTTGATTGATTGACGTCACATGGGTGAAATCAGCTGCTTTAATTATTCTATTAAATACTGGTGACTAAATCAACAAATCACGTGGGAGTATTTTCTAGGGACCGTGTCCGAGATGTTTATTTTTTTAACTTGAATGTACAACTGTTGTTGGAGAGGGAAATCCATTGATGCGCATGCTCCAACCACACGCCCAGAACTATGGACTGGTCAATATTTTTCTCTGTTTATTTGTTGTTTACTGTTATACTGCGTCCATATGACGTCATGGGAGATGCGCGATCATCCTACCGTCTTCTTTTCTATGTACCGAGGAAATGCATAACTAAAACCGCCTTCAAGTAAAAAGGTTGTTACTTTTCTTCTACGCTTGTTGCTTACTTGCAACAGCAGTTAGCCAAGACACTTTTAAGTGCTTTTGCATGTCCTTTAATTGGCAATAAAACTCGTTTACCCTGCAAATGGATAAAAGTACGCGTGTTCGTGAGAGTTCCTGTTAGCTAACAAGTGGGAGAAGGGGTGGGAAAATTCCTATTTTATACTAAAAAAACTAGTTCGATGTGATTTAACTCATAGTACTGTACTAGTTATTGAAAAGCATTTTAGTTTAAATTATCACATAACAATACTCGAACACACACCTCCTATCTAAGAAAAACAAATGCCGATTTGGACATCAGACATAAAAACAATAATATATAGATCATGACAGTATATTTGTAATCAAAACTAAATCACAAACAATGCTAAAAAAAGAAAGAAAGAAAGAAAATCAATTTATTTCCCTTTTTAAGTTACAAAGGTTCAAGTTAAACAATTTAATATATCGGAAAATAAAGTTTTACATAGGCTTTTTTATGCCTGTGCGTAAAACTAGTCAAATGAACATTACATTACAATTTGATCAGACAAATTAACTTAGAAAGGTACTTGCATATAATTTATTATTACAAAAAAAAATAACAAAAATGTATATTCTATACTAAATAAAAAAAATAACACTAATTCGTTAGATACTGACTATTACATAGAAAAAATCATTATAAAAAAGAAGACATATTCCTATAACAGTGAAAAATAAAAATAGATTATTCAAATAAAGAAAGTAAGTGAGTACCATGAGTTTTTAATTTTAAAATATATATATTAGTTACTTATGAGGGTTTGATACCATTGGATGGAGTCAAGTAAATTAGTAATAGTTACGGAAGCAAAGCATAGAAGTAATGAGGTCAAAGTAAAGTAATAAGTCTAGTAATCGTGTTGTCAGGTGTAGATTGACTTGAGGAGGTCCTCCGCGTAATCACAATTGGTCCCTAACAGCCAGGCAGAGACACGCTTTTTGTACACACTGTGACTGACGGTGCCAAGTAGATCCCTTATCTCCCTCGGTATGTTGCGATACAAAACATTTGCAAGGTAGAAGGAATTCATATGTTTACAGATTTAACTGTTCTAAGGACTTGGACACCAACATTCAAGGCATTTCTTGTTCTGTAATTATGTGAAATAGGAGTAGATATTAAATCGGAATGATGAAAAATGAAATTTAGAAGAGTTTTAATGAATATATGTCTTATGGTGAGAACACCTGTTTCTTGAAAAAGTAAGTCGGATGAAAACATTTTTATCTTACGGAAGCCTGTCTTCAAAATAGATTTTTGGATAACAGATAACGGTTTTACTATAGATTTAAAAGCCCCTCCCCAAGAAATAATAGCGTATTCTAAAATGGATTGAACGTATGCAAAATATACAGTTTTAATTTCATGAGTTTTTAAAAATGTACTTAATTGTTTAAAAACGTATATGAACTTTCTTAGTTTAGACTTTAACATATCTGTATGTTTTTCCCACCGTAGCTGTAAAAGCAACAATAATAAAAATGCTAAACATAAATTAAACTTCTAATTTATGTTAATTAACCGTGTTAAATGAGAATTTTCTTGTGAATCTGGATTATATTAAATAAAAAAGTGAAACCAATCATTACAGTATTCGTTGAAAACAAATACTCCAGTTTTAAATTAGTTTAACCAACGTTACCCTCTCTCCAACGCAACGTTTTGTACATCTTGCGCGATTCTCTCGTCCGATTTCACGTGTTTATTTTTCATTTTTGAAGTTATACTTCTTTGCGCCCGTTAGACACTTTGGGATGGGATGTTGGTCGAGAAACCGCGTCACGCTGAAAAGTAAGAACAAATTTTTAAGAACTATCGATTAATCGATTGTTAATCGAAGAAATTTAATCGAAGAAATTACTGATAATGATAATATAGGTGTATAATATAATAATGAAGTCACGTATAATATATTGAAGATAAATATTTTGAATAATATTGAAAAATGTCTTATATTTCATTTATATATCCTGTCTGTTTGTGTGCGTGAGTGGGTGTATGAGAATGGCCAAAGAAGTATAACTTCCACCGTGTGGTCCGACGCACACCCAATTTTTTTATTCCTTCTAACTCTGTGACGTACTTAGGGATGGAAACGATATATCGATACATTTCTTACAATTTATCGATAAATTAGTATTGATATTTCTTCCGATATATCACATCATTATGTATTGATACTATTCTCCCCCCTCGAAAACATCACGAATCGAAAAAAAAATACCAGCGGGGACTCTCACTAGTTACTAAGGCTTTAAAAAACACGGGACGTTTATTTTCAGTGTTGGATTAATTTGTTTGATTTTTAGTTCGTATTAGAGGCTTATTGTATTTTATATACATCACAAAAATAATAGTTATTCCAAATTGTAACAGCAAGTTACAGGAGTATTACATTTTACATGACTTACGAGTTAGCTTATACGTTTACACAAATATATCATTTACAGTCCGATATATAGGTTAATTGATACATCAATATTTTTCTAACAATATTATCGTTAACTCGATCTCTGTTGTTTACACCTACATTATACCTAAACACACACCTACATACCAAATTTCATCAAAATTTATCCATCCGTTTGGTTTCCAGCGAACTGCACATACACACACAGAAAGACGCACATACGGACAGACACCAAATTTTTTTTCTGAAAAAAACACTTTTTGGGTTCAAGAGACCCTAAATGGATTTTTAGACCAACTTGTAAAAAAAATTACGATCACAATACTTTCTCTGTGCTAACGCATATGGGAGAAAGTAACAAATTTCTCTTCTGCTAAATAACAGTTGAATATAACTGTTAGGTTAATACTCACCGCTTGAGGCACATCCCTTGCACGTGACAGCTGTCAACCTTCACTAATTACAACAACTCTGGTTTAATCAATTGGGAGCGCCGCATATGGACAAAGCATGGAACCTATTTTGGCACGTGTCAATCAAATAGTGATCCCAAACAGCAAACTTTTCTCATTACGGTGGCCATTGTCCAGAACCACTCGAGCACATTCTAATAGGAGTTCGCAAACTGGAAAATTATTCTTCAGTTTGCAAACAAGACTCAATTGTGCGTTTTAATGGTTTGCTTTCCTTCATGATAGAAAAGTGGCAAACATTTATGCAGTACCGGGTCGAAAACAAAAGGCGTTAACATGAACCCGGTCAAGGTCAAATGAACTCTCATTGAAATCAGCTGACACCAGCTGTCTTGGTTTGGGCTTAGACTTAATATTCTCACCCAAACTAAGTCAATACAGTTGAGATGCGTATAAAATACGTAAAATATTTTATAATTCTATAAATTTAATTTCGTAAGGCGTATCGGTTGCGTCAAAATTCCAAGCGCTACACTTCACCTGCGGCCTTCGGAAATGGCTCATTTTAAAGCTCTGATATTGTAGATGGCGGGAAAAATAAGTTTTGCAATTCGCCTTTAGGGTTCCGCCCCATTGGCCTTCAAAGTTCCCATATTAATCTTATGTGAAGAGAGTTTATAACTTTTGTTTTGATTTATTGAGTCCAGCTATCAATAAGACAAATTAAAGATTCCAGCTGTTAATGTTTTATACTCTAACTAGCTGTACCCGCCCGCTTCGCCGGTCATAATATTGAGTTTGATTTAGAACCTAATACCTGAAAGAATTCGAGCATTTTTGCTTCTTCTACCAATATTAGATTTTTTAGGAGGCATGTCATAAAAAGTAAACTGCATAACAAATAATTATTTATTTTTTATTTTCACGTTTCACCACATGTTTTAATTACCGAGGAAAAAAGGTTAACACCAAATACAGATCACCTGATCAAGTAAAAGTAGTGTGTGCTACACTCTCAAGGTGAAATGTAGAACTACAATAAATCAAAACATATACAGTACTGTTGTTGTGAGAACTTCAATCTGCTTATGGCATGTGAAACTACTAAACATTAAACCACACAGTCATATGTTTTTTGTAAACAATTCAGATACTCCATTTGAATAACATGGGATCTTTAGGAGCCCGTGGGGCGGGACCCTGTGCACGGATCTGCATCAAACTTCACAGAAACCATCTCGGGAGTATACAGGACAACATCCTAAAGTTTTATGACGATCGGTTGGATGGTTTGGCAGCGCATAAACTTCAAACACATATATATATATATATATATATATATATATATATATATATATATATATATATATATATATATATATACAAACATCCTCTTTTATAAATATAGATTAACAAGGCACAAGACCAAACCTTTAAGAAGCTGGTGGTACACATGGGCAACTTTGCATTTAGTAGAGTAAAATCCCCAGACGGAATTAAAATTGTTTAATGAAAATACAGTCGACCAAAACAACGAAATAAACAATACGTACTCAAAAAATAAACTGTACAGAGAAGTTTTTACACAACAATAATACCTGATTAATATGTATACAGGGTGTCCCGTAAGTAACCAGCCAAACTTCTGGAGGTCATTCCTTGGGTTAAAACAAACAAAAAATTTCATGTGTACAAATCGTCTATCTCGCTCCATTATCCGGCTATCTGTCTGTATGTGTTTTTTACTAAAAACTTAATATTTCAAAAGTTATTTAAGATAAAACCATGAAAATTGGTATGAATGTTGATCTTTACAGTATCCATGTACTATTTAAATTTCATTTTTTTACAACAATCTTTTTCAAATGGCGGCCATTTTAAATGTTTAAAGCCAAATATCTTAATAGCCTTAAATGTTACTAAAAACTTGTGTTACAAAAAAGTTTAAGAATTTATTTCTATAAATAATTATATAAAAAAGTTTAAGATTGAACAACTATTAACTGAGAAATTACAATTTTTATCAAATAAAAATATGCTTGATATTAATAAAATTGAAAACTTTAGTGTTCAAATTTGATAAAAATTGTAATTTCTCAGTTAATAGTTGTTCAATCTTAAAACTTTTTATATAATTATTTATAGAAATAAATTCTTTAACTTTTTTGTAACTTACTTCCTTCCTCTCTTTGTGCACCGGACAAGAATGCACATGCATCGGACGTCGAGGACCCAGAGTCTGCGTCTATGACCTACTTCAAGGCCACTAGACCAAACACATCGTAAGCTCGAATCCGGTTTTAAAATGTAGCCGCCGGAGCTGGGGCCGGTCAAGGCGGCGGCAGCCAACTTTCTCCAATTTTCTTGGCACTTACACTATTTTCGCGGCTGCCAATACCCGCGCTTAGCTCTGGTTGAGAATTTCTGCCACGTACCCCTCTGCCCAACCCTTTTCTGCCGTCTCCTTTCTCTTTCATCCTCATGATAATTTTTCATCTATCCTCTCTCTCTCCAGGCTGCCGCGCAACAAGTTCAACCTAGCGGCGAGCGTGCCAAAATAGCAAAATTATAAAAACTTTCAGCTTCTTATTGAGGGAGTTCATCAACCCGGCACCAAGCTTTATATGTTATAAAAAAACACGTCAACCCGGCACTGGACCTTTCACTGGCCGCCATGACAGTATGTCAACCCGGCACCAGCCACCCCTCTTACCCATTCCACCTACACTACCCCCTCCCAACCCCTCCTTTCTCTTTCCCCTCCCCTAATCACCTCCCCTTTTCGTAAGGTGCCGTAGGTTCGCGCTGTCCATGTCCGGGGACCGAGCTTTACTAAACGAAGGTGTGTGATGGTTTTAAAATGAATGGGAGTGAGCTTTGTAAAATGAAGGCAACGCTTTGTTCAATAGGTTAGGTTAGGTTAGGTTAGGTTAAAGGAGTTAGGGCGATGAGATGCCTAGCTAGGGTTCGAGGGAGGGAAAGAAGAGAATGAAGGGCGTATGTTTGGTGTTGTGGAGGGGGAACCCAGCTCCCCTACCTTCAAACTGTCTCGGTGCCGGGTTAAGTTGTGACATTAGTAACGCCTGATTAACCTTAGAGCGGTGGTCAGATTTGGTGCCGGGTAGACGTGCCGCCCTTATTGACTGGCTGAACTCGAGCGAGCCAAGTACTGTATCAGATGGTTATGCTGCAAGTGGTTCGTATCCCTACTCTATTATTTGATTATTATGATACTTTGTTCTACGATATATCAAAATTCAATTTCAGTTATTAGCTCTATAAACTTGCTACATGTGATATTACCACTTGCATTTATTCATTCACAATTATTAGTTCATAATCCCAACCATTACTGTCGGCGAAGAAATTATGTGCACCCGAGTTTGCAGGTTGTTTTCTAAGGACCTATGAGGCCTACGAAAAATCTAACCACACAATTGTTTTCCTCGTTTAATTGTGCATCATGGAATATGCATTTTAATTTTTCGTATAATATTCTCACGGTGCATATCAATCAACAACGTATCTTCTGCTTTGTTCCACTCCATTATCACACAAAAGAACTGTAAGTAAAGATTTGTACAACGATCACTACTCACTACTGACGAATGACAATAGACGAAAAGTAAACAGGTTTACCAACCATAACCGGCTAAACCTATTGGTACGACTGGATAAGATGTTTAGGAAAATGTTTTTGACTCAACCCGAAATTGTTGGAATACAACAAGGAAAATGTATTCCAGAAACAGTAAACAATGTTTAAAAACATCCTTTTATCTTTACAGCAAATTTTGGGAAACAAGAAGCATATTATTTATAAACATCAATTTTTGTTCCTAAACACTGTTTCTGAACACTTCAGAAGTAAGAATTAAGGAACATGTTTATACGCACAAACGACATTTTGTGATTTTCCCACAAGAAATACATTGCGGCAGTTTTGGGATTTAAAAAAAGGCCGCCATATTGTTAACGAATGAAAAAGGTAAACTTTTGTAAATTTTCCCGGAGGTTTTAGATCGATAGCTTCAATTTTCATGGGGGTACACACTTCATGGGGGTAGGACGCCAAGAAGCGCCTCAACATTTAGTGTCAGTCAATCAGTCAGTCACTACATCGAGCTTGATTGTATATAGAATAGAGGACGACCCTGCACGCTCTGCGTGCCAACCCCGTCGTTACTCGCTACGCTCGTGAGAAAACGACGGGGTGTTTATAAACATGTTTTTTTGCCAGTGTAAACGTGGCTTAAGGATTTTCAGTTGAACTGTGATTTTCCTTGATTTGACCAAACTTAACAATGCAGTTTTGGAGAATACATCCGTGCTAGCCGGAAGTCACCAAAAGTTGTGACCACTCCAGGCCACCTTATCTCACAATACTTTTGACTAATAAGTAAGAGTTTTAGAGTATAGCCTAGATGTTGGGAAATAATCAATCCCAAGTTATTTCCTCTCAAAGCAGTCTGACCAACCTCAAGACTCAATCGTCGTTAGAAGACCGTTGCACAAATGGCTCTAAATTGAAGTAACAATGAGCCAAGCTCAATAATTAACGACTGTTGGTTTACTGACAGTCTAATTGGTTGTTGACACTAACCATTTATGTCACTATTGCTGGACTGCACGTTGAATAGGGCTATAAACTTTACCATCAACTCGAAAACATTTTATCAAATTGTTAAATCTTTATTTTTCCAACGCTCCTTGGATACGTTTTTTGATATGTCTATCTTCTATTCTCTATTGTCATTCCTAATTAATTATTCATAAAAACCAGAACCGAACAGAATGTTTTAATTTCAACTTTTTCTTTTTTTAATAATAAAAAAATCTGGACGTGAATCATAAACATGTTTTTTCCACAGATTAAGACACATTTACAGCCTTTTGTCTCGTTAAGAACTCAAATACCCTCAAACATCCTTCATTAACCCGTCCTGGCCTTAGCTGATAAGGAAACTAATACCTTGAACCACTGTCAAATAAAACACCCGCAACCCTATCACAAAAAAGTCGACGGTCAATGTACACTATAAATCTGCCACAAACTGATGTCTTAGGGAGTTGTAACAACCACCCCTTTCGGGTTATTCTGTATGTAGGCCTATCTGTTTTCTGCTCGAACAGAGATACTACGCTCTGAGGATAAAATGGACACGTGGCCTTTAGTACAGTGCTGATAATCATTTCTATTATTTTTGTCTACATAATGAAAAAGTTCTTCAACTTAAACATCTTGATGAAATTATTTAGTAATAGCGTCTTGAAAATGTTCAATGAAGCTCGTGTGAAAAGATGCTACAATGTTTCCGGCTTGGGTTGGTCCACTGGATTTTCTGGGTAGACACGGTGGTAAGGTCTACGTGAAGTGAATAGAATTATAAGACCGTTACAGTATCAAAATTACAAATGTACTACCAATCTACTAATCGGTCCACCAAGACCTGTGTCCTACTTTAACGATATCCTCCTGAACAGCTTTTAAGGGTTAATATTGCATTAATGACATAGATTAGTCTTCAAGAACCAAAAATAATAAGGAATCAATAAAGACAGAATAAAAAGTGAAATATTTAGGATATTTCGTCCTTTCTCAAGGCAAGTCAAAGGATAGTAAGTTGTTGATACTTTTATTTGTCAATATAGTAATACCACTATAGGTGGTCCTTAAAAAAAGGCCCGAGGAAACAAAGTGTTTGGGAGATTGTAGGCGATAGGTTGGATGCTTGGTCCTCTTAATACCGACATGGCATCCGCTTGATGGTTGCTATCGGCGTGGACAATACTAGAGAAGTCTGAGGTGTCCATGTTGGGTGGTAATCATTGTGCGGATGTTGTGTGGAGGAGATAACTGAGTATCAGGCTTGTCAATTAGCTGAAAATCAGACCAGCACTACGTGGTTCGGATTCCACGTAATGCTGTAGGTCTTTCATATTCGTCTTAAAATACCAACAACGTTGTGTCGGCGTCTCATTTGTAAGAATGTAAGAAAAATAATTAACATAATAATTAAAGGTATAACTATTCTTATTGATTTTTTCCATTTAATCCCACAGACCATAACTTGTTTCGTGTAGATTAATGTATTTAATCCTTACATTGAGTAGGCTATTCTAAATAGCAAGTGCATACCATGAGTGTATTGTTGGTCATAACATAAGAGTTGGTGCATAATTTTAAACAGATAAATCATTTACGATCAGTTACCTGATATATCGATATTTTTCTTTTGATAAATCGTTAGATCGATGTTTGTTTGCGATGTATCATCCTATATATTAAAATAATCGAGTCATTTAGTTCATTTAATTTATGAACTTATTACTTGACCGATTTTGATGAAATTTTTTTATTCAAAAGATAATTTTAATTTCTAAATTGTAACGGAGCCAGATTTTTTAAATTGTCATTGGTTTTTGTCCTACACGGTGTCAAAGTTGCAATGTTATTCTTATGGAGATTAAATTTAATCGGCGTTGTGTCGGCGTCTCATATGTAAGAATATTATGCTAGTTTTGACTTGAGTGATTATTTTACTATTCATATATATATATATATATATATATATATTTAACGCCAGCAGTTCAGTACTGATGCCATTAAGCAATATATTAATACTAGTCCAGATCACACGTTAGTAATTGCTTTCGAAAATATAATTTGAGACAGCTGATATTAATATAGGCCAACTAGGGGAAACTCCTGCACGCTACGCGTGCCAACCCCTTAACTCGCTGCGCTCGTTACACCTCGGCCTTTGACTACTGACTAAAAATAATAGTAGATTAACTGTATTACGTAAAATCAGACCTTGACCCGCGTCTACTCTTCAACTGCCTGATCTCTTAGTTAGAAACAATATATAAAACGTTTAGTAGACAGATTGAAGTGGAAGGTTTAATTAAGTGATAGTGCTCAGACATCTGTTTATCATGGTCAAAGTGTGTTTGGTCTAGGAACAAGACTGGCCCACAGACAAACGAGTTCTTTAAGGTCGATCTGCACGCTCACATTTACTTGCGCACATGCGTGCGCATACCTGATGTGTTCAAGTGCTAAAAACTAAATTACATATACACAAACATGTTATAAAACTACGTTCTTAAATTAATAAACTTTTCTACTTTAATAATTATCTACATTTTAACCTAGATCCTAGAATGGGGTACAACAAAATGAACTTCTACTAAATATAAAAAAATATTAACAGGGTTAAATTAATATAACCAATTAGGCGCTGTCAAGGTCACGATATCAACGAAAAATGTCAAAACACAATTAAAATTAATATTCAAATCAGACTGAAATAAGATTACATTAACTAATCATAAATATATGACACCTGAAAAACACTATTAATTTAAAATAACATTCAACATGCACAAAAAAATGATTTATATGACTCGGAAGGACTGAGACTACTATTACAATTACATTTTAACCTGAAAAGACAACAATTATTAGGAATAAAACAATACAATAATCAAATATTACAAAAATGATGAAGTCTTACGACCCGCAGTGACGATGGCGTCTAGACGTCCCAGTCACGAAGTGAGGATGATACAATCCAAATGCAGTGTCTACGAAGTTCTCTCCAAGGTGATAAAACACGGGGCACATTAAGGTCTTTTGATATGGGGCCACTCTCCTCATGTACATGAAGTCTTGATTTTGCAAAAGGAAGTCATAAGAACAATGTGCAGAGTTGGACCACAAGAACACTGTCGACCACTTTCTAAAATACGGGAGAGCGACAGTGGAGCGCCTGGCAAAAACTAATAAAACTGTCAGCCAAGAAATAGCACAACTGCGACAGTGGAGCGCCTGACCTTGAGGCGCTCCACTGTCGTACCCTCGCGGGTCCAATGTGACAAGGGTTTTGACAAGGGTACGGGGTCTTGATATATATAGTGAGAGTGTGTTTAACTTGAGAGCAATAGACATATATTTATTAAAATAAGCATACATGTTACAGTATTTACATAAGATCCGGGTTTGTTAACAAATTTTATACACTTCAAATTACTTTAGAAATAAAAAACCTTCAGGTATTGAAATTGTAAATATAAGCTACATTGAAATAAGCTGTTATAGTCCGATTCATTGACACGCTTCTAAGTAATAGAAAACGTTATTGTATAAGACATAAAATCATGGATTGGTTGGCGTTTGACGTATTCCTAAGTAACTATTTTTCGTGGTCCTTTCTATTAAATCAAGGCTAAGCAGGTTGAACCGTCAATAATGTAATCATTTGAACAATAGCCATTAAATAATTCAAATCATTTACACAAAGTAATAAGTTGATAGTACATCTGTTTGCGGTATATATTTTCAGTTTTGTAATAAAACGAGATAATACCTTTAACATATACTGTTCTTTAACATTTATGTAAATAGAATCAGTTATCATTAAGACACATCCAATACAATATTTTCATACCGACCAACAAGTAGATGACAACCAAATATTTAAAATCTTTGAAGTCTTTAGATAGCGTAAATTATCAAAAGACGTTTATTAGCGAGTGATAATTCAATGTGCATAGCGTCAAAATCAAATTAAATTATAAAATATCTTACATATAGTCTTTCCATTCTCAGAACATTTTGACACCTACACAATAAATTCTTGATTTAATTAGATAAAACTGATAACTTAGTTATTTATCTTCTTTCAAATGTAAAACTCTTTTGTTAATTTTTAAAACAGTTACACCTTATGCTATATCAGTTATATTATTATATATTGGAAACAAGTTTATTTAATTTGATTTTTGTTCAATAATGCCTACCTTGTAGGCGAAATACCTCAAGCAAATAACACATTTATTTGAAAATTCTGATAATGTACAGTATAGTCAATTAAAGTCTTTATTTTTTAATTGTATAAAGATTTTATATTTTGTTTGTTTTAGAATATTGTAGCTTACAGATTGAATTAAATAGTGTTTGAGTATTGTTTGTTATGATTTAGATTGTAGTAAATATTAAGTAAAAGTAAAATAGAATTTTTTGTTTGAATTTCCATATTTTGTTATTTAGAATATTGTAGTCTACAGATTGAGTGTAAATAGTATTTTTTGTTTGAGTGTAAGTATTTTTTTAAATTTTAAGTTTTAAATATTAGTAAGTGTAACCCAAACTATTTAGTTTAAATTTAAATGTATATTTATTATTTTAGAATGTTATACAAATTATTAGGTGTTAAAACTAAGAAATACATATTTGTTATTTATAAGCATATTTGTAGTTATTTACCTTTTTTTGTAACTTCAATTTCTTTGAAACAACTTGCCCAGTAATAAAACTAATATAATTTTAAAAACCCACTGCTTGGCTTTTACGAATTTGTATAAACTATGGTTAATATTTTATAATTAATACTCATGAGTTAAAGGGGCAAGACATAATCAAATGAAGAGTGTGTACGTGTTCCTTTTACATAAAACTAAAAAGTATAAAGTTTATAGTTTTTTGTAAAAGATGACTATAAACACATCATTATTTTAGTCCTCGGGAGTTGATGTGGTAAACACGATGTGGCCCACCTCCGAAGACCAAGGTAGATACTGTGCATGAACAAGGGTAGATGTTTTCTGTCTGTACGATTATAAACTTGTTTTAAAACAAGTCTGCAATAGTTTAACCACTATTGCAAGTTTAATTCAAATAAAATGAAATATGATTAAGAAACGTGATTAATAGTTTTGATTGGTCTTTTAGGATAACCCCTACAGAATCAATGTAACCATTACTCCTACAAAATATGCAGTGCACTTAACAAAGTCAGTATGATAGTAGCCGTTGTGATATTAGATTGGTAAGTATTTAGAAGGCCCCGCGAGCTGAGCTTGATAGCAGGTAGGAAGCAGGTAGAGTGCCGAGGACAGGTAGTTTTAGGTGCGACACAGGAGCGCCTCCCCACCCCTTTTCGGAGGCGCTCCTGAGTCGCACCCCTAGCGAAAATTATTTATGACAACCCCTTAGCCAGGTAAGAGGCGCTCCTGTGTCGCGGATTCCTAAAATACATGACTGGCTAGTTTGTAAACCTATTTATTCAATCCAAAAACTTTTGCAATATAACATTCTAATTAACTTTTAGTTTATGACAGAATCCTTTTTTATAGTTTTAAGAAATGTTGTATACACATTTAACAATGCCTATTTCATGTATATGTGATCAATGGCAATAAAATATTTGTATTTGTATTAAAACAAATTAATTACACGAAATTGCCCCTGTGAGGCCGAAACTTCAGTTTTAAACATGATCTTAAAATTGTTTGAACCAATTGAAGGTTTGACAGTGAGAGTTTGAAAGCATGAACAACTTAGTTACTGGTTTTGAGTGAAACGAAACCAGTTTACATAACAGATGGATATAGCTTCATAAGTGGGTCTGGAATGCAACCTATTACTTAATTTGAAAGGTTCTCCGCTCTCTCAGCTATCTACATGAAAGGTTCTCCACTCTCTCAGCTATCTACATGAAAGGTTCTCCACTCTCTCAGCTATCTACATGAAAGGTTCTCCACTCTCTCAGCTATCTACATGAAAGGTTCTCCACTCTCTCAGCTATCTACATGAAAGGTTCTCCGCTCTCTCAGCTATCTACATGAAAGGTTCTCTACTCTCTCAGCTATCTACATGAAAGGTTCTCCACTCTCTCAGCTATCTACATGAAAGGTTCTCCACTCTCTCAGCTATCTACATGAAAGGTTCTCCACTCTCTCAGCTATCTACATGAAAGGTTCTCCACTCTCTCAGCTATCTACATGAATCCGTTAGGATGTACAGGCTAATTACAGATCTTGTACCCAAATATTAGATCTAAAGCACAAACATAGACCGATTCTCCAAGGAATGTTGGTAGCAATTGTGCAATGTTTGTAAATATACCAATTTTGGGTTTAAGTGTTAGAGAAGACTTTACAGTCCTAACTTCGCCCCTTTAATAAAGACATTTTTAATTTAAACTGTCGTAATGTACATCAGATTTAGACCCTTATAAACACAGCTGGTCTTTCCGATACTTCCAGATATGGCCTAGCCACCCTAGACGTCGGCCTTTTCCACAAAGGTGTTTGGTATGCCAAAATATGTTGATGATCCCAAACCTGAAATTACCAAGAAGGCCTCTCTCTTTGTGAGGCGCCATGTGTAAACTGCCACTTCACACGGACTTAGGCTACCTGACAGACGACAACTGGTCTTTCCGATACTTTCACATGTGGCCTAGCCACCCAAGCCGTCGGCCTTTTCCACAAAGGTGTTTGGTATGCCAAAATATGTTGATGATCCCAAACCTGAAATTACCAAGAAGGCCTCTCTCTTTGTGAGGCGCCATGTGTAAACTGCCACTTCACACGGACTTAGGCTACCTGACAGACGACAACTGGTCTTTCCGATACTTTCACATGTGGCCTAGCCACCCACCCACGCCGCCGGCCTATTCCTCAGAAGTGCCATGTCAAGACGTCTCGTTCCAGGAACTTTTCAGTTCTGACACGATAAAGGCCGGTTTTCACATAGGGTACCGTGCTCCTACTGTGCTCCTACCGTGTCCATGTCGCGCGTTTTCGGCAGTAGGGACCCGGCTACTGTCGTGCTCCTACAGTGCGCCTGTCGTTCTTCAGTCTTTCCTCACTTGGAATATAGAACTCACTACGCAGTCTCCGAAATGGATCAGGACGATACAGATGTTGTTATTGCTTGTGCGGTTTATTCAATAGTTGAAAAAAATTACACTAGCCGTGTTAAGACGAGTGTAATGTAGTAGCCTATACACGCATGCATACTACACAAGCTTTGTGAACACTGGCACAGTGTAGTAGGCAAATTATTTTGGTACATTTTTATATTTTTTTTATTTTATTTACCGGTATTTATTTATTTTCTGGAGGGGATTCTTAAATTGTTTATTTTGTAATTTGTAATGAACTTAACAAACTATTCACCCTACTATTAACAAAGACACTTTAATTTGTAAATGCCTAATGTATATTAACTTTGAAATTGTTAAATTAAGAATATTTAATATAAAAAGAAAACCTTAATCCAAACATTAATGTATAGATACAATTAAAAATTACTTTAAAACAAAGAAAGAAGTCGAAGAAATCAATCGATCGGGAATCCTCGTAGGAGCTCGGGAACACTCGAACTAGGAAAAGCTGGGGTAGGGCGCCGATGCGGCGACGTAGGGCGACATGTAAGGAATTTTCACCTGACCTACCGTGAGTACCGTGCGCCTGTCGTGCTCAGACCGCCTACCTACTCGACTGCCTACCGGTCATTGTCGCCGGTATTGTCATTGTCCGTGGAGCGATCGGAAACAGCACGACATGAGCACGGTAGGAGCACGATAGGTCAGGTGAAGATCGCAAACTGCTTTCCCATATAAAATAAATGCAATAGACCATTTTTCGATTCAACATGACACGACACGGTAGGAGCACGGTACCCTATGTGAAAACTGGCCATAAAAGTTCAAGAGGTACAGATCGAGCCCGCCGAGCGTTGATAGACTGGGGACGGGTGGAGGGCCCGTTATGCCTGCAGTCCTAAAACATTTGCCACTGCCAGACTTTCCCAAGCAACGAGTCTTTCCCCTTCTTGCTTCTAAAATAAGATGAGTCAATTTTTCCCACGAATTTACCTTCAGTACGTTTCTATATTGCGAGCAATATGTTTGCTTGTGGATAAAGTGTTTAGAATTCTTAATACATTTTTTTAGTAGTCATAATAAAATTAATACGATTCATAATAAAATTAAAAAATACGGAACCCATTTAAATTAGCCTGTGTTATATAAATCATTATCAGAAATTGTGTAAATAATTACAGTCGAAGTTAATAATTTATACGCATTGCCAATTAAGTCAATCTAATAAGTTGTTGTCTCATAAATTTCACTATAAAAGCTGCTTTAAAATGAAAATGTCAAAAACAAATAATTTCTTTTGAACCAATTTAAACCAAATTTAAATAATACTGATATGTATTTTAACGGAACGGGAAATCCAATAAAAATTTTTCGTAGTGACAATAAGAAGTATGTAATGTATAGTTCCTTTATTTCAATTAAAGTTATTAACATACTTATAGTTTGTATGTCATATTTAATTGTTGTTATTGATATACGTTTTAATATTTTAAATTTCAAACACTTAATATATTTAATATTTTTTCATTTTAGCCTCACTCAGAGTCGATGTTTTTATATGACTAGTAGGCCAGCCAGGAGGCCGGATCTTCAGCGCGCGTAGTGGCCGCCACCACCAAAATGACACCACACTCCACTTACCGTCCCTGCCAGCACAGAGCGTCCAGCGCGTAGTCTGCGTAGATATCAATGTATAGTTCACATGTGGTTTAATATGTATTTTATGTTGGAAAATTATGTATATGTAGCAAACCAAACGAGAAAATGGAACAACGAATCATTAGGCGATTAAACGAACTTTACGCGCTTTGGTTTTACATCTGCCATTTTACCAAATCATATAAGAAAAATAATTGTCCTAGAACCAAAATCATTTAATATTACGATACTTCAATTAACAAGCCTCGACTTTCTCACTGACGAAAATTCACTAGCCGAAAAATTAAAAAAAATCCTATACCAATCATTTAAATTTTTGAATTTTGGATCCCTACTAAAACGTACACTTAATTAAAAATAAACTGTTGGTTATATCAAAATAATTTTATTAGACTGCGCACTACAAACTCATGAAATAAATACATGCTTATTTAAATATTTTATTTAGTCTCTAAGTGGCTTAATTAATTGTTTATGCAACCAAAGATCTTACTTAAATTTGTGTGGCCCACACGGCGTAACATAAGAAGAGCTCTACATCAAGATGGCGGACAAGCTATATGGCTTCAACTGCTTCTATGGTGCCGGCAATCGACACAATATCATAGGACTACATTATGTGAAGTATGTCGAAGTTGACGTACCCGACCCATTTTAAATTTTTTGAATCGTTGGTTATTCGTTCTGACACTAACGGCCAATTCGTTCTGACACTGTGCAGGCAGTTTAACTAAGGCCGGTTACACACATATGCATCTCGCACGGTGCGACTAGCATTTTTCTTGCTACTAGCATGCAGCTCGAAGACCAACCTGTATTAATCAATTAGAGCTTACACACATATGCGACTGGCACGGTGCTACTGGCACGGTGCTAGTCGCATGCAGCGTGCAGCGCCACTAGGAACCGATCGGTCGGTGTTTTGGCGCTGCATGCAGCGTGCATCTTGAGTTGGCGCATGCGCAGAACACATTTCCAAGCCCTGACACTCTTGTTCCCACGGTGTACTACGTTGACAAGTGCGGAAAGTCACTTTTTGAATAGCTTGAGTTTTGTTAGTAATAATTTGTAATAATTAAGTAGTGTATACCCCAGTTTATATTAGTTGTAATAGTTAAATTAGTTGTAGATTCTAGTTGTAATAATTAAAAATGCCGTTTCCGGATGTCGAAAAAACAAATATTGAATTTGTGTTAGCTTTGGAGGAGATTCCAATACTGTATAACCTCTCTCACCTTGCCACTAGCACGTGCCACGACCATGCAGCCTGCATGCTGGTTACACACATATGCATCTCGCACAGTGCTACTGGCATCAAAAATGCTAGTCGCACCGTGCGAGATGCATATGTGTGTAACCCGCCTAACTCTCAAATGCCACGTCTATTGCTTGTCAATTAGCTGAAAATCAGACCAGCACGTGGTTCGGATTCCACGTAAAGCTGTAGGTCCCATAGTTGCCCTGGCTGTTGGGATATTAATAAATTGCCCTTTCTGAGGAACAGTTGAACTCAGATAGTGACCAGACTACACTCATCCAACACTCATATAACCATCCATATTCGCCTTCAACAATGTTGTGTCGGCGTCTCATATGTAAGAATATTATGCTAGTTTTGACTTGAGTGATTATTTTACTTTTCATATATATATTTAACGCCAGCAGTTCAGTACTGATGCCATTAAGCAATATATTAATACTAGTCCAGATCACACTTTAGTAATTGCTTTTGAAAATATCATTTAAGACAGCTGATCTTAATATAGGCCAACTAGGGGAAACTCCTGCACGCTACCCATGCCAACCCTTAACTCGCTGCGCTCGTTACACCTCGGCCTTTGACTACTGACTAAAAATAATAGTTGATTAACTGTATTACGTAAAATCACAATATTAAAATTATTTACTGTCCCTCACTCACACAACTTGCATTGCCACCTATTTATTAGTATAAATACCCCAGTGTAATTTAGTGTGTAACTTAGCCACTTAGCCTATTTCAAATGTGTTCATTTCATTTGCTTTTGTTTAACAGCTAAATATTGATTAAATATATAAAATCACCGCATTACACTACCATTGAAACCTTCGGTCCATTAGAGTGGAGCCCTACAATCGAATTTGAATAAAACCATGCTTACAACCTACCCTGGTTGAACATTATGAAAGATCTAACCTCCTCAATACTAAAAATAATACCGTTTAAATTGCAATATATACGATAAAAAGCTATTTTATCGTATATATAAATGATTTGGTTATTAACTTTATATAACCTTATCATAACATGTACTGTTTTATATGTTGTAAGGTATTTTCCTGTTAGGCATATTTCAATATTTATTTTGTCAAATAAAGAAATAATTTAAATGTAGTAATTTTATTATTCCACTATTTCATATATTGATGTAATATTTGCAGATTAAGTTTATAATAGAAACGGTGTCATTAATTACAAATGAAAACAATTTTTTTAATCAAGCACTGAATCCTAAATATTTAATAATTGATGTACAACAGTCGATTTAATCACCTAATTCATAATTAAAATGCAGTAAATAAAGCTTGTTTCTATTGTGCATTTGTGACATCCTTGTGACTAAATTTGTGACACATATGCATCTCGTACGGTGCGACTAGCATTTTTCTTGCTACTAGCATGCAGCTCGAAGACCAACCTGTGTTAATCAATTGGAGCTTACACACATATGCGACTGGCACGGTGCTAGTCGCATGCAGCGTGCAGCGCCACTAGGAACCGATCGGTCGGTGTTTTGGCGCTGCATGCAGCGTGCATCTTGAGTTGGCGCATGCGCAGAACACATTTCCAAGCCCTGACGCTCTTGTTCCCACGGTGTACTACGTTGACAAGTGCGGAAAGTCACTTTTTGAATAGCTTGAGTTTTGTTAATAATAATTTGTAATTAAATAGAGTATACCCCAGTTTAAATTAGCTGTTTGCTGATTATGTATTGGCTACTTTTAACATTTTGGTGCCAATAAGGGTGTACCCAATATTCACGTTCAATATTTATTCTTCTTTGACGTCGTCTTCTTCTAATGACGGTAAGTAACAACAGCATTTCATCATGCGACGACGACGACATTTTCCAATGAATTGAGCGCCAAAAAGTCCCCACCTCTCTCACCTTGCTAGCACGTGCCACGACCATGCAGCCTGCATGCTGGTTACACACATATGCATCTCGCACAGTGCTACTGGCATCAAAAATGCTAGTCGCACCGTGCGAGATGCATATGTGTGTAACCGGCCTAAATAAAGATGGGTCACAGAATTTGAAAACGTATATCTTTATTTTATCCGGAATTATCACCAGCATTGCCTATCAGTTACTTTATTTACCCTGGAGAGGGCGCGTCACGGTCCTTTAGGCCCGCCGCATATTGAGCCCAGCACAGACACAGCCCACGCACATCCCACGCGTGGGAACGTTTGTGAAACACGGTTGGCGGTACTGCGCCGCATATTAGACCCAGCACACGCACAGCACACTCTTTTGGGTGGGAGAGTTTTTGCTAGTATCACAGATTTCGTGGGTCGTGGGTTTGTTGTTTTTGTAGTATAGTGGTTGTAGTAGTTGCAAAAGATGGATATAGAAAAACTTATTTCTATTGTACAAGGATATCCAGTGTTGTACAACACTAGTGACCCGGACTATATGCGTGCAAAGTTGAAGGACGAGATATGGGGGAAAATAGGAACAGAACTTCAATGTGAAGGTAAGTTTATTTACATTACATTACATTTCTATGCTAGTACAAGTATTCATACTTGGGAAAGTTAACAAAATAAATTAACTGATTAAAGTTAAAGTTACTTTTACATTCTGAACGAATTCTATTGTAATGGGTCACTAACAAACATTATTATTAAGACATTTAATTAAATTTATTATTTGACATTTTTAGCTATTTGATTGCTTAATATTTATATATATATAAAGAACTACACTTAGCAATCTTTTCTTGATTTTTTAATGTTTAAAATCGATTTCGGTCTCGAAAGACCATCATCAGTTTAACATAGAATACATCTTTTGTATTCTATGTTAAACTGATGATGGTCTTTCGAGACCGAAATCGATTTTAAACATTAAAAAATCAAGAAAAGATTGCTAAGTGTAGTTCTTTATATATATATATATATATATATATATATATATATATATATATATATATAAATTTATTAATATACAATAAGAATAATACTTTTTTTATAACAGATTATTTTTGGTAGGCTTAACTATTTAGTCTTGCTTTACATTGTTACCAAATTTTTTTATATCAGTACATTATATTTTATATAGACCCTTATTTACTGGTGTTACTATATGTACAAATCTAATTCTAGAAAATATCTAACCATTGTATTATATTTTATATAGACCCTCATTTACTGGTGTTACTATATGTACAAATCTAATTCTAGAAAATATCTAACCATTATATTATATTTTATAAAGACCCTCATTTACTGGTGTTACTATATTTACAAATCTAATTCTAGAATATCAGTACCATCGAATTTTAATTCTATGTATTTAAATTTAGGCTATATGATCTAAAACGCTCCATTTCATTTCGTCACGCAAGTTTCTGAAAAAAGTGACTTTGAATTTTCTGAAAATAAGTATTTCATATTATTTCTTAAAACCATTATAAACAGTATTATTAAGAATACTATAGTGAAATTTTATGTTGAAATAACCAAAACCATCAAATGACTAAAATTTATATTGCTTTGAATTAATGTAGTTATACTCTATAACCTAATTTGTATTTATTCTATTAACATTTTTATAAAGCCAATCATTTGAATAATAATAACAAATATTATTAAATAGTATATCCCATAATAGTATATTATTATATAGTATGATTTTTTATTACGTATATGGAAATATATAGATTATAGTACAAATAGTTTAATCGTTAATCCCAAGTATGCAAGTACAGTAGTCCCTCTATAATCCGGCCCCCCCAGTAATCCGGCCGGTTCTATCGTAATGATAAAAAAACCAGAACCAGTTCTGGTTCCAGAAAACCAAAGGGGGAGATAGCTTTCATATCAAGAATGTTTCAGAAGTGAAAAGTACTGATAAACAGAACAATGAAACGACAAATTCTGATCAAAAGATAGACGAAATAACTTTTTCAGACCGTAAGATAAATAAAATAACTTCGTCAGAAAATATCTGCCCACAGTCGGCCTTTTCCTTATCAGTACTATCAGCACTTGAAAGAACAGATAACATTAGAATTCCAAATGCAGTAAAGAGGAAGATCGTCCTGAGCCCCCACACTTGTTTATCCTGACCCTTTCTTATCACTTCCTGCCCGATAAAAACACCTGATGGCTACATTCCATTCTGTTTACAATTCATATCTCATGAAAATGATTATGCTTCTAGTTTAATAGTGTATAATAGTTGAAAGGTTTTTATAGTGAGGTAAATATATTAGAGTTTCTTTGTTTAGACATGTTATTAATAATGCAAAACATTGCATTAAAAAATGATAGGAAAAATAATTGAAAAATACATTTTTATGATAATATTATGTCAGCACAAGACAACTCTTAATAATGTTACTATTTTTTATTTTTATCAATAGTTACATTTTATTTTAACTATTTTTTTTCCTTTTTGCAAAGTTTTAAAGGATTAATGTTTTCAATTGTTGTAAGCTTTTTAACTTGTTTTTGATTCATATGCAACAGTGTTATGTAACACGTTTCAACTGGTGTACCATACTTTTCTTACTTTGAAATTATTGTACATCTTTATTGTAAAAATTGACTTTTTTAGTTACAATATACATTCTATTATGTAATTTAATCATGTTTTACAATTATTGAACTCCAGTAATCCGGCTTTTTCACTAATCCAACACATACCTGGTCTGAATTGTGTCGGATTAATGAGGGACTACTGTATTCAATATTTCCCCCTTTCAACACATCTTCTCTGCCATTCAACGGAACCATATACACTGTTGAAACACTTTTTAAAGCTCTCTCTAATCTGAAAAGCTTCCTTTGACGCCCTTGTCCGATTTTGTGACAAGGGAAAAAAGTTATTACTTTCAGCACTTTTTAACAGTTCATCATCCTCGTCCTCTGGTATGATTCCTGCCAATATTTTTGTTCTAAGATAGTTATGCAATACAGTAGTTGCCTTCACAACATCATCAACTGTTTCCAGCTTGCATTCAAAATCCCGTTTGTAAACTCTGAATCGAGCTGCTAGAATACCAAAAGCACATTCAATTGTTTGACGTGCTCGGGATATCCGGTAGTTATATATTTTATTTTCAAGGTTTCCTGTTACTTTCAGTTTTGGGTAGGGTCGCATTAAATACTTAGTTAGTGGAAACGCTTCATCACCGACAAAAACATATGGTGTAGGTTCTTCCTGACCTGGTAACGGTTTAGGGATAGGTAATGAAAGAAAGCCACTGTCCAATAGCTCACCTAGATTTGAGTTAGCAAAGATGTTGCCATCACTCAATCTGCCCATTGAACCTATGTCGACACATGTGAAACGATAGTGAGCGTCTACTGTCCCCATTAACACAATGGAGCAAAAGTCTTTGTAGTTATAAAAAGAAGATCCACTGCGAAGTGGTTTCCTAATGCGAACATGTTTACCATCTATACAGCCAACACAGTTAAACATTTGCCACCTTCTTTCGTAATCTAATGCAATGTTCGCCCACATTTCTGTAGGTAGGGCTTGGCATGTACACAGGCTGCAAACGTATCCAAATTGCTTTACAAACTTCAGAAACAATATTTGACACAGTTCGTTCTCCCATCCTGTAGCTGAAGGCAATGGTTTTGAACATGTCTCCAGTTGCCAAATACCTGAAAAAGTTGGCACAACTTCAGGATATGATTCAGGTAGACTTGAAAAATGAGCAAGAAAGTTCCTATGAATTTAACCCTATGAATTAATATCATATAACTATTGATATAATTTTGTAATATGCCACAGGTAACTGTATTTGTGATCTTTTAGGATCAGTGGCGAAGGAGAAGTGGACAAAACTGCGGGAGTGTCATAGGGAGGCCATACGAAGGCAGAAGAAGAAAAGTGGCCAACAAGCAGTTCCAGCAAAACCATGGACGTATCAAAAACAAATGGATTTTTTGCTGCCATTCATGAAGAATAGATGCACCTCATCAAATGTCCAACGAAGAACAACCGAAATGGCTGAAGAGGAAGATGACGAGGTGGAAAAACAATCACAAGCTGAGTGCAGTAACAGTATTTTAAATGTAAGTGATGAGCCTGAACTGTCTGTAAATCCCCCAAAAAAATTAAAGAAAAGTAATTCTTCTGAACGCAATACTACTATTGAACAATATTTGAAACAATCTGAAATAAGAGAAAAAAAGAGAAGCGGAAAGAAAACAAATTAATGAGAGCAAAGCATCATCAGAGAACGACGCATTATTTCAGTTTTTTTTTTTTTTATCTATGTACAACACAACTAAACAACTACCAGTGGCGTATCAAAGGAAAATCCGTAATGGAATGTTTAAGCTCGTCACAGATACGGAAGAGCAACATGACATAGATAAAGCTTCAATTGAGGAGAGGGAAAGTGTTGGAGTGAATTCAACTAACTACTCAAGTTCATCAACACCATGTTCAAAATTTAATGAGATGTCACTTCAGTTTCCCGAATTCTTCAAAGCTGGTCCATCGTCAGTACATAACGATCCACCAAATGTATATACTGCTTTGTAATGTGTTCTTTTTTTTAACATTCAAAAAATACTAATGGTTTTATCTATATTTTAACCCTTGTAATAAATTGTCATGCTGTAATTATTTTACAAATATTTTGTATTCATCTTATATATTAAATTTAAACTTTTATTAGTAAATAGTGAACTTTTTGAAAATATATATTTTAAATTGTATTACAAATAAATTGCACTAATACAAAGTGAGAAATCATTTAAAATGCATAAATAATTTTAACACGTACCTGAGACAAACAGCTAGCTTTTCCTCACTTCCAATTAATTGGTTGTTGAGCGTTGCACTCTCCTCCAGTTATATCGTCTTTAATGAGTTCATGGATTTCTCTAAACTGATCTATCTTTAGGCGAAAATGTTGCCTAAACACATTTTCAGGCACTTCTAGGCATAGCTTAAATTCACCATGTGAATTCCTTTTATATAAATATTTATTTCGCTTAGATTTTTTCTTTTTTCGAGTTAACAACGTCAATGTTTCTTCATCAGATTCTGACTCGAGATCGAGTAAAGTAAGAGCATCTTTATCCATGGCTGGAATGTGACTGGGTTCAATATGCGGTAAGCAACCCGTCCCATGGGCGTGGAAGTGGCGTGGGGTCGTTCGGACAGAACATGGGCTGTGCCTGTGCTGGGCTCAATATGCGGCGGGCCTTAGACCGGGTGTACAGGAAAACTTTAATAACTTTAGTTGTTGCAATTCAAACGTTTCCTCCCCCTTAGTACCTTTCAATGGACTCGTCCACTTGCCGGATGTCCTTTTATCTCCTCCTTTCTCCTGGCGCGCCGCCTCACGCTACTTGTTTTGCTGAATATTTTGACCATGCGCGCCCTTTGCCGTATGCAGTTTTGTTGTTATGTTTAGTGTTGTTTTAGTTGAATATAATAAAATAGTTATTTCTTTGTATATAAGAGTAAATAATAGTGTGTAAAATAATAAAAACCTTTTAGTGTAAATACATTTTTTGTTTTCTTAGAATATTTTAATTTTTTTAAATATTTCATTATGGAGAGAAAACGGGAAGAAGATATTCAAAGACTTTTAGAAAGTGTTGAGAAAGAAATGCAACGTGATGAAGAAAGATGCGAAAACCCAGGGGCAGTTTAACGCCAGCTTTTTATTGATGAACCTTCTGACAATATAATAATTGATGAACCTGCATCCGAGGTTGACGAAGAAGATATATTAGAAGTTCAAGAAGAAAACACAGCATCGGAAGAGTCAGCCGAAGAAGACAATGCAGTTGAGTATCGAGGGCCTTATTACATTGGGAAGGACAATGAAACAAGATGGGATGCCCACTGTCCAACACGGGGAAAAAATGTAAGAACACCAGCACGAAACATTGTACGTCGCCTACCTGGTGTGATATCTCATAAGCCAGAATCAGCAATAGAATCATGGAGACTTTTTCTTACTGATATTTTAGATGATATTGTAAGATTTACAAATCAACGCATTCTAATGGTAAGGCCAGGTTACTCAAAGCAAAGTGATGCCCGTGATACTAGTAGGAGTGAAATAGAAGCATTCATAAGACTTCTTTATTTAGCAGGTATTTACAGAGCATCTAATGTAAACCTAATGGATTTATGGGAAACAAATGGTTTTGGAATAGTTTTTTCGATCGACCATGAACTTAAAAAGATTTCAATTTCTAATGAGAAATATCAGGTTCGATGATGCAACTACACGCAGAGAACGGAGACTACGGGACAAGCTCGCTCCCATCAGAGATATATTTGAAAAGGTTGTGGACAAATTTAAGACAAGTTTTTCAGCGAGTGCGTTTTTGACAGTTGATGAAATGCTCGAAGCGTTCAGAGGACGCTGTGCCTTCAGACAGTACATAAGGAATAAGCCGGCCAAATAAGGCATAAAAGTGTATTCTCTGGCATGTGCAAAAAAATTTTACAACCTAAATATGGAGATCTACGCCGGTAAACAGCCTGAGGGGCCTTTTGATCTGCAAAACTCAGGACTTGAAGTGGTAAAGCGAATGATAGAGCCTGTAAGTGGTACAGGCAGATCAATTACAACCGATAATTGGTTTACCTCCATCCCACTGGCAGAGACCCTACTTAATGACCACAAATTAACACTAGTAGGGACAATAAGAAAAAATAAGAAGGAAATCCCTCCTGCGCTTATTTCTTAAGGTAAGCCAGTGCATTCCAGCATTTTCGCATTAAAAAAAATATTACTATGCTGTGTAAAAACATGTAAAAACTAGTGAGTACAAAAGACAAACATGTTATTTACACAATTCTTTTATTTTGGTTCATGTTCATAGCATTCAATCTTGTATGTATACTGAGTATCTAACCTAAGATTCAGATTTATTACAGATTTTCAGGGAGGAACTATGTATTGATCTACATTACCAATAATATTGAAGCTGGTAATTCAGTTAGGGAGGGTTAAATGACTCTTTTTGAATTATGAGTCATCCCCACTACTGGATATTCCTGGCACTGTGGATTTTTTGTATTATATAGCAGTAGGCCTATCCATATGTTGCTTGAACTTAAACATTTTTAAAATGGTTCTGCAATAGTTCTACTTATGTAGGCAAACCAACATGTAACAATGATATTAAATTAGTGTTACGACGACATGAGTTAGTGATACGACTCATATTAGGGTAGTGACAGTTTAAAGAATTTACTGAAAACTTGTCAGAACCCCGTAACTCAAGTACATTATATTTTATATAGACCCTTATTTACTGGTGTTACTATATGTACAAATCTAATTCTAGAAAATATCTAACCATTGTATTATATTTTATATAGACCCTCATTTACTGGTGTTACTATATGTACAAATCTAATTCTAGAAAATATCTAACCATTATATTATATTTTATAAAGACCCTCATTTACTGGTGTTACTATATTTACAAATCTAATTCTAGAATATCAGTACCATCGAATTTTAATTCTATGTATTTAAATTTAGGCTATATGATCTAAAACGCTCCATTTCATTTCGTCACGCAAGTTTCTGAAAAAAGTGACTTTGAATTTTCTGAAAATAAGTATTTCATATTATTTCTTAAAACCATTATAAACAGTATTATTAAGAATACTATAGTGAAATTTTATGTTGAAATAACCAAAACCATCAAATGACTAAAATTTATATTGCTTTGAATTAATGTAGTTATACTCTATAACCTAATTTGTATTTATTCTATTAACATTTTTATAAAGCCAATCATTTGAATAATAATAACAAATATTATAAAATAGTATATCCCATAATAGTATATTATTATATAGTATGATTTTTTATTACGTATATGGAAATATATAGATTATAGTACAAATAGTTTAATCGTTAATCCCAAGTATGCAAGTACAGTAGTCCCTCTATAATCCGGCCCCCCCAGTAATCCGGCCGGTTCTATCGTAATGATAAAAAAACCAGAACCAGTTCTGGTTCCAGAAAACCAAAGGGGGAGATAGCTTTCATATCAAGAATGTTTCAGAAGTGAAAAGTACTGATAAACAGAACAATGAAACGACAAATTCTGATCAAAAGATAGACGAAATAACTTTTTCAGACCGTAAGATAAATAAAATAACTTCGTCAGAAAATATCTGCCCACAGTCGGCCTTTTCCTTATCAGTACTATCAGCACTTGAAAGAACAGATAACATTAGAATTCCAAATGCAGTAAAGAGGAAGATCGTCCTGAGCCCCCACACTTGTTTATCCTGACCCTTTCTTATCACTTCCTGCCCGATAAAAACACCTGATGGCTACATTCCATTCTGTTTACAATTCATATCTCATGAAAATGATTATGCTTCTAGTTTAATAGTGTATAATAGTTGAAAGGTTTTTATAGTGAGGTAAATATATTAGAGTTTCTTTGTTTAGACATGTTATTAATAATGCAAAACATTGCATTAAAAAATGATAGGAAAAATAATTGAAAAATACATTTTTATGATAATATTATGTCAGCACAAGACAACTCTTAATAATGTTACTATTTTTTATTTTTATCAATAGTTACATTTTATTTTAACTATTTTTTTTCCTTTTTGCAAAGTTTTAAAGGATTAATGTTTTCAATTGTTGTAAGCTTTTTAACTTGTTTTTGATTCATATGCAACAGTGTTATGTAACACGTTTCAACTGGTGTACCATACTTTTCTTACTTTGAAATTATTGTACATCTTTATTGTAAAAATTGACTTTTTTAGTTACAATATACATTCTATTATGTAATTTAATCATGTTTTACAATTATTGAACTCCAGTAATCCGGCTTTTTCACTAATCCAACACATACCTGGTCTGAATTGTGTCGGATTAATGAGGGACTACTGTATTCAATATTTCCCCCTTTCAACACATCTTCTCTGCCATTCAACGGAACCATATACACTGTTGAAACACTTTTTAAAGCTCTCTCTAATCTGAAAAGCTTCCTTTGACGCCCTTGTCCGATTTTGTGACAAGGGAAAAAAGTTATTACTTTCAGAACTTTTTAACAGTTCATCATCCTCGTCCTCTGGTATGATTCCTGCCAATATTTTTGTTCTAAGATAGTTATGCAATACAGTAGTTGCCTTCACAACATCATCAACTGTTTCCAGCTTGCATTCAAAATCCCGTTTGTAAACTCTGAATCGAGCTGCTAGAATACCAAAAGCACATTCAATTGTTTGACGTGCTCGGGATATCCGGTAGTTATATATTTTATTTTCAAGGTTTCCTGTTACTTTCAGTTTTGGGTAGGGTCGCATTAAATACTTAGTTAGTGGAAACGCTTCATCACCGACAAAAACATATGGTGTAGGTTCTTCCTGACCTGGTAACGGTTTAGGGATAGGTAATGAAAGAAAGCCACTGTCCAATAGCTCACCTAGATTTGAGTTAGCAAAGATGTTGCCATCACTCAATCTGCCCATTGAACCTATGTCGACACATGTGAAACGATAGTGAGCGTCTACTGTCCCCATTAACACAATGGAGCAAAAGTCTTTGTAGTTATAAAAAGAAGATCCACTGCGAAGTGGTTTCCTAATGCGAACATGTTTACCATCTATACAGCCAACACAGTTAAACATTTGCCACCTTCTTTCGTAATCTAATGCAATGTTCGCCCACATTTCTGTAGGTAGGGCTTGGCATGTACACAGGCTGCAAACGTATCCAAATTGCTTTACAAACTTCAGAAACAATATTTGACACAGTTCGTTCTCCCATCCTGTAGCTGAAGGCAATGGTTTTGAACATGTCTCCAGTTGCCAAATACCTGAAAAAGTTGGCACAACTTCAGGATATGATTCAGGTAGACTTGAAAAATGAGCAAGAAAGTTCCTATGAATTTAACCCTATGAATTAATATCATATAACTATTGATATAATTTTGTAATATGCCACAGGTAACTGTATTTGTGATCTTTTAGGATCAGTGGCGAAGGAGAAGTGGACAAAACTGCGGGAGTGTCATAGGGAGGCCATACGAAGGCAGAAGAAGAAAAGTGGCCAACAAGCAGTTCCAGCAAAACCATGGACGTATCAAAAACAAATGGATTTTTTGCTGCCATTCATGAAGAATAGATGCACCTCATCAAATGTCCAACGAAGAACAACCGAAATGGCTGAAGAGGAAGATGACGAGGTGGAAAAACAATCACAAGCTGAGTGCAGTAACAGTATTTTAAATGTAAGTGATGAGCCTGAACTGTCTGTAAATCCCCCAAAAAAATTAAAGAAAAGTAATTCTTCTGAACGCAATACTACTATTGAACAATATTTGAAACAATCTGAAATAAGAGAAAAAAAGAGAAGCGGAAAGAAAACAAATTAATGAGAGCAAAGCATCATCAGAGAACGACGCATTATTTCAGTTTTTTTTTTTTTTATCTATGTACAACACAACTAAACAACTACCAGTGGCGTATCAAAGGAAAATCCGTAATGGAATGTTTAAGCTCGTCACAGATACGGAAGAGCAACATGACATAGATAAAGCTTCAATTGAGGAGAGGGAAAGTGTTGGAGTGAATTCAACTAACTACTCAAGTTCATCAACACCATGTTCAAAATTTAATGAGATGTCACTTCAGTTTCCCGAATTCTTCAAAGCTGGTCCATCGTCAGTACATAACGATCCACCAAATGTATATACTGCTTTGTAATGTGTTCTTTTTTTTAACATTCAAAAAATACTAATGGTTTTATCTATATTTTAACCCTTGTAATAAATTGTCATGCTGTAATTATTTTACAAATATTTTGTATTCATCTTATATATTAAATTTAAACTTTTATTAGTAAATAGTGAACTTTTTGAAAATATATATTTTAAATTGTATTACAAATAAATTGCACTAATACAAAGTGAGAAATCATTTAAAATGCATAAATAATTTTAACACGTACCTGAGACAAACAGCTAGCTTTTCCTCACTTCCAATTAATTGGTTGTTGAGCGTTGCACTCTCCTCCAGTTATATCGTCTTTAATGAGTTCATGGATTTCTCTAAACTGATCTATCTTTAGGCGAAAATGTTGCCTAAACACATTTTCAGGCACTTCTAGGCATAGCTTAAATTCACCATGTGAATTCCTTTTATATAAATATTTATTTCGCTTAGATTTTTTCTTTTTTCGAGTTAACAACGTCAATGTTTCTTCATCAGATTCTGACTCGAGATCGAGTAAAGTAAGAGCATCTTTATCCATGGCTGGAATGTGACTGGGTTCAATATGCGGTAAGCAACCCGTCCCATGGGCGTGGAAGTGGCGTGGGGTCGTTCGGACAGAACATGGGCTGTGCCTGTGCTGGGCTCAATATGCGGCGGGCCTTAGACCGGGTGTACAGGAAAACTTTAATAACTTTAGTTGTTGCAATTCAAACGTTTCCTCCCCCTTAGTACCTTTCAATGGACTCGTCCACTTGCCGGATGTCCTTTTATCTCCTCCTTTCTCCTGGCGCGCCGCCTCACGCTACTTGTTTTGCTGAATATTTTGACCATGCGCGCCCTTTGCCGTATGCAGTTTTGTTGTTATGTTTAGTGTTGTTTTAGTTGAATATAATAAAATAGTTATTTCTTTGTATATAAGAGTAAATAATAGTGTGTAAAATAATAAAAACCTTTTAGTGTAAATACATTTTTTGTTTTCTTAGAATATTTTAATTTTTTTAAATATTTCATTATGGAGAGAAAACGGGAAGAAGATATTCAAAGACTTTTAGAAAGTGTTGAGAAAGAAATGCAACGTGATGAAGAAAGATGCGAAAACCCAGGGGCAGTTTAACGCCAGCTTTTTATTGATGAACCTTCTGACAATATAATAATTGATGAACCTGCATCCGAGGTTGACGAAGAAGATATATTAGAAGTTCAAGAAGAAAACACAGCATCGGAAGAGTCAGCCGAAGAAGACAATGCAGTTGAGTATCGAGGGCCTTATTACATTGGGAAGGACAATGAAACAAGATGGGATGCCCACTGTCCAACACGGGGAAAAAATGTAAGAACACCAGCACGAAACATTGTACGTCGCCTACCTGGTGTGATATCTCATAAGCCAGAATCAGCAATAGAATCATGGAGACTTTTTCTTACTGATATTTTAGATGATATTGTAAGATTTACAAATCAACGCATTCTAATGGTAAGGCCAGGTTACTCAAAGCAAAGTGATGCCCGTGATACTAGTAGGAGTGAAATAGAAGCATTCATAAGACTTCTTTATTTAGCAGGTATTTACAGAGCATCTAATGTAAACCTAATGGATTTATGGGAAACAAATGGTTTTGGAATAGTTTTTTCGATCGACCATGAACTTAAAAAGATTTCAATTTCTAATGAGAAATATCAGGTTCGATGATGCAACTACACGCAGAGAACGGAGACTACGGGACAAGCTCGCTCCCATCAGAGATATATTTGAAAAGGTTGTGGACAAATTTAAGACAAGTTTTTCAGCGAGTGCGTTTTTGACAGTTGATGAAATGCTCGAAGCGTTCAGAGGACGCTGTGCCTTCAGACAGTACATAAGGAATAAGCCGGCCAAATAAGGCATAAAAGTGTATTCTCTGGCATGTGCAAAAAAATTTTACAACCTAAATATGGAGATCTACGCCGGTAAACAGCCTGAGGGGCCTTTTGATCTGCAAAACTCAGGACTTGAAGTGGTAAAGCGAATGATAGAGCCTGTAAGTGGTACAGGCAGATCAATTACAACCGATAATTGGTTTACCTCCATCCCACTGGCAGAGACCCTACTTAATGACCACAAATTAACACTAGTAGGGACAATAAGAAAAAATAAGAAGGAAATCCCTCCTGCGCTTATTTCTTAAGGTAAGCCAGTGCATTCCAGCATTTTCGCATTAAAAAAAATATTACTATGCTGTGTAAAAACATGTAAAAACTAGTGAGTACAAAAGACAAACATGTTATTTACACAATTCTTTTATTTTGGTTCATGTTCATAGCATTCAATCTTGTATGTATACTGAGTATCTAACCTAAGATTCAGATTTATTACAGATTTTCAGGGAGGAACTATGTATTGATCTACATTACCAATAATATTGAAGCTGGTAATTCAGTTAGGGAGGGTTAAATGACTCTTTTTGAATTATGAGTCATCCCCACTACTGGATATTCCTGGCACTGTGGATTTTTTGTATTATATAGCAGTAGGCCTATCCATATGTTGCTTGAACTTAAACATTTTTAAAATGGTTCTGCAATAGTTCTACTTATGTAGGCAAACCAACATGTAACAATGATATTAAATTAGTGTTACGACGACATGAGTTAGTGATACGACTCATATTAGGGTAGTGACAGTTTAAAGAATTTACTGAAAACTTGTCAGAACCCCGTAACTCAAGTAATCTTCAATGTGAGTCTCTTATAGTGCAAGGATATCAACTTTGTTTTCATTAAGGACCCAGCTAACAGTGGTGAAGGACCACTCACTCTATGCCGTGCTTAAGCCCTCAGTGTTAAATGCACTTGGTTTAAAAAAGAACCTATTATTTTAAAATTAGCTTGGTCCTCAAAAGAGTCTTTATTATTTTGTGTGGTAGTTGCCATATAATATAATATAATAATAAAATATAACTATTAACCTTAGATCGGTAGGTTATCTTTTATGTAGACTGTACTTTGTAGTGGGTATGGTGTGGTTAACATTGAATGTGAAACCGCTAGAGTGGTCATAGCTAATAATTCTTATATCATTCAGTCTAACTATATTCAAGTCTCATTGAGATATTTACTTCTCACCCCATACACGAACGTTGATATTGACCCACCCTCCCTCCCATACGCGTACAGTGGTATTGACTCACCCGTACACGTACAGTGGTATTGACTGTATTGATGTATTGTTTTTATTCAACGTATTTTCCCTCACCTCCCCACCCATACACTGTGTTACTGACCCACCCGCCCTCCCATACACGTACAGTGTTACTGACCCACCCACCCACCCATACACGTACAGTGGTATTGGCCCACCCGCCCGCCCATACACGTATAGTGTTACTGAACCAACACGCCCACCCATACACGTAGTGTTACTGACCCACCCGCCCTCCCATACACGTACAGTGTTACTGACCCACCCACTCACCCATACAAGTACAGTGGTATTGACCCACCCGCCCACCCATACACGTATAGTGTTACTGACCCACCCGCCCTCCCATACACGTACAGTGTTACTGTACGTACATAGATATAATTATAATCCATTTTCTATTTAATAATGTCATATTGATTCAATACGGTTTCTAGTTTCCCGTATTTAGTTATTATTTTGGGAGCGATGTCAGCTTTATGCGAGCCCCTGAAGCAGTATTAGCGATAGCGGTGGCTATTCATAGGCCTCAACCCCACACTGTGCCGTGACCTTGAGCCCCGCCTCCTTCAACCTGTCCGTTTTTTAGTACAGTAGTTACAGATCCCAGATGCCGCACAACCCACCCGCGACTGCAGGATGGCTGTCCTGCCTGACCTTGCGACTGCAGACACAATGTTAATGAACAGCTCAAATATTATTTTTGGAAACTAACAATAGTAGTTATTCCCCGGGCAGAATAATAGTGCAGGGTATGTATAGTGATTGAAAAAAGTTGCATGCATACATTACCAGTACTTTTTTACCAATGAAAAAAATCCTGTTAATTTTACTGGGGGGGCTCGTTTATTTTACTAAAAATCAAAATAGTACACCCGTTAGTCGCGACACAGAATTTAAAATCATATTAATGCTACAATTAAATCACACAAATTTAGATTATGTCCTTTAGCTGCACGCCAAAAAATTCTTTTCTATAGAATAATGAAACCAATTAAATATATAACTCAACCTAAAGTTAGCATGATCGGCTTGCACGTGCTAGAGAAAGCAAACAGGCGTGTAATTCAGGTTCCGCCTTAAGATAAGAATAAAGCACTACTGATACTAATAGAAGCCTTTCTTCCCTTCAAAATAGCTTACTAGTTGTCCCGAAAACTTGCCACATAGATTGGTTTTAGAATATCGTTGTCTGACACACAATCTGATCCTTGTTTCATTGATAAAGCAGTTTAATGATATAGTAAAATTTGTATTACGTAGTTTATGACCAATAACAATAACCAAGTTTATGACGTAGCAGATGGGTATCTGATGTACCGGTAAATCCATCCAATTGGCCATTAATCGAATAGAAAGGCTTTTATTTTATATTAAATATAAAATAAAAAAACTAATCCTATCAAGCGGTACTTGGAGCTAACAATTGTGATGGTTCCCACCTGGAATAAGTCCGCTCCCTGTGATAAGGGGAGTTTCCATCTATTCTACAACCCCTGTGGGGTTTTATCCTCAACACATTATATAGTAGGTGGAATCAGTGGAGCAGTGCTGTAACCCAGCTACTTAATGGTCTATTGTTGTGGAGATTGAAGGCGGTTCACGAGTCTCTTTGAATCGACACGGCGTCCGCTCAATGATTGCCATCGGCATGCAAACTACCAGAGAAGGGTAGGATGTGATACTAATAGTAGTACAGTAGAAGTAGTCCGTTTTGGATGGTGGTCAGGGCTCCGGAAGATAACTGTAAAGTCAGGATTGTCAGTTCGCTGAAAACAAGACGAATTCTATTTTGTTCGGATTCCATATTAATATGTTAGTTCAGTAGTTGCCCTGTAGCTATTGGGCTATTAATAATTAATTGGTAGGCCTACTTTCAAAGCATAAGTAAAATTGGTTAGTAACCAAACTTTACAGGTACTCCACGCTTATATCAAACACATTTGATATAAGTGTAGGTAATTATCACAGACGTTCTAGGCTGGTACGCAAAATTAATCAAATAAATCAATACCTCACTGCCACCATTGATTTTTACTTTTACTACTCGAATAATCAAGGGAATTTTTTACTAAAATCAGTTTCGTAGAATGGTGGCTGTCTGATAGTAGGCCTTAAATAATGTCTCAATTTAATTGGAACAAATCTTTAGATAAGAATAGTTGGTGATACAGTAGTAGCATTTCGAGCATTTTTTACAGTATAAATACCTTGTTACATAAGCCTAAACGCCTTAACTAACAACCATAAATGGTTAATATGGTACATATACAAACCACCTCTTACATAAAAAAAACTGTTTTTACTTTGTAAAAATACCTGTAGGCCTACAATGAAATTTGATGATTATGAACTTACTTGCCACCTCTGAAAATAGATTTCTTATTGAAAAAGTGCTGAAATATGAGTTTATATCTCTTGAGGAGCTTGATTTTGTCCGTGGAAAAGTTGTTTTTTACTGAAAAATCGAAAACTAGTTATTCTCAGATAGTAAAAAACCAACTTTTTAAAAATCGTTATTTTTCGACAACTTTTTCATTTATTGTGTTTTTTAAGCTAAACGTATATAATTGGTTTTGTAGTAAAATTATTTTGTTAAGCCTGTAGTATACATTTTTTTACTGCCCTTACCAAATATAACTTAACTTATCCTAATTGTCTTATATTCTCAACAAAAATTCGTAGTTAAATTCAAGCGTGTGGCCTCCGTAACGGCCTGCCGGCCGTCACTCCCGCGGGAATATAGGTGAATTCGGTTTTTGTGATTAATAGTTGTTGTATATAATGATCGCTTAATGGCCGCTAATCGCGATTCACCGCGAAAGTAGTTTTTGCGTTATATCTCGAGAAATAGTTGTAATATACCAAAAATACACCAAAATAAAAAAAGATGATTCAAATACCATTTAAATAAACGGAAATGTGACGAAAATACTTAAAGTTTAAACAATGTTTTTTCGAATTTTTCGGTAAAATACGTTATTTCCGCGGATTAAAAAGCATATCTCGTGAAAATGCAGCCAATTCTAAACCTATTTCAAGCAAAATTTTTCCAATTTTGTTAGGTGGTAAGAAACTGCATAAATACCTCAAATTTAATGTTAACAGTACGGAATATTTAAGGTTAATCAAAACAACGACAATGAGACGTAAGTACTATATTACGATAGTTTAATTTTAAAGAATAAGTTGCTACCTAACCTGACTGATGTTTTCAAGTAACCTTGGAAACGTAATAATATGTGAAATTTACTTGAATTCAAAACAAAATTGTTACGTTTGAAGAAACAATTGGTAACATTAAACACATCACTAACAATAATGGGCATCATTCAACGTGCAACCAGTAGATTAACCTATTGTTACCACAGAACATGTAATACAAATCACTTTGTAAATACTTCACCAATCTAAATATATGTCACTCACAGATAAAGATAACTCCATGTTAAATTAACAAACCTAACAGCATAATTAGGTTAGTAATATAAGCTTAATACAAACATGCCAAAACAAACACTTACATTGTTGAATATATATTTTCGTCTTTCTTGAGACAAAGTGGCCAACCACTTCGTGAACTGCATATTTTTGCTATCACCTGCCATCTTCTATTCCTTATTGACACAAAACTGCTGCACATGACACTACACAGACACAAAACACAAACACAAGAACACGTCACATGGCTGGCTGACGCGTAGCTTCAGTGCAACACGAGCGACGACCACAGGTCAAATGTTATGAAAACAAACTGTATGTGCAGCAAGCAACTGCGCGTACGTGCGTCCAAGTGGGAGGTGATGAGGGGTGGGGTGGGGTCAGGAGTCACGGCATTCCTTCCCCTCCCCTTCCCTTTCTCTTTCATTTGATGCTAGTGTGCGTGCATCAATATCGGGCTTATGTTTGTTGATAGAGGCTGACGCTCTGTCAGCGATAAACTTCCTGTGCTCTAATCCGCTTCCTCTTTACTGCATTGATTCGTTGAGGCGTTCACACTGTTGCGATACAGCCCTGGTTTTTTTATTCTTGAATTAATTTACCTACTCCTAGGGATGGCAAATATTTTCAACATATCGCAAACGAAATGTCGATACAACGATAATATTGAAAGAAAAATATCGATATATCGGGTAACCGATTTATCAAACTATAAATTATTTATCTGTTTTAAGTTATGCACTATATAACTTGTGTCATGACCAAAGATACGCTCATGTTTTGCTGTCACTATCTAGAATAGCCAACTGCATGTAAAAATAAATACATTTAACTACACGAAACAAGTTGTGGTCTGTGGGGTCGAATGAAAAAAATCAAGATAAGAATAATTATACCTTTAAATTATTATGTCAATTATAAAATAATAATGCAATTACATTGTTATTTTTGTTCTTCACATTTAAAATGTCTTTAGGCTTCTTATAAACAATTACCTTCTACCCACTGGTCTACAATAAACTACATTTTAGTTCGTTAAAAAACACGTAAAAAACTAAACAGTTTAAAACGGGTATTATTGTTACACAATAGTTATTGGCACCCTCTTTTTAAAATTATTTCTGTGAACAAACAAATCCGTCTAAAATATCCAAAACTAGACTGAGTATTCATGTCTTGTCACTTGCAGTCTGTTTTAGTGCAGTGAACACTGCTTTTCCGGATGATATAAGTACTATAGTTCACGTAACCTTAAAGATGTTGTGTATTTACCTGCAAATTATGAGCCAAAGGGGTTGCCAACAACAGATTCTGATTTGTGTTCATTTTCAGTTATTGACACCTAACTGGCAGAGCCAATAGCTCGTATTATCGGCATGCCAATAACTGAATCTTTTTATGTAATTCTAGTTGGCACTGCCAATTACTGGTATTATTGGCATGCCACATAGGGTGAAGGCAGGTATTATTGGCACACACTAATTATTGGCACTACATTTTTTAAAGTTTTAAATTTAGTAAGCCTTTTATATACACAGGCAGATAGCCAATGTAAAAAATATGGGTGCCAATAACTAGTTTATCTATGTTCCAAAAACTGGGTGTAGGGAGCCAATAACTACTAACATAAGCTATTTTTACTTCAAATCAATAAAAAAATATTATATGATATTAGATGTCTTTTCTTATTCCCCCATTACATAACACTAATACTCTTTACAAGAAAAATAGTTTAGATAAAATTAAGTGTTTCTGTGAAGTGTAGACGAAATTGAATGGCGTTGCGTCCTCACTTGTGCCAATAACTGGTTATTTAGCCTACTTTATTATTTCAATGCATGTTTTGAACACATAATTAAAATGAGTTTTTTCCGAATCGTAATGATTTTGAGGAGAGAGAATAACGTCAATATTTAGTGATAATCCACTATTGTTATTTAATAAAACCATTATTTGAAAGTATATTTTATATTGATTTTGAAATTAACTCTTCCCGGCTGTACAGTATTATCACTAGATTATTTTAGTAATCTGTTTTTTGCTAAATAAATAAACGTTGTCTTATATGATAACGTCAGTTAAAGTAATAATGATTATAGTTGAAATTATTATGATAAACAAAAGCAATGATAATGTAACTTAAAGGTCTAAGATATTGACGTGTTTACCAAAGGAATGAAAATCTGCAGTAAACGTCTCTTGTAAGAACTACGTACGCCTAAGTTTGGTAAACCTACAATGTTTTAGAAAGTTTCACTATTGAATTTAAATCTTGTTCACACTGAACTCTAAATGCATTCTACTTTGTTATCGTCAACTATCATGTACACCAAACATACATCAGTATGTTGTTTCACAGAATTGAACTTTTTGTTTAATTTGTCTGTCATTACTATAGAATATCCCGGAGTGGAAGTGTGTCTAGGTAGGAAGTACGTTCTACCTGAAGAAGAGACCCAGATATAGTGATGGCCGTTATTTAACGTAACAGGATAAGTAACACTGTTACCAAGCTGGAACCTGTTACCGCTATAACCTGTTATGTGAAATACCCAGTTAATTTTGGAACTTATAAAACAAGAGTTTTAATATCAAACAATTTTGTCGTACAATTAATTTTGATGCAGCACCAAATCATATTACTAACAAATATGCAGATTGCATGTTGGTAATAAGCATCGTTCTGTTCTGAACTCTCATGGAACAAACGATATCAAACGCTCGTCAATCCAGTTACAAAGTATCCAAGATGGAACACTGTTCTCTCGTGGAATCGTCAGCAGAATGAAACCTCGCCTGGCGTGGAGTTACCAGTGGCAGAGGGCGAACACTCATCCAGTTCCAGTTTCCGCGTAGAAATGTAACTGCATCACTGCTTGCTCGCTGTGGCCGTTCCAATTCTGTCGTGGAACGGTGGAACCACAGATGAAAGTAGGAGTTCCTTTATCTGTGGTGGAACTGAAGCGCCGGGGGAGGGGTATTCAAGTTACTACTTGTCAGTCATTTGTGATGTTAGTGGAAGCGGAATACGCATTTCATTTCCTTGTCTGTTACATTATTACATTGCTTGTTTATTAGTTTGTTGTCTGACGGACGTAGACAATAGAGTTTCATTGTGCTTTATGTCAAGTATATTTTGTTGTACATATTGTAGTTTGTAGTGTTGTACATATTGTAGTTTGTAGTGTTGTACATATTGTAGTTTGTAGTGTTGTACATATCGTAGTGTTATTTATAAGTACTGTGTAGTGAGTGGCTTAAGTCACTTAGATGGTCTCACCACCACTGGTGAATGTTTGACAATTTTAATAGTTTTAATATTAAAAAAATGGGTCCGAACAAACCTAAAAGTAGTTATTTGTGGACTTATTTTAATATTACAGATGCAGTAAATAAAGTATCTACGTGTGATATTTGTGGCCAACAATTACATTTTAAGGCCACAATATCAAACCTAAAAAAACATCTTATCAGGCGACATCCTACGATAAACTTGCCCAAAAACAATGACTGTAAAAAAAGATGAAACCATTACAAAAAATATAACCGTTTTTACAGATGACACTAATTTACCTGGACCCTCGACATCAAATGCAGAAGAAAATCAGCAAACTTGTTACCTCAATCAATTTGACACTAGTTCTAATATTGCTAAAACCTCTTCAATTAATCAACAAACAACCCTGACAACATTTTTGCCTCAAGCGAAAAAAATTAGTGTATTGCAAATAAATGTTAATTTTAATTTATAATACATTTTGACATTTTTTCTTTTATCCTAATAATGTAATGTAATAATACATTGCCATGTTTTATTAAAGTATGTTTTAAAGATAAACTAAGCCTTATTTTCAACTTTAATTATTGTGATTAGTAATTAATTATTGGTAATAATTAAACATCTTAGACTCCACAGCAGACCAGGAACTGTAACTGAAACTAAAGTGTATTCGTCCTTTGGTAACTCACGCCAGGCGAGGATTTAGCGAGCGGCTAGCGCCCGTTCTGGTTCCACAAGGAACCAGCGTTCCACGCTAGACACATGGTAACTGGATGAGCTGGCTGTAACAGTCTGACTCTGGGGTAACGTCATGAACACTCGTCCCATGAGAGAACAGCATTACGTACTAGACACATCGTTACTGGATGGGCCCGAGCTGTTGGCGGTATTGCGGTAACACTCTGGGGTAACGTCATGAACACTCGTTCCATGAGAGAACAGCATTACGTACTAGACACATCGTTACTGGATGGGCCCGAGCTGTTGGCGGTATTGCGGTAACACTCTGGGGTAACGTCATGAACACTCGTTCCATGGGGGAACAGCATTACGTACTAGACACATCGTAACTGGATGGGCCCGAGCTGTTGGCGGTATTGCGGTAACACTCTGGGGTAACGTCATGAACACTCGTTCCATGAGAGAACAGCATTACGTACTATACTCTGATTATCGAAAGAAAGTGACTGGCGGAGCGGCCGCGCGGCGACCGAGTTTAAGTACAAACATTCTATTTCACAACCTTGTGGAAACGTAAAAAAGAAAGTTATAAATTTCCAATAAACGGTGTTTAAATAGTCAGTTAAGTACGTTTTCAGCACATGTTTTAAACATTTTGTATCTTATTCCGACGAATTAATATTTGTAGTTATATTTTTTTAAACACGAATTGGAATTAAAATTTTTGCATTTGCCATGTTCGATGTAGAATAACTGTGATTAGAAGCATCAGAAAAATATTTCTTGTAGAGAATTACTAGTCGACATTCTTAGGAACAACATATTAAAAACTGAGATCCCCACGAATACAATTAACGGCGTTATTAATTTTTTTCCAAATGTACTGTTAACTCTGTTAATAATATTTATTTAAATTTAGTTTTTCCTCTATATGCATAACATAATTTTAATCATCAATACAAACTTCTATGCAACCTTAAATTTCACTAAATATACCCGTAATCAATTAATATAGAAAAATTAGTACAAACCTGGTGCAGCGGTCCGCTATCCAGTCAAAGTACAGTAACAGCCCAAAAACAGTGGCGCATCCCCTTCAGGCTCACATTGCGTCCTTCAAAACCACAAGTCACCAAACTTTCGTAAGTATTAATAGAGATAATAAAACACTATTTGACTGTATTTACAAATAAAAAAAAATAGTATATTTCTTGATAATAATAATAATATCGATAAATGACTAATATATACAGTACTCAAGTGATAAATAAAAAACACACAAATACACTGTTGAACACTACAGTTGTGAGTTAGTACTCTTCAAACACTAGTTCCCTGATACCTTCCATTGGGTCGTCGCCATTATTAGAATCTTCTGAACAGGAATCTTCCTCGGAGCTGCTGCTGTCTCCCAAAGATATAATCATTTCCTCAACAGCTTCTTCCATTACTCCTTCGTTTTTCCATGCATCGACAATGACCTGTTTTGTGTGGTTCACTACTTTTGTACTACTACACTACCTGTTTTGTAGGTATAACGGTTCAATTTTCGTGGAAGAGGGTGCTATTTTTGTACAGGAAAGGCCGAGACGCTGGGGTTGGCGATGGCCGTGGCGGTGGTGCGCGCGAACAAAATGGGCACACTAGGTCCTGACTGTACCTCCGCCGTAGAACGCCGCGCACTGCTCTCAAAGAAACTCAATTCATATATTAATCCATTTCAGTAATCCTTTATTATAAAAAGTGCAAGTTCTAAATGAATTATAAATAATGTTATTCAAAGAAAATGTCACGCGAAGCTCATTCATGAACGACTTTAAATAACAGAGTTAACAGTACATTTGGAAAAAATTAATAACGTCGTTAATTGTATTCGTAGGGATCTCAGTTTTTAATATGTTGTTCCTAAGAATGTCGACTAGTAATTCTCTACAAGAAATATTTTTTTGATGCTTCTAATCACAGTTATTCTACATCGAAAATGGCAAATGCAAAAATTTTAATTCCAATTCGTGTTTAAAGAAATATAACTACAAATATTAATTAATCGGAATAAGATACAAAATGTTTAAAACATGTGCTGAAAACGTACTTAACTGACTATTTAAACACCGTTTATTGGAAATTTATAACTTTCTTTTTTACGTTTCCACAAGGTTGTGAAATAGAATGTTTGTACTTAAACTTGGTCGCCGCGCGGCCGCTCCGCCAGTCACTTTCTTTCGATAATCAGAGTATAGACACATCGTTACTGGATGGGCCCGAGCTGTTGGCGGTATTGCGGTAACACTCTGGGGTAACGTCATGAACACTCGTTCCATGAGAGAACAGCATTACGTACTAGACACATCGTTACTGGATGGGCCCGAGCTGTTGGCGGTATTGCGGTAACACTCTGGGGTAACGTCATGAACACTCGTTCCATGGGGGAACAGCATTACGTACTAGACACATCGTAACTGGATGGGCCCGAGCTGTTGGCGGTATTGCAGTAACACTCTGGGGTACTACTATTATTATTTTTAATAATAACGGCAAAAGGTTCCAAAATTAATAGGTTTTTTTTGTAACTGTAACAGTGTAACGTGTTCCACAAAGGTAACTGGAATTTCCATCCCTACCCAGATATGACCGCCGGTGCAACTAGACACGATAAGGACAGAGGATTATTCGACCCTTATAAATTCCTTTAACCGCCGGTACACCTAACCGGAGCCTGAGTCTTCCATTATAAAAATTGAACTGAACATTGAACCTCTTGAAGAAACGTAGACCGGAAGCAAATTGGTCGCGGGGGGGGGGACAGGTGTTCACGATAAATCAGTGTTGACATGTGTGTTCGTTGTGTGGTACTGGTAACTGGACCAACAGAGCATGGGCCTACTAGCAGTTTACAAAACTACGGTACTGGATGAATCATACGTCCCTGTTCCATGTAGAGGTGGGTCAAAGTAACTGGAACTGTCTCGTTGGTACTGTTTCACGCTCGTAACCGCGACAGTTCCGCTACAAAATTTGGAACTCCCAGTTCCAACTTCCAACTCCACAGCGCCAGCGATACAGTCCCGGCAACGTCAACAGTACCCATTCCCATAGACTGTGCAGTTCTTGGAAATGAAACAAGTCTCGACCTGTCCTTCTGTAGACTCTTTTAAAATAATTTAATAGCCAAAACCAAACAGTTGCGTGCGTGCTATCGCTGTTCCTAATCGTAGTATTTGGCCTTTATAGTATTATTGTTTACTTATATTAGTACTAATTTGATAATTTTTGTGTTATAAGTAGTATTACTGTAGTTAAATTAGTTAGTTCCTTTAAATTAGAGTTAGTTCTGTGCGGTTTATAGTGTTATATTTTTAGTTACCGGTATTTGTTAAAATGTGAACGTATTTTTTCGAAGACAGGTTTAATTATAAATGAAATACGAACTCAGTTGAAACCTACAAAAGTCAGGAGTCTCGTCTATTTAAATACGAATTATAATTATGTCAAAAAGTAGGCCATATTTAAAATTTTGTCACATATAGGCCTACAAATGTTAGCTGTATTTTTTGTAAAATAAATCGTACTATCCTCTTTATTTTATTAATCTTATCATTCCTGAGATTATCTCTTTTTTAATATGCACGATCATATGCATTTTATCGATATATCCATAAAAATGGACCTTATAGATGAATATTTATGTAGTATTAAAATCAAACATATGTTTAACAGAGTAAATAGTAGTAACTGTACCAAGCTGGAACTGAAATTATAATTAAAAATCCACAACCATTGTGGTACTGTAGAACTGATACCATCAAAGCTAAAAGTACCACAGAGTGTGTCTCATGATGAGTCGTGGAACTTTTTGGAACTGGAACTGTCTCGCGGTACTGTCTCACGGCCGGCACCGTCGCAGTTGCAGCTGGTTTCCGCATTGGTACTGTTTGGCACACCTCTAGTTCCATGTAATACATGGTTTGTTGACCGGAAGTACTTATTTTTAGTTTTTTATTATTTTTCTGTATAAACTTCACTCACCAGTCCACATGGGCCTGCAGGCCTGTGCGTGAACTTTATTCAACGAGTGAAATACCGACCGTTGGCTCAGTGGGGATTCGAACCTTGGAACTTGCCCTCCACAGTCCGTTCGTGGAGGGAAACGGCCACCTGAAGATTACTTGTACCAATAAGTATTTCACTGAGTAATAAGTGACAGTCAGTGTGCGTGGCTCATTGTTTTTTATGTTTTTGTGTATTACAGTACTTTTTACTCACATTCTGTTATTTGCGGCGTGCCCACTTGCGGCAGCCCACCATTTGCGGCGTTCCGAATCAATTGAACCTGGGTAATTGTCGTATTGGCAAAAGCTGACAGCTGTCACTTGTAAGGGATGTGCCACATGTGGTCCACTGTAAATTACATTCAACTCTTCCTTGGCAGAAGATAGCAATTTCGTCAACTGCCACACACTTAAAAATACAAGAACATTATATCGTGACAACGACAACACTCTTGTAACGCTTTCTTCCATTTCTTCACAAGCAAACAATTTCCTTTTAACGATAAGTAGTCTACATCGCTCATAATATTTTTTTGATAAAATAAATAATTATCATAAACTATATTTTATTGTTTTATCAATATTTTTTCGCTGTTTCCTTTTTTATCAATTCACGCGAAGATGTAAATTCGTGAAACATTCAATTCAAATAATCTTTACACTGTTGCGTTGAAACATTAAAGTTCAACAATTCCTACATGTCGAAAATGCGAAGACCCAAGCGGCATTTCTATTTCGTGGGTTTAAATGAAATACTGAGAATCTCTCCCTTCTTTTGGTATCTTTCAAATACTCCTTATTATACAAATGGGAAGATGGCTGGGCGGCATTCCTCAACTTGTCCCAACAATCCACAAAACGGGGTAGTCTACCCACTTGAAAATACCAAGAAAGGTTCTATTACATTTCTGTTTAAAACCGGGGGTCTACAGAAAGTTAGGTTATGTTCTTTGAATATCTTGTCACAATTCATTTCAAGCTCAACCACTTCATTTCTATTTGTTGTGTTTCCGTTATGAAGTGTTTTTAGTGTTGTTGGAGTTAAAACAATGAAAATTAATATTTAATTACTTGGATATAGAGCAATATAAACATAACTGATTATAAGTTTATCCCACAGCAAAGAACGGTTTGCTCTGTATACCTATAAAGCTCGAACACAAGAGTGTGATCCATATGTGGTGTATATAATAATATTGACGATTGCATGACATGTTAAAAATTGTTACTATGCAATAAAATAATATATATATATATATATATATATATATATATATATATATACTATGTAATCGATGTAGTGACTCACTCACTCACTCACTGATGTAGTAACCTGGTAGAGGCACGTAGTGGGTGGCGAGTGATTGGGAGCTATTGTAGAGATGCGGGCTTCTAGCATGAAGTTTTAAGAAAAACACTTCTTCAAAATTACTAAGATTTAATAAGAATAAATATAATGCGACAAGAAAGATTACATGTGTTAAATACTCGTTTAAATACTAAAGGCTACATAGAATATAAAGGGAGGAGAGAGGAGGTGCTGCTCGATGAAGCAGTCTGAGAGACTGATGCTCCAGACAGGCTTGAGCCTTGAGATCAACATTATCAACATGAGCTTACTAACTAACATATTTAGGCGTTTGTGATATTGAGCCCACTTGGTAGAACAATCAATGCTCAGTTGTCTGCGTCTACATCTCTAGAATGTCACTAATTCTTTAACAAACAAATACTATGACATAAAATATTACTTATAAATTTATGGTTATTACACTGACACTAAATGTTGAGGCACCCCATCACCAGGGCCGGCGCGACCGTATAGGCGAACTAGGCGACTGCCTAGGGCGCCGACACTCCAGGGGCGCCAGAGAAAAAAACGGAAAAACCAGTTTTAAAGGAAAACTTTTTTGGGGTAAAATAATTTACTGCAAATTTGTTGACGATAAAAGTAAAACAAAGAAGTTGAGTTTTAATTGACGCAAGGTATTGTTGGTGGGAATTGCAAAATTACGTCCTTGTGTGTGACTGTGAGTAGTGGTGTAGGCCTACTGACTATAGTTGTGGACAGGGTATCTCTGAACCAGGAAAAGGCGAGCGACTTACCTCGGCTATTGTGGGGTGGCCCGCCCGGCCAACCCTAATTAATGTCGCTTCGCTGCACTCAGTGAAAACAAGTACTAGGTACCCAATATCAAAAAGTAAGTTAAATTATTTACAAAAATGATTAATATTCATTATCATATTATGTTTTGTTTTTAAATGTCGATTATTTTTATACTAATTTGATGAAAATCGGCCAATTTTGACCAATTTGTACTGCCAAACTAGTTTTTCTTTTTAAAACTAATTTTTAATGATTAGTGAAAATTAAATATAATTTATATCAAAGCGTGAGCATATGGAGGGACAAAAATGCACAATGTATGATCGTAATAGTTTTTTACTTGTCACCACAAGCCTGAGTCACATTACAAAGTGTCAAGATTGGTTACTCATCCCAAGTCCAAATACTCTCCAAGTCGTTAACCGATTACTATGCGTTAATCCGGAAATGAGCAAGAGGAACATCGTGGATGCAGTTAGAGTTTTAACTGGTGCCAGCAGAAGGAAAGTACACGAACTTAATTGTAACAACAAAACCGCAATTTTGAATTATTTTGTAAATATTGTACAATAAATAAAGTTAGAGAGTACCTATATTATTTATGTTTTGAATTTTTTCTTGAAACCGGCTATTTATTATGGTTATGAAGCAATAAAAAAACTATTACGATCATACATAGGGCATTTTTGTCCCTCCATATGCTCACGCTTTGATATAAATTATATTTAATTTTCACTAATCATTAAAAATTAGTTTTAAAAAGAAAAACTAGTTTGGCAGTACAAATTGGTCAAAATTGGCCGATTTACATCAAATTAGTATAAAAATAATCGACATTTAAAAACAAAACATAATATGATAATGAATATTAATCATTTTTGTAAATAATTTAACTTACTTTTTGGTATTGGGTACCTAGTACTTGTTTTCACTGAGTGCAGCGAAGCGACATTAATTAGGGTTGGCCGGGCGGGCCACCCCACAATAGCCGAGGTAAGTCGCTCGCCTTTTCCTGGTTCAGAGATACCCTGTCCACAACTATAGTACAGTAGAATCACTTTAACAAAAATCGCCTCGCGCAGGTTGCGTGGCGGCGGTAATGTCTGTGGAGGGGAGTGAGGAGCGGAGCGGAAACAACAATGCGCTACTAGCCTGGCTGCGTATTTTCGGCTAGTCAATGGTGGTGCAGTGACACGGAGCAATAAAACAATAGGCGTGGCCAGCCGTCGAGGAGCGGTGAAGTCCACATTCCAATCCCTTCCGCTGCAAATTAGCCCTTCAACGAAATGAACAACACATTGGACTGCCCCAAAATAATCGCATATGGTATATATTCAACGATAATGGTAAAGTTTGGTGAATTATTTTGTTGAAAAAAAACTTTCCATCAATTAACCAACAGAAAGATTGTATTATGTACTAATTTTTAATTTTCTGTTATGTTTATTATTACGGTTTAATCTGAGTAAATTATTTCATTGTTATGTTTTCAGTTTAGATTAAACTAACTTAATTTTACTGAAATAATGAGCGACAAACCTAAACATATTTCTAATAACTTGAATTAATAATTTACTCTAATAATTAACATTGTGTCACTAAAGAAAATTTGGAATTTAAACGATATTAACTCACATGTTAATATTTCGTTCCTGGTCTAAAATTGGTCGAAAGACAGTTCCCTCTCGGTTCCCATGTCTTCAACTCCGCTCATGGCTCCATCTCCATCACTGAAGCTAACGTCATTGGTGCCACCTCCATCTTCGCCGTTACCACTGGCACATAAACTATCACAGTCACTGTCACTGTCTTCATCTAAGTTTATGATAAAACGTTCTGTCACATTGTCCAGCATCCCTTCGGCTGCAATGTACTCGTCCTCTACCTTTTCTACGTGTGAACATCGGGATTTCCATTCTTCTTGAGTTATGGAGTTGAACTTTTCCAAAGCAAGTTGTGTTACAGAATCTATTGTAAATTTGATATTTGTCTTTTTAATGTGTGACTTGACTGTGGCCCATATCATTTCAATCGGGTTCAAGTCAGGGTGATAAGGAGGAAGTCTAAGTACTGTATGGCCGGCTGCTGCTAAGATATGATCTGTCTTGTAGGTTACGAATTTTGGTTTGTGTTGTTTTATGAGGTCGTACAATTCGGGTTTTAGTAGATTCGAAGTATAATGAATCCCTCGCTCAGACAACCACCTCATCATATCAGCTTTCAACGAGGACGAAGTCGGTGCTGGGTTTATATGTTCCCGGTGGTAGGGAGCATTATCAATCACAACCACGCTATTTGTTGGTAAATTTGGTATTAACTTTTCTTCTAACCATTTAGTATAATTATTTTTATTCATGTCGTCATGGTAATCGCCTTTCTTCATTCCAGACTTAAACATTAAGAGAGCACCTGGAATAAAGCCCATTTCCCCGCCAGCATGAATCACAATTACTCTCTGTCCCTTGCCCACTGGTTTTTTTAATCCGTCCGATTCACTTTCAGTCCATGATTTTTCGGAAGAGGAAGAACTATGAAAGTATGTCTCATCATTGTAAACGATCGGACGATTTTCTTCACGGTACTCTTTTATCTTACGCAAGTATTTTAATCTAGCTAATCTAATGTCGGATTTTTCAATCAACAATTTTCTGTTAGTTTCCGTTTTTTTCCATCTAAATCCGAGATTGCGAACTACTTTCCTCAGACTTGTTATTCCACCCGAAAAGTTAATTCTTTTTTCAAGAACCCGAAGGATTCCTTTCAAAGTGGGCCTCTCTCCCTCTAATATGTGAAAATTGTTAATTGTCCGTCGCACAACACACAAATCAAAATTGTCCAAACCCGTTATTGGACTTTTCTTAGGTCTGTTTTTCCTTGGCGTTAGGAACTTCTTTTCTTGTCCGGGTGACTGGGCAGCTTCCTTGACGATTTTATATGCAGAACTATGGGATATTCCACATGCTTCTGCCACTTCTGAGAGCAACTTCTTCTCCGATAAATCTTCATTTTTCTTCTTTAAATAACTATATACATTGTAAATAATACTTCGCGTATGACTATGAATAACAGGTCTTTTTTTATTTGATTTACTAGTACTACTACCCGGCTGCACATTCATTATGCTCCAGAAACTATATATACTATGCACTAAACGATTACGACACTAAACACTCATTTACAAAACTAAAAAATTAAAACTAATATAAATTTCGTGACACTAAACGTTAAAGCTAATGTTTTCAGAACCGCGCGTAGTACTCTGTCAGCCAGCGAACCTACGAGAAACTGCAGGGAATGACTGAGCTGTTACGTGCCAGCGCATGCGCATTGGCGACGTCTTCCACTGCGCACACATCGGACCGATTTTTCACAAGATGATTTACCTGTACTGACTGACTGACAGTGCAATACGCCACTTGTCTGTCTCCAAGGGGGTCGGCGGGAACGCCCCCTCCCCTCACCTAGTAGTTTGCATCGTCTCGTCTGCATTCTGCAATACAGCACAGCTGTTCTGATCTCTGGTGCGCTACTTTAGTTTTTCGCCACTCGAAGCGCTTGTGTAGTTTGAGTCACCTCAAGAAAAGCAGAACAAAATAAACGACATTTAGACTTAGTTGAGACTTGAGTGTTGGTTCATGGTGTTCAATAAACAGACACACTGGTAAGTAAATCCAAGTTTGTACTTTAGCCTTAGCCTATTGCCATTGCCCTGTTCAATTTGAATTTACTCTTAACAACTGAGCGGCCTGTCAAACTTCCAGCAGCGATGGGATGGGAAGGGAATGAAGTATATGAACCATCGTTGTTTACAGTCTTTCAGAGTCAAGGTCAAGCGCTGGCGTGTGTAAGTTACGTGGGTGAAGAAGAGGGATGGGTGGGGAGGTATGAAGAGGGGCGCACCGGCACAAGAGTGTTATGACAATCTACTCATCCACTATGGTAGCGCGAGCGCCCCTCGCCCAACCCGTACGTTCGGCTTTATTATCAACAAGTAATTTCTTAGGACAGTATGTGTTCGCACATAAGGAACGTATCATTTTTTAATATTTTACCACAACTACTTATGTATAAATATGGAGTTGTAACGTTGGTATCCTCACCTTATCTACCACCCGGGGCGCTATTATTTTTAACAAAATGAAGACTTTTATTTTTAGTACTGGTATATTGTTCTTAACCATATTACTACAAATTACAAAAAATAAAAACTACCGGCAAGTTTGAAAAATAAATTATTTGTTGCAATAACCTACACCATGGCAATGTGCAGATAACTAATCGCGCATTTCTATAACTCACAGTTACGTGCATAATACAGGATTTTGAAATGGGAAAAGATTTACTTCCATAACAGTGCAATATTTTGATTAAAAAAATATTTTTTCCTGGTTATCTTTCATCAGGTTTAAATTAAAAATAATGTTGAGATAATAATTTTAATAGCTGCGTTTAATTTTAGGTAGATGTGGTGCATTTCAAAGAGCCATGGCTGATAGGAAAAAGAAACTGTCTGGATTTCAGAACCGCAAGAGGAAAGCTGAGGAAGAGAAATCAATTTCAAAAATCAAAGGATCGTTTTTAAAATACCTAAGTAATCGAAATGATGCAACCGAAGTCCAAATGTCGGAAGAACAACCTGCCGTTATTATTGACTCGGGAAATGTATCAAATTTAAACACGGAATTGCTTTATAATGCTGAAAACAGTGCTGAACTATAACCATCAACATGTAGTGGCATAGAAGATGATAAAACTATAGTCGCAATACGCGAAGGCTATTCGGACGACCCTGCTTCGTGATTGGTAGTTGATGACGAATTACGCCTAGATGTACTGAAACGTGGCCCAACACAAGTAACAGATTATAATTTCCCTTTGGACAGTAATCGTAGAAAGTTTTCTAGTGTTCACTACAAACGTCGTCTAGTCAATGGTGAAATTATCGAACGCAATCGGTTAATATATTCTATTAAAAAGAATTCAGTATTTTGTTTTTGCTGCGCGCTGTTCCCTGACTCATCACATCCAACAGGAGTCATTAAACGCTCAGCTCTATGTACAGACGGTGTAAATGACTGGAAAAACATATCTGCTATTTTAGCAAGCCACGAAAAGAGCAAATATCACCTAATTAGCTATCAAAATTGGAAGGAACTCGAAAGTAGACTAAATATGAACAAGACCATCGACGAAGACAACTTGAGAAAAATTAGAGAACAAGAAAAATACTGGTATCAAATTTTAGAAAGGTTAATAGCGCTAGTGAGAGTACTAGGTACACAAAACCTAGCATTCCGTGGATCAAATGATACTTTGTTTGCCTGTAACAATGGAAACTTTTTAAAATTTGTTGAGTATTTGGCTTTGTTTGATCCTGTTATGAATGAGCACCTTCGTAAAATCCGAAACAAAGAGACGCATGTTCATTATTTAGGAAAAGAAATACAGAATGAGATGATTCAATTGCTCGTTAATGGTATTCAAGAAAAGATTCTTGATGATATCAGAATTGCAAAATACTTTTTTGTAGTCCTTGATTGCACACCTGACGTGTCTCACGTTGAACAAATGACTGTCATTGTTAGATTTGTTTTAATTTCCGAAGACAAACAATTTCATATTAAAGAGCACTTCTTAGGATTAATTCCTGTTTCTGATACGACTGGGGGTGGTTTGACAGCCGCTGTCTTGAAGAAATTCGAAGAACTGTCGCTTTCTGTAGACAATCTACGAGGGCAAGGTTATGACAATGGGAGCAACATGAAGGGAAAGCACAATGGACTGCAAAAACGAATTTTAGACATGAACCCTCGTGCCTTCTTTGTGCCTTGCAGCTCCCATTCATTAAATTTAGTCGTCAACGACGCAGCTAAATGTTGTTTTGGAGCTACGGATTTTTTTCTCTTATTTGAACATCTCTACGTGTTTTTCTCTTCGTCAACTCAACGTTGGGAAGTACTTCTACGCCATTTGCCTTCCATGACACTGAAACCTCTTAGTGACACAAGATGGGAAAGCAGAATTGATGCTCTCGTCCCACTCCGTTATCAATTGAGTGAAGTACATAATTCCCTAATGGAAATAGCCGAAAACACTAGTCTCACAGCAAGCTCTGGCAATGTCTCCCGTCTAGAAGCTCAAGGTCTTGCAAAAAAAGTTGGAACATTTACATTTTTAACTTCCATTCTAGTATGGTATAACATTTTGTTCGAAATAAATTTAACAAGTAAATTGCTCCAATCTAAAGAATTCGACTTGGTTACTGCAACTCAACACCTTGACAAAACAAAGGAATTTTTGAAAAAATCCAGAAGCCATGATGAGTTTGAAAAACTATTAGTTGATGCTCGAAAAATCGCAGAAGAGATCGACATACCTGCTAGTTTTGAGCAAATTCCGCACCGAAACGTTTAAAGAAAAAAACCAGACATTTCTCTTATGAAGGGAAAGATGAAACCATAAAAGATGGAAAAGAAAGTTTCAAAATTAACTTTTACTTTTCAATCTTAGACGCTGCTATTAAATTCAGTTGATGAGCGATTTACCCAATTAAAAGAAATGGAATCAAAATTTGGATTTTTGTACGACATCCGAGCACTTGTGGAAGGATCAAGCTAGTATATAATGGATAAATGCAAATCACTGGAAAACTCTCTGACCTACAACGATGTTAAAGACATTGATGCCCCAGAACTATGTAGTGAACTACAAGCCATTTCAATACGCGCTCCACAACAGTCATCACCAAGACTTCCTTGAATTTTTGCTGAAATCCGACTTGAAGGAAAGTGTACCCAACCTGGTTGTTGCGTTAAGAATTCTGTTGACTCTGCCCGTGTCCGTAGCCTCAGAAGAGAGAAGTTTTTCCAAACTTAAACTTATCAAAACGTATTTGCGGTCAAGTATGTCGCAAGAGAGGTTGGTAGGCTTGGCAACCATTTCAATTGAGTCAGAAGTTGCACGAAGCATTAACCTTGGTGACTTGGTGTCATCGTTTGCAAAGAAAAAAGCAAGAAAACAAAAGTTTTAATTGTGTTCATTTATTAATGTTTATAAATTTTTGCTGTAACTTTTCACTGTTATCATTAAATAAGTGTTAATTAATCATTATTATTTTAGTTTGTTTTGAGCCTAAATTTTCAAACTTTGGTGAAGTTAACAATCAAATATGTTCAAAAATACGTGTTACGTATTAAATAGAATGCTGAAGAAATATTTTGAAAAATACAGACATTTAAGCATGCACTGACTTGTAAGGTCTTCATTTTTGTCATCAAAGTACCCATATTCTTTGATCCCGTGCTTAGCAGTCAAAAATTTCTGGATATTCTCTTATACAGGATTGTATCAATTAAAAGCTTACTTAAAAAGCTTATTTTAAAACAGAATGCCAAATTGAGTCGTGTTTGATATAATTTTCACTGTTTTTCTTTAACGTAAAATAAAAAAAATAAAAGGTACACCCCAAATAAAATTAATACTGTATGTGTATGTGACGTGTAACTACGCTGTCACTGGTTTGGGTTTACGAGCAGGGACCATTATGAATGTGTTCGGAGTACAATAGGGGTCCACAAAATCAGATAAGATATTTGGGTCGTTGGTTTAGTGTACGGGTTGTAAAGTGGAGCTGGGATGAGGTAGTTTTTTATCACTATAAATATAAATAGAGGCGAAATAAAAAATTGTTCGCCTAGGGCGCCGTAACCTCTAGCGCCGGCCCTGCCCATCACGTGTATACTTGAATTAAAGCTCTTCGTATGGAACATTCAGGATCATTTATTAAAGTTGACTTTTATCACTCATAAACAAGATGGCTGTCTTTTTAGGCTCCAAAATGGCTCCAACGCATTTCTAAAAAAAAGCCTTGGTAATACTGGCTTTTATATAACCTTGTTTTGGTAACTACTCCTGCTGTGGAATTTTTACAGACAGAAAACCTTCGATAATTCTCTCAAATTCCTAATCTAGTTGTTAGTATCTCTACAAAAACTTCCAATCTCTTCGAAGACTTCTTATACACTCAAAGGGGCATTTGCCAAAGATCATCTGTTTCCCCTCTTGATAGTTTTCTTAAGTAAATTGAGCAATAAATTAATTGGAATGCTCTTAACTCTTAAGACCTCAACAAAATTCTTTTAGCGTTTTTCTTGGAGAGAAGTAAAGCTTGAAAATTAATTCTTCTACACGTTTGTGATTACTAAGTGCTTGTTGTTCACATTTTTTGTTTTCAAAAATGGGTTTTTCTGACTAAAATATATATTTGGGATCTTGAAAGATCCCAGTGTACTACTTTTTAGTTATAAGACACTATTACAAAAATACTATTTATTGTGGATGACAGTGACATTTTTTACTTATTTATAAAGGAACAATGTATCGATGAACTAGAAAAACATAACTTAAGTGTTTAATAATTATATACAAGGTGGCGTAAATACAAGTAGTGAAAACGTTTCAGCAGCAGACGACAATAATTATATACAAGGTGGCGTAAATACAAGTAGTGAAAACGTTTCAGCAGCAGACGACAATAATTATATACAAGGTGGCGTAAATACAAGTAGTGAAAACGTTTCAGCAGCAGACGACAATAATTATATACAAGGTGGCGTAAATACAAGTAGTGAAAACGTTTCAGCAGCAGACGACAATAATTATATACAAGGTGGCGTAAATACAAGTAGTGAAAACGTTTCAGCAGCAGACGACAATAATTTCTCTGGTGTTTATTGTGAACACAGTAACCATGAAACAAAAAGCGAAATAACTGTTTAATATATGACATATAAATAAATTAACCTGCAATAAATTGATTGAAACAGTAAGTACATTAAAAACATATGTAAATTAATTTTTTAATGTAGGGTGAGTTTACCAGTGAATGACCGTTTAAGGTTGAGTTTCCACTTGAATCTTACATGGTAAAACAGGCATTTACCCTGCAGTGCAGGTAATAGTTTAAACGTCTTGCCCGCATTCTCCTGTACTTCCTAATGGTAAAACTTAATGTGTTATGTTAAAAACAGAGTATTGAAAAATACAATTTACCGAACATAAATCATTGCACCAGTGAATGACCGCCTATCTACCAGTGAATGACCGGCGTTTCCCCAGTGAATGACCGGTCATTCATTGGTATCAGAATCCAACTAGAATTAATATACCAGTGAATGACGGTTGAAATAGAATTAAGACAAAATCCACCTTATCCTAAGAAGTGTTATTTAGTCAGCTGATGACGAATGTTAATCAGATGTTGGTGTTTACATCTGCTTAATTGTTGTTTTCAACACAAATAACTTCGAGTGGTTTCATCCTCAAGTTGTTTTTCTCCTAAGAACTTGCAGTGTAAGGTAAGTTTTTTTTGTGTCTTTATGATACTTATCTGATTGTTAACATTTTTATTTTGTAGCTATAATAAATATGTAACTTAAAAAAATAATTAATCTGAATATTTTATTAAAGCAGTTCCACAATTTTAAATATTTATTCATTCTAACCTTTGTGTTACTGGGTATTTACTGGACTTTGACTAACAGAAAACACAGTAAATGACCGGGGTTAAAGCAATCAGTTTGTTTGCAGTGTTGTTACAAATGCCTAGGAAGCCTCGGATGGTTCTGTAATTTCATGTAAAAAATAGTTATTTACTAAGTTAATTATGTTATCAGGAACGCATTACAAAAGCAGTAGGCCTGTTGTTTGCCTGTCTATATGTTTGTACAATAAGTATATTTTAACAGTACTAGGGACTACCCTGGAAACTATTTTAAATTGATATTTTATCGGTATTGTTAGTATAAGCTTAAGGGTGAATTTTAAGTCCTTTCCCCCTATTTCATTTTTATACAGTATAAATTAGAAGATTTAAACTCCGCAGAACTAGGTCAGACCTAAATGACTTGTTTTTCATGGGCTCCACCACCTTCATAGTGTTGATATGTTTTTCGTGCCCCCCCCCCCCCAAACTTTTGTTCACGGTACGCCCATGCTCAAAAATAAATATAGTTTGATATGTAGATCAAATTAAATGTCTTTTTGAGTAGAATATAATGCCGCAAACCGGATCTCAAAAGGTTCATTGTAAAGGAAATTGCAGGGGTTTAACATTTAAAAAATTATGAGTTATTATCTGCGTAGTAATGCGCTACTTTTAAAAAGTTCATTATTTCAAAAATATTCTTTTGCTGTTTATTAGGAATTTTGTAAATAAACTTTCTTTTCTTGCGTTTAATGATTTTTAGGGATCACTTGAAGCCCAAGATCTAGGCATAACTAACAGATTTAATAAGAAAATGGTCATATTTTGTAAACTTTAAACCCCTGTAATTTCCTATAGAATGAGCCTTTTGAGATTCGGTTTGCAGCATTGTATTCTACTAACAAAGACCTTTAATTTAATCTACATATAAACCTATGCTTACATTTAAGAATCTTGACTTACTTCTCGTGGGCCGTCCCCCATTGAAGGTGGAGAGTCAACGAACCCATGAAAAGCAAGATATTTAGGTCAGACGTGATTGTGCTGAGTTTAAACCTTCTAACTTATACCGTATAAAAATGAAAAAGGGGGAATGTACTTACAACTCACTCTGTAAATAAAATGCATTTATATTCTCATCCAAGCATATTACATATATATACCGGTTTTTCAGCAATATGAATCATCAAGAGGAGGAAGAAGTAGTGAAGAGAAGTTATTGTAGATTCAAATACAAAGTAGAAGACTTGAAAAAAGCTATAGAAGAAGTGAAGGCAGGAAAAACGTCCATCAACAAAGCTTCTCAGGTATACAGCATTCCCAAAGGTACCTTAGTTAATAAACTTAACTCCGATGATCCTCTTTTAAGAAAAATGGGACCACCAAGTGTTCTTTCACAAGAAGAGGAAAAACGACTGAAAGATTGGATTCTTGGTAAAGCCAAACTTGGTTTTCCAATGCATGAAGAAGATTTGAAGGACGCAGTACAAAAAGTACTGAATGATTCTGAAAGAACAACTGTTTTTATCAACAACAGACCTGGGAAAAAATGGGTCAAGCTTTTTCTAAAAAGACATCCTGAAATAAGCAAGAGAAACACAGAGTTAATATCAAAGGCTAGAGCTGCAGTAACAGAGGGAAAACTTAGAGAATGGTTTGACGAGCTTACGTGTTACTTGCATGAAGAAAACGCCGAAGACGTCCTTAATGATCCTAAAAGAGTTTACAATTTAGATGAGACTGGTGTATCAGTTTGTCCAAAGTCAGGTAAGCTTCTTGGCCCAAAAAAATATAGAAACTTCTATGAAGTAGCCGCTGGCCCCGAAAAAGAATGTATCACAGTACTTTGTACGTTCTCAGCTGCCGGTGATTCAATCGATCCAATGATTGTATATGCGTACAAATGTATCCCAAGAGATGTTGCTGAATCTGTTCCATCAGGGTTTGCAGTCGGTAGAAGTGATAGCGGATGGATGGTAAGTGCAACTTTTTTTTGAGTACATGGCTAATGTTTTCTATCCGAGTATTGTAAAAGCCAAAGTGAAAATGCCTGTATTGGTTTTCTTGGATGGATATAAATCCCATATCAACGTACAGCTATACGAGTTTTGTAAAGAGAAAAATATCTTACTGTTCTGTTTACTGCCAAATGCTACTCATATATTGCAGCCTTGTGATGTATCAATTTTCCGGCCACTGAAAACAGCTTGGAAAAAGGTAATCAGAAATTTCAAACAAAAGACAAGCAAGGCATTAACAAAAGTAAACTTTGCACCACTATTTAGAGACGCCTTCAATGAAGTTACAACAGAAGCTATAGTAAATGGCTTCAAAGCGTGTGGCCTGTACCCTTTAAATCCTGAAAACGTTGATTATTCTAGATGTATTTCAACAAGAAGAGAACAACTTGGTAAAGTACACAAAAGCATTGACAGCTCATCTGTGGCTGAACACAAGATTGCCCTCAAAGTTGTAGAATCTGTGATTGGAAAAGACAGTGTAGATTTATTTCAGCAGATTTATAACAGAGATGAAGAGCCTGAAGATGTAGAGTTCAAGTCAGTTTTCTTTGTATGGAGGGAAATAAAAGAGGTTGCTACAGAAGAAGTACTTCGGCCTAGCAAGCACACAAATGCCAAAATAAATGTGGCAATTGAAGAAAAGAAGAAACAGAACAATTTTCTGATGAACCACCTGATGAAAACAATTTTATACCTATTTCAAAGCAAGGACGTAATACAACTAAACCTGGCTGCAGCGGAGGAATAAACGAAGGGGAAATTCCAAACAAAACAACTGAAGACGCATCTACCCAACAAAACGAAACAGTTTTATCTGTATCAAATTCTTCGCTTGGAGAAAGTGATAGCCCTAAGTCAGATCCATGGGAAAAACACTTATATTGGCCAAAAAAGGAAGAAGGTCAAACAAAGAAGAGAAAGCAAGAAAAAGTTCCCTACGCCATGACGTCCAAAAATTGGAAATTGTACTTTGATAAAAAACTAAATTTAAAAGAAGAAAAGGTGCAATAAAAAAGCGGAAGATTGAAAGAGAAACTAAAAAAACTAATCAAGAAAAAGATAGACAAGATAGACGCAGAAAACAACAGGCATTAGAGGAGTGGCGAATTGCCAAAAATAATGAAATTAAGATTAAACTAGCAAATTTTAAGTGTAGGCCTAAATAAAAATAAAAGCTTGTTTTATTCAATTTTCGTTAATATTTGTAAAATTAATTCGTAAAAATATTCATTGCATGTATTATTATAGGTCTATTATGTGTTCATATTTCATAAGTAAATAGGAAGTTTTTTTTAATATTTTGGTTAAAAAATGTTTTTTATACATTTTTGCAGGTAAATAAAGCTTGGTAAACTTGTGTAAATATTGTATTTCTTGTAAATTTCTAAAATTATTTAATAGGATTTTAAAATTATCATTGAAAATGGTTTAAAGTGCCACCATTTTGGAACTGTAAGTTATTACAAAAATTAAATTTAAACTAAATTTTAATCTTACATATAACATTTTATTATATATCTATCATCGTTTTTTGAGATATTGAGATTTGTATAAAATATCATACAGACCGTATAATGCAGTAAGACCGACAGACAGAAAACACAATATGTTAATCACATGTTTAAATTGTAACCCCCCCTTCCACCCCACCAAATAACCTGTAAAGAGTCTCACAGAGTCGAAGCTGGATACCCTGTATGTTAACAACACTACCATTTCCGGATCGTTTAAATATAGATTCTAGTGAATGACCACTGTTCATCTATTAAATTTTCGTAAACATTAAGCCCCGGTCAAATATTGGATTATTGGTATCTACATGATTTCTGATAGTTTTTTAGTGTTTCCTAGGACTTAATCTGTCAGAAAACGTTGTTTCCAAAACATTTCAAGAAAATTTATGAAAATCTAGTGAATGACCGAAATGGTTCATGGACCGAAATGGACCGAAATTCTACCAATAGTTGTGATCCAGTAAATGACTGACTGCATAATTAAACTGTTGGTTAGGATTTTGGTATTAAAATGAGTACAGAATTGTACCTTAACATGTTTACTGTTAATTAAATGTAATATAATGCAGTTTCAATCAATAATCGAAGAACAATGAAAAATACAGCTAACCTTGTTTGTACGATACGCTATAGTGGGGAAGCTTAAAGATGAACTGGGTGGAACACTTAATTTTGTTTGTGTTAAAAACAGATGTTTGACACTTTATTTCTGAACCAGTCACAGGGAGGATTGAAATCACATTCCAAAGTTACTTTTAAGACCGTTTGTGATAGACTAGACAAAAGGTAAAGCTTAATATGATGTTTTTTGTACGAAACGGTCATTCACTGGGAGTTGGTCATTCTGTTTATTTATTTATTACTAAGTCTAATTGCTAAACTATATGACCCCTGTGGCTTTTTAGCTCCCCTAGTCATGCTAGCAAAATGTTTCATGCAGCTACTTTGGAGCAGAGGTTTTGATTGGGATGAACCTCTCCCCTTTGAACTCAAGCTCAAGTGGCAAAACCTTATTTCAGACATTCATAAAAATCTTTCTAGTATTCGCATTCCTCGAACCTTCCAACTCAACATGTCAACCCGCATTGAATTGCACGGGTTTTCAGACGCATCTGAAGCTGGCTATGCCGCAGTTGTTTATTTTAGATGTGAACACAACAATGGTAGCATCACAACTAGACAAATTATTTCTAAGACTAGGGTTGCCCCATTGAAGAAGGTTACATTGCCGCGGCTTGAACTCTGTGCCGCACACCTCTTAGCCCAAATAATGACATATTGTATAAATCAGTTTAGACATCTGACTATTGACTATACATATCTATGGTGTGACTCATCAGTTGTGCTAACATGGATACAAACCCCCCCCCCCATACCGTCTAAAGACGTATGTAGCAAATCGGGTAGCACAAATCCAAGAATTAATCCCCTCTGAAAAATGGCGTCACATTAAGGGCACAGAAAACCCTGCTGATTGCGCTTCTCGAGGCATTCTGGCCTCACAACTTTTAAATCATCCTCTCTGGTGGCATGGCCCCGAATGGTTAAATCTTTCGAATTCACAGTGGCCTAATCCCCGATTCACTCCTGTTAATCTAGATCTCTCTTAAGAAGTTAAAAATACACCTCTCACTGTACTCACGTCTACAACCCCTGAAGAATGGAATCTGTTAAAAAGATTTTCCTCCTGGGACAAACTCAACATCGTGATGGCTTATATACAACGATTTATATATAATTGTCGTTCAAAAGACAAACATTATGGTGCTATTTCTGCTCAAGAACTCAAAAATGCCAAACTCAACATTTTCAAACTCGTTCAAATTAATACTTTCTCTGATGACATTAAACTTCTAAATCAAGGAAAGATTTGCTCATCAAAGTTAAGAAAATTGGCTCCTTTTTTAGATCCTGACGGTCTTATCCGTGTAGGAGGTCGCTTATCTCACAGCTACTTACCTCAAGATTCTTGTCATCCGGTAATACTACGGATCTACTAATAATACGGTAAAAATGATCCAGTAGTAGATCTCTTTATAGACGACATTCACAAAATACATTTACACTCTGGACCCCAATTGACTCAGGCTTTGTTAGCTCGGCAAGTTTGGATATTGTCCGCAAGAAGCATCATACGAACTCGCATATTTATTGTTTTAAGAATAAGCCTCGAAACAAGATACCACTCATGGGAGATCTTCCAATCTCCAGAGTAACTCCGTCTCGTCCCTTTTTGTCCACTGGCATAGATTATGCAGGACCATTCAATGTAAGAGTTCACAACTTACGAGCTTGGCGACAAATCAAGGTGTATCTGTGTATATTTATCTGTATGACTACAAAAGCAGTACATTTTGAAGTAGTCACTGACCTCACAACAGAAGGCTTTATAGCCGCTCTAACTCGCTTTGTGTCCCATCGTGGGCTTTGCTCAGACATATTTTCCGATTGTGGAACCAATTTTGTGGGAGCTAATAAAATTTTACGAAAATTAATTAGATCTTATGAAGCTCAAGAAAAATAGCTCATTATACTTCTCCACGTGGCATCAACTTTCATTTCAATCCACCCGCTGCACCACATCAAGGTGGCTTATGGGAAAGCGCAGTAAAGAGCGCCAAACACCATTTAAGAAGAGTTATGGGAAAATCTATACTCACTCTGTCTCAATTTATCACACTTACCACGCAAGTTGAAGTGATGTTAAATTCTCGTCCTCTGATGGCCCTGTCTACGGACCCCGCAGAACTCTCAGCTCTAACTCCTGGACACTTCCTCATCGGTGCTCCACTTGCAGCGCTTCCAGAACCTAATCTGCGAGAAGTGCCCTCTAATCGTCTCCATCACTGGCAGCTCATCCAAGCCTTCCATCAACGAATTTGGCATAGATGGCAACTAGAGTACCTGCACACTCTTCAACAACGCTCAAAGTGGACTGCTCCACAAGACAACCTCAAGGTCGATGATCTGGTGTTGGTCCACAACTCCACTCCACCACTCACATGGCCGCTAGCTCGCATCACTGCGGTTCATCCTAAATCAGACGGCATGGTTCGTGTCGTCCAACTGAAGACAGCTCAGGGAACCTTAACACGCCCTGCAGCCAAGGTCTTCCCATTACATATTAATTAGAAGACCTACATTTTATCGGCCTGCCGCCCAACTCAAAGGACATTAATTATGTGATTCATTCTCGTTGAAGTAGCACTTCAAGGCGGCCGGTATGTTCCGTACTTAGTATACGTTATTGTACATATAGTTAGTTGTAATTCATAATTAAGTAATTTAATAGTTTGTTCCTCTTATTTGTACGAGGAAGCAATATTCCCGTTATTTGTTCCTCGTATTTATAATCTCTTAAGCATAAATTGTTAATCACATACTCATAATATATTACCTGTTACTGTATTGAAATTTAAATAATATTACTGGCCTCTATGCACATGCACTTGCCAAAAGTCAAATATCAGGTGACATTGTCTAACCCTTGTAACCGGTGGTGTAAACCCCGTCAACACGCTTCACCCGTCTACCTAAAATTAAACCCCAGTTGAACTTATGATGCTATGCAGAACGGTTCGCTCGGCGTCGTGATTGCCATGACCTCTCTTATAGTGAATTATAGTGACCTCTCTTTTGGTTTCATTAATAAATAAATAAATAAATAAAAATGCCTTTATTTACATAAGCGTTTCTCAGTTTTACACTGCTTTTCAGAGCAACTCGAGTCAAAAATAAAACTAACATGAACAGTGAATAACTAATCCTAAAGCAACAAGTGAGACATATTATATAACTAGACAACTAAACATTAACAACTTCTAATCAACTATTTCACCATTTATTAGCATTTCCCTAAGCTTTACCTTAAATGTTTCATGTGAGTAAGGCTTGAAGTTATCGGGGAGGTCATTGTACAATGTCTGGCCGAAATAAGTATAGCTTTTCCTCCCAGCTTCAAGCCTAACCTTTGGAAAATGAAGTTTTCCTCCGTTACGTGTGTTGCGCTGTGAGACCTCATCCCGGAATGAGAGTCTCTCGCTTAGATACTGGGGCTCATTGAGCTTTAAAACTTTGTGAGTCATGCAGCAGGTCAGCATCCTGCATACGGCCTTCATGGGAAGGAGGTTTACAGACTGCCTGAAAAGACTAACGTGGTCGTACCGCCTTAAGTTAAAAATAAAGCGTACGGCAGAGTTTTGGATTTTTTGAATCCTTTCTGTATCCTCTTTGGAAATACTATTACCGTATGCAGGATAGCAATAATAAAATACTGATAATACGAGAGACTGCATGAGTCGTAGTTTTGCAGATTCAGGTAGCAGGCTTCTAAATCTATATAGCCCCCTCAGTTTGCCCAAGGCACGCTGGGAGGCGTAGGTAACGTGATCAGAGAATGTGAGGCCACTGTCTAGAATGACACCAAGGGTCTTAACTCTGTCACATACTGTCAGACGATGACCATCGAGTGACACGCCAAACCCAGACTCACCGAGACCCTGCACCACATTCTTTGGGGCAACGTAGACAACCACACACTTGTCTAAATTGAGTTTGAGACCGTTCACAACTGACAAACTAGAGATCTTATCCAAATCAGAGTTAATTTGATCAATGGCAGGTTTTATACTGCTTTGGTCATAAGATAAGTGTAGCTGAGAATCATCTGCGTACAGGTGCACAGAACAGTGTTGTACACACTTAGTGAAATCAGCTGTGTACAAATTGAATAAAATTGGTCCCAAACAACTACCTTGAGGTACACCCCGCTGTTTTTCTAGGGGTCTTGATGTCTCACTCCCAAGCTTTGTTACTTGCAGCCTGTCACCTAAGTAAGGTCTCATCCAATCAATTACTTTGTCACTAAAATGGTAATACTTCATTTTCGCTAGTAGCATATCATGGTTGATGGAATCAAAAGCTTTTGAGTAGTCTAATAAGACAAGGGAGCTGTATCTGCCCTTGTCCCTAGCATCTATTATATCAGTTAACATGTTTGTAAGTGCAGTACATGTGCTATGATTCTGTCTAAAGCCTGATTGGAGTTTTGGCAATATGTGTTCTGTCTCAATGAATAATGTTATTTGATCCACTACAACCTTTTCAAGAATCTTAGACATCGCTGGTAGGATTGAGATTGGTCTTAAATCGTGCATACTTGATGGTGTTGTTACCTTAGGTAAGGGGCGTACAATGCTCAGTTTCCACGCTTCAGGAAACACTTTACTGCAGAGTGATTCATTTATAAGATGTGTAATGGCCTTTAAGGCAAATGGACTCACAGCTAGCAACATTTGAATCGAGATGTCATCACAACCAACAGCATTTGATTTTATTGATTTCATTGCTCCTTTGATTACATTTTCAGATACTTTTGTAAAGCAAAAACTGTTCAAAATTCCATCCTGTCTAGTTCTCTTAAAAATACTTACAGCATTCTCATCCACATCATTTCCTGAGCCCATTTCAATAAAATATTTGTTTATTTCATCAATATTTAACTCATGTGGGGGATTTAAATTATCACTGCTCCCAACAACATTGCATTGTTTCAAAATACTCCAAAATTCTTTTGAGTTGTTGGCTGAGGATAATTTTTCTGAGAAAAAGATCTTTTTCGCACGCCATATCAAACTATTTAGTCTGTTTCTAGTGTTCTTATAAAGTTCCCAGTCTTCTTGATGCCGTGTTTTTGTGTATTTTTTTCGAAGTTTGTTTTTTATCTTCGTTAATTGTTTTATTTCATTGGTCCTCCAGGGGGCTTTCTTTTTTGTAACTCTTTTACAAACAATGGGGGCGTGTTTATCATAGATATATCTTATCTTTGATGTCAATACCTTTTCAATTTTGTCTACTTCGCTTATATTTAAAATGCTATTCCAGTCTATGTTAGCCATATCACGCACTGCACTATTGACATCAAGCTTCGAGAGATCTCTGTAGGAGATTTGCTTTGCCTCTTTCTTAACTTTTTTACAGTCAATATCACAATATATTAGCTTGTGGTCCGATATCTTCACCCCCCTGTGGTCTTTTTAACTTGAGGCATCAATTACGCCGATCCTCTTGACTTCAGCCGACCTGTCCACTATAATGTGATCCAACAAGGTAGCTGAAGATGCAGTAACTCTTGTGGGTTCATCTATTAGCTGCACTGTATTAGTATCTTTCAAGAGCCGGCGAAGGAACTTCGATTCATTACTTGTTTTTGAAATCAAGTCAATATTTGTATCTCCTAAATACAACACCATCTTGACTTCAACTGCAAGACCGACAAATAACAAATAAGGACAAATAAGGAGTGAAACAAAGGAACAAGGCTAGTGTACCTCACATCAGGTGGCCGGTAGCCCACACATATACCAAGTATCTGCCCTTTCACTCTGACGACTGCACAGAGCGCTTCAATCCCCGGTTCCAAATGTTCAGATAAGATGTGATGATCGAACATGATATCTTCCTTAATGTACATGGCAATTCCACCACCGGCTTCTTCATTGCCATAACCATTATCCACCAGAGTGGAATCATAACGATCACAACGCAACATAGTATATCCTGGAATTCTGAAGCTGTCTGATGGAGTGTCAGGTAGAAGCCAGGTCTCCGTCACTCCAAACACATCAAAATCAAAGTCGGTCACAAGCGCACACATTTTTGTGAAGCCTGTTTTTGTGAAGCCTGTGTTAATAGAGCGCATGTTAAGGTGTCCGACTCTGATTCCACGTTCATTGTCCCCCCCTCCTGGCTAGTTTCCCGAAAGTCGAGGAGTCCCATTAGTCAGTGATCGTGTTTTTTTCGTCTCTCAATCTCTCTACTCTCAATCTACTCCGCATTTAATTCAAGGCAAACTCTATTCAGTGATATATTGTGCTAAAAACTGACCACGGGACAACATCGACACCCCAGGCCTGGTGGATCCATCTCTACGGTCATCTCAACTCTTCATCATCTCAACTTCTTCGCTCCAAGATATGTACTATCTCCTCTAAAAGGTACAGTTGGTTCTATTTCATTACTTTCTACTTATAAAACGCATCTCCCTGTGATCGTTCGTGGTAACGTCTTTTGTAGTGTTTCCTCTACTAACGTGGATGTTAGTTGGTCCTCCGAAAAGGCACTGGGCTTAAAAATCTCTCAAAACGCCCTCAATACTAAATACTTATGTTAAGGTGTAAGTGGATTAGCGTCAGCTGGAATATTTCCTCTTGATCCATAAATGTTCACAGAAGAGCATTTTGCAGTGCGATTAGAGGTTAGATTATAGTAGATTAGAGGAAGCACCGATTATAGTAGATAAAGATATTGCTAGTAGCGAAGGTTCAAGGGATACTTTAGTTTCTGGAGTCGAGAAAAGTCCAACTTCAGCCCAAATGGATATAGATATAGACGAAGACTTAACTTCAAATAAAGAAAAAGGCGTCGCATCTCTGCAGAATGCCCCAACAACGCTTTAGTCTACTCCATCTCAATCTAAAGCAATATCGTTTAAATCTATACGTCCATCACCTCAGACTACAATGATGAAAGTAACTTCAAGACAACAACACTCAGTTATATTTACAAAGTCCCCAAATAAATCACAACTCGAAGAGTCTGCAAAAATAAAAGAACTCAAGAAAAATATTCAAATGCAAGGAAAACTAAAAGCTAAAGTTGAAGAGAGTATTGTAACAGAAGGCTTAAAAATAAGGTCACAGGTCATCCGTTTATCTGTTATCGCGCGATACAGCCACGGGTTGACCTTTGAGGTCAGTTTTATATTGTTTACTATTTTAATTAGCACCGCATGGACACTCCACGTGTATATCAACCACATGTTAACCTTAGAGGTCAAGTTTTGTGATATCAGCCACGGGTTGACCTCTGAGGTCAGTTAAATATTATTTTCTTTACACGTTGAACAAATATTAATTTAATTAAATCAAAATATAAAGTTTTTAGTTTCAAATAATTCAATAAACAAATAAACACGAAGTTTAACGTCTTTGGAAAAAGGAACAGTCAGGACCATTAGTAGTTGTTTCTCTTACAAATCAGTAATCGCTTAACATCTTATGTGTAAACTTTACCGATTGAGATTAAAATGCAGATTTTACTTAACCTTCCAATTGAACAAGTTAGCTTCATTACAGGCTCTTACTTTTGGTTTCTTTATGACAAAATACACTCACACAGTAAAAAATTCAAACAATTTTCTTGTTTAGCAAATTATACAATTAACCATACTCTTGGTCATATTGATGAAACCTTCCAAACAGTACATTACAAAGTAGGAAGTCACGAACCTTGTTGGTTCCATATTTTTATAAAGGAGGGTAAAAACGGATATTGTTTAAATTCCTACTATATTTTCCAAAGTGGTTCTGAAAAAAAGACATCGGAAAGGAAGTTAATCCGCAATTAACAATATCTAAGACAAACACAAAGGTGGTGATAGTAGTAACCATTTGGGTCAGTTGGCTCAATTAAAAAGTGATTTACGACTTCCGGTGAGCTGTCAAAGTTAAAGGGAAAAGTGGAGTTGAGTGACGTCAGCTGATGACGGGGACAGTGACGTCACGGGTTATGTAGGTCAAGGCCATTCAAAAGAAGTTTTAAAAAAGATCTTGCACGAGTTCCATTCAATTGTAGTATTCATTCGATCGTTTTTGATTCGATTGGTAATAATCGAACAGAAAGAACTGAATGGATATACTACTATTATTGAATGAAACTCGTGCAAGATCTTGACTACTATTATAATCATTTATTATTAACATTGTTGTTACAAATATAACCTTAAAAATTGTTTTATCACTAAGTTGAACTGTCCATTCGTCGCATGAGTAAACCAAGCCTGCGACGTACTTCTTCAAGTTTGGTTGTATGGTTTTCTTGATATGTTTTGCATTTGCATTTGCAGTAGCTAAAACATTCACACTTAGAACAAGCTCTTCCATCCACTTGATCGTCTGGTAATTTAAAACATTTCAAATCGCAACAGTAGCAAACCATTCGATCGAAAGATGCAACTCTTTTATTATTCGCAGACATGTTCTTTCTTCTTCTTCTATTTTCTTTCTATGTGAGTATGTGTTTTGTGAAAGAGGAGCTCGATGTGCACTGTTGAAGAGCTGGACGCGAAGTGATGTAGCGCTAGCATGTCTGCTAGGTACTCGGACCCCCCCCCCACCACCACCACTACCAGTACCCCCACTACCGATTCCTCCCCCACTACATCACTCCCTTCTTCTTCCACTGATCAAGTTCATTTTCGAACTACATTGTTATTAAATTGAAACAAACACAAGTCCCAAGGTCAAACTTACATTTGATGTTTGTACAAATCATGTTTACAATTGTCTAGAAAAGCTTGAAAATACACAAGTCCCAAGGTCAAACATTTGAACTTTAAAAAAGCAACACGACAACATATGTTTCTATATACTGTCGTGTTGCTTTTTTCTTTTTTTCTTTTCTTTATTTTATTTCTTTTCTTTTAAACCTTGTACAATACAGAGTAGTTACATATATTTATACATCAGTTTAAATTATTTTACAATCGATTAGAAATGTTACAACCCAACTATGAGATAACTACAGATAACAAACTTTATACAATTGACTAGAAATGCTACAAGACAACTATATACAAATTACAAACTCTTTACAATTGGCTGGAAAAGTTACATAGAAATAATACATCCATCATTCGTGTGTGACGTGCAGAGTGAGTTTAGTGGAATTGTTTCCGCTCGATCCGTGGGACACCAGATACAGGGATCCAGGGTTGATATCTCGCAAGTCTTCATTCTGTAGAAGGTGAACAAATCGTTTTGGTAGAAACACTTGAAACTTAGGTTCATCACCTGTAGTGAAGGGTGCATCGCTGAGTGATACCAAAATCGCTTCTCCATGGGATGTTTCCAGTTGTCTAATACTGTGGATGATGTAGTGTTTGTTTTCCTTGAGTTCTGAGCATTTTCTTGTCAGCAGAAGGTTTGACTTCGAGTTGGAGTTGAATCTATCAACTAGTGTTTCCAGAAACTGCTTCGATGTCATCTTTGTTAGCGGTGTCATGTGAGATGTTACCTCCTTGGAGTCCTGTGTCATACTGCTGCTGCGTGCAAGTCACTTCCCCATATTTATACCCCCCTCCATCCCCACCACCAACACATATGGCTTTGTCCACCAAGTAATTAGCTAAACGATATGCGTTGCGCAACGCGCACTGTGTTTGCCCGTGTTTAGGATTTCTAGCAGTAACACAAGAATGACCTTGCTGATTTTCATAAGTATAGTCTACATCTATATTGAAAACATTTCCTTTCGTATATCGGGTTATCCAATTACTTTTTTCCAGTCCTCTTGTATAGATTGTGTTATACTGTTTGCAAAATTGAAACATAATACTGTGTAAATTAGTGTAGGCTATATATCCTTCATACCACTGTATGTGATGCAAATATTTTGCCACCCATCTGTTTGTTCTTTTTGCTTTTGAATTAAGTTTGTTAAAAGAAAATAGAGGCTCAAACATAAATGGATAGGCAACAAATGTGTGCAAGTCCAAAATTACTAATTCTTTGATAATAAACTTGTTACCATTACTTCGAAATGCTTGAATTTCTACAACACAGGATCTTACTGAAACTTGACCATCATCATCCGCTCTGTCCATGTCAGAGTTTGAAGATCAACTGTTCTCCACACCACGGTAAGTATACTTAAATACTAGGCCGTACAGTTACAGGCGCGTTGGTGTATATTTAACGTGGGCACCATCCCCGGTAGGCCTACCCCACAAATTCTTCTTCCTTTAATTTACACTTGTTGTTGTTCTTTTTGCGGTTCACTGTTGTTATTGTCTTCTTCTTTCTTAGTTTCCTCTACTCCGACCTTTTCTGTAGCTTGTACAACATTTTCAAAGTCTCTCAATTGTCTCCACATGTCAACTTCATGAGGTATTCTATTAAAGATAGATGTATCCACAGGTCCGTATAGTATTGTGCTATCAGGCTGGTTTTCCAACGTGTCGACCAAATATTCCTTTATGACAGAGCTTGAAAATACCAACTGTCTCATGTACCTAGTAATCGGTGATGTTGAAAACTTTAAAATGTAGAATTCTTCACGTGTTAGTAGAACTTTGTTGTCATGTCGAGTCAAGTCTCTCAAACGCACTTGTAGTTGTCCTCGGTGTTTAACCACATCAATTTCGTTGTCACAATCCAAAAGTCGAATATTTGTCTTCCTGCCACACATACTGCTGGTGAGATAGCATTCTATCAGATGTAAATGTTCCAAGAAAGATTCCCATGCATTTGTAGAAAATACCACCATCCTAGGTCCGTGGTTTACTATCACTGTAGGTGAATAATCTAATGATTTCATCACTCCGATAGAAACACTTTTACTTAAACATGCTGAAATTGGATAGAAGATTCGCAGAAAAACTTCAGTTAGTATATCTAATGAAATATTTTCTTCAACCTTCCTTTTTCTTTTGGAGCTCACTTTTGTTGCTTCATCGTTGTTTTTATTTTCTTTGTCGCTGTCGTTGTTGTTGTCTTCTTTTTTCTCAAACTTTAAAAACTCGCTTATTTCCTTTACTATTACACCTTCTTCGGCTTTATATTCCTCCTGTAACGGAGCTACTTCCTCCGACTCACCTTGAACAAATGGTAGAGAACTCATTTTGTAGCCGATGTTACCAGTGTGGTGTCAGACGATTGAATGAGGACTGTCCTCATCACTCGCTACCCTATATCAGATGTAGTGGTGGGGGTAAACGTTTTCTACAAAACTGTCTTTACAATGCCAGACAGCGTTGGGTATGTTACAATTTTGTCATGCAAAATTAAACAATACGCAGATGTATCCGCAGGTATGTTTTCGTTAAATTCCATTTCTAACTTTATATCTACATTAGATGATTTTACAGATTCGTTTTGTTTTGAGCAATCGATTATTACGATCGGTGCTTTGGTTGCAAACTTTTCAGGATCTAGTAGAGGTGTGTTTGTTTTACCATAGTAGGAACTTTAAAAACCTAGCGTACATATCATACAATACACTGTACCTTTTTTTACTGAACGATATATTAATATTGTCATAAGGATAGAATTGCGAGTTCAGGTACACTTTACAATTTGTTAACTTGCAATGATCAAATTCACCAGCGTTTGCGGTAAGTATACTTCTTCTTTTAGTTTGCAACGCGAATATCACATATCTAGCCTTTTCCAAATGAGTAGAAGTCTTTACACTCCATGTGTGCCGTAGAGTTGAAGGTAAAACGGGGTACTCGTGAAACTCCCAACTTCTGAACGGCATTACGATCTCCCTGTTCGATTTTAACTTTCTCAACAGTGTAATTCTATGTTCATCATTTAGTCGCACATGTGTTACCCTCCAAACAATTTTGTCCAACGTCAATTTCCATTCTAGATTGGCATCAGTTGTTCCTGCATCTGCTTTGATACAATCCTTATCGTTGGATGCTCTCAATAAAACTAATTCTTGTTTTACATTTATTATTATTCTTCGGTAATCTTCAGCAAAACCCAGTAGTAATTTTAAAGGTACGTAGAAATCAAAGTTCCCCGATGGGTCGGAAGTGAACGTGTCCTTGGTTGGTGCAACCCATCCTGCGACAGCCAACAGATTCTGTTCATTCGGTGTTATAGACGCTAAACCTTTCAATGTACTAGAAATGCCAACCTTTTTTGTTGAATCCACTGTAACTCCTGATATTTCGTATCTAATTTCATCAAACAAATACGCCATGGGATTGTTTATAAACGGAACAGTAGAACCAGTGTTCCCATCTTTCTTTGTCACTTTACCTTCAATATATAAATAACTTTCACTCGGAAGAGTGTAAATGTCTTGTTGCTGTATAGGAATCCTGATTTCATCGTTATTATTCAATTTTGACGAAGCGTAAGGGTTGTGCGAGTGATACTCCTTTTCCCATATGGTCTCGTCGAATGTAGGGCCTTGCGTTATATCCAGTATTTCCATTTCTGTTGTGTTTTACAAGTTTTAATCCTATTCCTTCCAGAAAACGAATGTTTTCAATTGTTAGTCCTTCTGCATACCATGAGGTACTGACTTGTTTACCAGTCACCTCTTTCTTCTCAAATGATAAACCCATTGTTTAAGCTGTTGACTTTATATGGATTCTTACAGTTATATCTTCTCCTCTAAAGTCAATATGGTTGCCTTCTTGATCCAGTATGTTCAGTACAACCTCTGAAATGAAACTGGTGTTTATAGGGATGTACACCAGGTTTTGTGGTTTTTCAACTATTTTATATCCAGATGCGACTGCAGGGTAGAACGTGTGTAATATATGATTGTTTTCCCCGTTTCTGTAGGATCCGTGTATGATATTACACGTTACGTCTATTGAATTCACTTTGAGTATTGTCACAGTATTATCTCCTGAATATAGCTTATTAGGTTCTAATATATTTGTTTTACTAGAAAACCCTAATAATGCCCCAATCGACTGCGGCTTAGTAAAATCAACATAATATCTGGAAATAATTTCAGCTTTCATAGTATTGTTATTTCCTACTATGTGTATATTTTCTTCACCCATATGTTTTTGTATCACTTGGTTGATATTGCCTATTTCATAAGATCCTGTTGGTAAACTAAATTCTTCCAGTTCTGAATATTTTCCATCTTTATCTTTAGTCTTGTAATAATGTATTTTGTTGTTAACACCTTCGGTAATATTCGGAATAGAGTTGTACGTTGTTAAATCCAATAAAGCCGCTTCCCATAGTTTTCCTTTTTGTAAACGCAGTGCTGGAAAAAGGGTGCTTTTCAATGTCGATGAATTACCGACCAATGAAACTGTATACGACGACATCTTAAAGTTGACTAACACTTGTAGCTAAAAAGTTTAAGCATAAATGTCCACAGATTGACGTATATTGGGGTTGCTCTCTATTATAATTGTAAAGAACATCATCAGCCGTTCGAAAGTAGTATTGAAGCTGTTTCGGCGGTTGCAGATTTCCAAAACTATCAAAGTAATAAACGGTTTTCCCCAATTTTTTATAACACGCCCAATGAGTGCCTGATCCTACGGTATTATCTAAATTTACAATTCCAGTCTCGTTCTTCCACATTTTATCAGGTAATGCGTCTTTCATATAAACTCCTCTGAAGAAAGGGATTTTTAAACATGAAACATATTTAATCAATTCTTCAATGGTCAATTCTTTATTTGGAATGATCAATTGTTTTTTCTCATTTAATACACACGATACGGTCTTAGGTACAGTCCTCCTCCCCTTTTTATCATAGACCATACTGTAGGCTTGTTTTTTCCTTTATTTTTTACGTCTTCTTTTTCTTATATTTCCTCCACGTTTCTTATATGGTTTTCTTCCTCCACTCCTGTTTTTCTTCCTACCACCTCCAAATGTAGTTTTTCCCTTCATTGCTGCTGTTACTGCTAAGGCCGCTGCTCTTTCACCAATACTCGCGTCGCTAGACTTTACTCTTTGCCAAGCTTTTTCAGCTAACGCTCTATCTGCTATTAATCTATTTTTGGTATCACTATATTTTGAATATGCTATATCGTGTTCTTTGCAAGCTTTGTCCAGGTTGTTTATTCCAGGATCTCCTCTTGCAAGACGCTGTTGTAATTTTGTTCCGGGTCCACAATATTGATAACCTCCTGGCAAATGCAATTCCACAGGTAATAAATCGATCACTTTGTTCACTATAGCTCCAACAGGATTAGTCAAAGCCGAAACTGCTGTTGATAGAATTCCTCTTCCTCTCCTTGTTAGTTCTCGACTGCGACTGTTTCGCTTATCCTTCACCATTGTGTATTTATATAGCACGAATGTACACAAACATGTGCACTCTTTAAAAAATCTTCTTTAAATGCAACATTCATCTTGCTTATCTATAATATATATAGTTAAGATGCTATTTTCTCTCATATATCAATTTCCAGATTCTAACGCTGAATCACTCGGGTTATGTATATTTGGCAAATATAAATAATTTCGACTAGTAACTTGTGGATCTGCAGCTCTGCCTGCAGACCTGTGAATATAATGAAATAAAGCAGAACCCAACCTTTCCAATTTCTGGTCATAAGATTTAGTCCACACTTCAAACGAAAAATCCAACATTCTTTTATTTACAGCGTCTCCATCATGTACACAATCACCTACATTTGATAATTGTAAATATTTAGCATCAAAGTATTTATCGGTTTTATGTGTTTTGCAAATCGTCAACGATTGTAGAGTTGCTAGATTTACCGCTTCACCATCATAAAGAGGTTCTTTTATATTGCTTAGCTTTTTATTTGCAAAACTCCAGTGGTCATCACTTTGGGTAGGAGTCATTTTATTCATATATCGCACTGTAACAACATCTGAGGGTGTCAGCGGATCTCCAACATTTTGAATGGGCTTACCTTTAGCATTGTACGTATTTCCCTCAAGTTTCAAGCTAGTTAATATCAATGAGTCGGCATATTCTTTAGTGACACAATCTTGTTCATTTTGCGGTCCTGCTATATTACTAATTCTACGTTTTTTAGCGTTGTATGTATCATCCCCTTCAGCTCTTAAACTAGTTGCCGTTTCCGATTTCAATGTGTTCAAATTTATGGCATCGTTATTATCTTTAGGATCTTTAACAAATTTCAAACGTTTATTGCCGATATTGTAATCGCCTTCTGATGTAACAGGGAAACCGCAGCTTTTATTTAAAACAATTGATTTTTCTCCAGTGACGGAATAACGTCCAAACTTGTCCACACTCATGGTTAAACTGAACCACTATATTTAGTTCAATATCACTTATATGTTGGTTAATAAACAATTATACCTCTACTGCGTAGTTCATCAACCAAAGCGATCCATTCATTGTCCAAACCAGTATGTCCTGCTTCCATCGCTTCATATAATAATCTCATTCGATCCACCAACTTATTGATATCGTTATAATATATTATATTAGTATTGTATAGTCTTTAAATAAACCTTTTCCTGATGAGGTGGGATCACCTGTTTTCCTCTTTTTGTGTAAAACATTTATTTCCGCAGAGGATAACGCTCTTTTATTACGATTTCCTTTCAACGTTTGCGATGGGAATAGATTTGATATAATACTTTCATATTTCACTGATCGATTTCTATGTACAGACGAGTCTTTGGAATATCCTTTTCTATGGGCATTCGTATTTTCCAATATCGTTTTAACCAAATTCAGATCTTTTTTAGTATATTTTACTGGTTTATTTTTAAAAATGAGTTCAAACAAACCCTTTGTGCCTTTATATTTGTTATCACCAATTATCACATTATCGTCTTCATCTATGTTGAGTTTACTATCTCCAATCATTAACCCTTCACCATCATCTACTAATCTAGCTCCGTACGTATGATAATTGCGTATGCTTGTGAGGAATGTAACATTTTCAACAAGTATTGCCTTCCAAGTGTTCATTTAAACATAATATCCGTGCCTAATTTGGTCAAGTTGGACGGTCCGATATTACCCTCTTCAGATTCTTCTTCTTCACTTTTATCTACAATCCCCTTTTCCCTTCGTACATCTGTAGATTCTTCTTCTTCGTCTTCGTCTTCTTCGTTTTTTTCACTTTCTTCCGATTCTTCACTCTCTTCTGAATATTCACTTCTTTCGGTTTCTTCTTGTTTTAAAATGGGTAGAATATCGTCTCCTTCTAGGCGAATTGCAGGGTTTTGTAAAACCTTTTGTGACAATCGCTTCAAAGGTGCAGAGACAGGCTTGAATGTTGAATTTAAAAATTGCTCTCGTTCATTTATGCCCAACTTCAATGCTCTACTTTTCTGTCTAATAGAATCACTAAGTGATTTTATTTCTTTTAATAGCTTTTCCTGGTTTTTCATGTTTACACCATGAAGATTCGTATGATAATACTGATGTTCACTTTATTAAAACAAATTTATCAAACCCTATTCTGTAACGTCCGTCTTTTATAGCTTGATCTTTCATGATAACCAAAAATCCATACTTTTCCTTCCAGGCTTTGCCACACAGCTGTTTAAACGTGTCAAATAACGTATCAGCATTTACATGATCGTTATATATATGTTTTAGGTTAGTTTCATCTTGTTTGAATACAATTAAAACATTCGCATTGTCTCTGATGAGTTGTTTCGGGATCTTGCTATAAGTTTGTCCTATATATATATATATATACTGTCGATGTTATTATGTCTTCCCATGGAAAAGTAGTTTCTAATAGTATCATGATTTTCACAAGAAACATCGTCAAATATAAACACGGAAAATGGTTTAGCTTGGTTTGGTTGCATAACGCTATCACTAGCGTTAAATTTATAAAAGTTAACATCAGGCACATCGGAAAGTATCTTTTCCAACAATTGATATTTCGGTTGTTGCAAGGACTTGGAAAAGATATACAGGTTATTAAACCGTAGCCCCTTCGGATGAGTTATTAAATTAAAGACAACATTAGTCTTTCCACAATTTGAAGGACCGCTCACAATACATCGAACTGTGTTTGGAAGAAAACTACCGTGTCTACCATTTTTGACTGTTGTAGTCTTGTCCACCGTTAAATCATCAATATTGCTAATATTGAATTTATCTGTATGCTGAATAATCTCCATTCTCTTCAATGCTCAATCGATTAAATGCTGAGCTTCTATTACTATACAAGGTCTTTTATAGGTATCCAAGAATCTTCGAACTTGTCAAATCCCAACCAGCGTACTTTAACCATGTCATTTTTCCTTTGCAACACCTTTTCTACAAGATAGACATCACCTACTGTCGACTTCATCAGTTCATGTCCATAAAATGCACCTTGCAACAGGTTTCCTTTGTTATCTTTTAAAATATACGTCTCAGGTACTTTAAACACTGTAAAAACTTCATTTGTCCAATTGGGTAAGTATTTTTTTGTAAACACTCCTTTATATTTGCTAATTCGGACTTTATCATTTACATTATACTTTCTTGGTTTTTCTTTTCTCTAGTTTAGGCTTTGTATTCCTTTGTATGCGTTCTAAAACGGTTTTATCATTTTTTCTGTTTACTTGGTTAGGTTTCATACCGATAGTTCGATGAAATTTGTTGTTATATTCACTTACTAAGTCTAGTAACACATCAAACCATACGTAAGAACCTCTTCTGGAAAACATTTTGTACATCACTCCTTTTAAAGTTCTATTGAATCTCTCAATTATAGCGGCTTTCTTCTCTGAATTTGTAGAATAATGGTTTATTTTGTATTTCTTCATTAGTTCTGTAAATTGCTTATTAAAGTATTCTTTTCCATCATCAGTTTGTAAATGTTTAATTTTATTTTTATCTCTTTTGATGGCTATTTGCATTGCTTCTGTTACACTTTTACCAGTCTTGTCTCGTAGAGGTATTGCATCAGCTACTTTAGTAAAACAATTAATAATTGTCATTATATAGTTGTATCCCTTGTTAATTTTGCTATGTGGTCTCATTTCAATTAAATCCGCTTGATACAAGTCATTTATACCTTTTACAGCAGTATTTCTTCTTGGAAAATGAACTCTTGCAGGTTTATGAAGTTCATCGACAATTTTTTTCTTTAACTCTTCCATGATGTTGCTGCTTTCTAAGTTGTAACACTAATAGTAGTTTCTTAATATGTAACCACATCTTATATAGTTTATTTCAAAACTACGTACTAAAAAGGTGAAACATAGCTGAAATTATGCTTTGTCTCATGTCACCTACATTATTATTAAATTGGAACAAACACAAGTCCCAAGGTCAAACATTTGAAATTTAAAAAAATAACACAACAGTATACGTTTCCATATACTGTTGTGTTGTTTTTTTCTTTATTTATTTGTTTCATATTTATTCTGTTTTAAATTTGTACAATACAGAGTGGTTACATATTACAGTATAAATTATTTTAAAATTGACTAGAAAAAGCTACATACAAATAACAAACTTTGTACAATTGAGTAGAAAACTACAAGACAAATAACTTCTTTTTAACTTTGTACAATACAGAGTGGTTATGTATTACAGTAAAAATTATTTTACAATTGACTAGAAAAAACTACATACAAATAACAAGCTTTGTACAATTGACTAGAAAACTACAAGACAACAACTTTTATTCATCACGAGAGGTTATTCATCAATAGGGTGAAGAGAGGTTTCATTATACAATATTTTAAAATTTACTAGAAAAAAGCTACATACAAACTTTGTACAATTGACTAGAAAACTACAATACAAAAGTTCTTATACCCCACGAGAGGTTATTCATCAATAGGGTGAAGGGAGTAATGTCCAAACGGTAATGTGTTGATTTTGTCTGGAAGGATGTGCCGCTTGTCATTATCGGAAGATAAAGCCTTTTTAACTTCGGTTATACTGTACAGTTGATGGTTGAAACTTCTTATCGAGTTGAATTTTGCAGTCAACACATGGTCTTCAAATAAACAATTTTTATAGTGTTCAAAGTTTACATTCTTCTTTAAATATAGATTCTTCACACCTTTAGCTTTTTTAATCACATTATTTTCTCCATTCAGTTTAAGCGAATACAACTTGGACATGAGTGATACGATTTCGTCTAGTAAAACTCCATTAGCTTCGTCCTTAAATTTGCCAAGTACTTTTTTGTTCCTGTCTTGGTCATAGTTTAGGTGATCCTTCGGATAGTCGGAAAAGTCAAATTCGTTGTGGTAAACAAATGTGCGAAGATCCAGGTACATGTCTTCAGTGTTGATCCAGTATATAATAGCGTCTGTATCCATGTAGCAGATCCCAATATTTTCACATCCATAAAAAGAGACCATTTTGTTATAGTGAAAATCGTACATGTGAGTTTTGGAAATATCTAAAATTGACATGCCTACGTACAACGGACGATCCATTTTAACACTGGTCTTTTTCATAGAAACCGCTACAAGGTTTTCATTAATAATTGTAGATGTTCCAAAGTTTGGTTTTCGTACAAGCTTCTCTAGTTTTTGAGGGTTAGTAATAAGTCTGACGTTTATGTGTTTTCGTTTGTTTTCTAATGTTTTGCCGAATATTGAATTGTTCATTAATTTGAAAAAGTCCTTTTCAAATGTTGAAGTAGCGATCGCTCTTCGCCTGGTATTTGATTCGATGTATGGCTTCAACCAAAAAGACTGGGAAAACTGTAAAACTCGATGGACTTTTGTAATTCGTAATCCCAACTCTAGCGCTTGTTGTACAACCCAAAAATGTGCAACGTAGTGGTGTTTATTATTTAGAGTCATCATTAATTTAGGGAATTTTCCAGTTGGAGACACTTCTGTTTTTGCAAATAGTGGAAGGTCGTAGTGTAGATCGTGCAAATGCTCGGGATACTCATAATCGCAGTCTAGAATATATCCGACATCTCCGTTTCTGGGAAGTTGTGAAATATCTCCAATTGTGTCTGGATCGACCCACTTGAAGTTGTCATACGGCAGTGGGTTCGACATAGCCCACCCATAAAGATTATTGGCGTCAAAGTATCCTAAGAAAGTCGATGGTTTGTGTTCATCGTAATCGGGAAGATATCTGTTATTGGCTTTTACATGTCTCTTAACACTTTGAGTCAAACCTCCTCTAACACCAGACTCAACCATCAGCACCATGTCTATATCTGTTAAAAGTTGAAGTTTGCATTTAGTTTCTTTCAACATGGCCTGCCAAGCCAAACCGGGAGAAGTATATGAATATAGCGGGTCCAATCCGTATGCGGAAAAACAATTATTACGGAATTCTTCCATCACATCACAGAGTAAAGTTACATCCACTTTTACATAAAAATCCGAGTACTCTCCTAACGTCTTCATCCCCATTTCGTTCCACACTCGGAGCGCATGCTGGTAGTCTTCTGTTGAAATTTCCGAATCGTTAACTTTACTTTTAAAGTTTTCCTTGGTAGGAAGTGATGTTTCGTCAAATCTGTGAAGTCCGTCTATGTAGTTGTATGGGAAGACTCCTTTACGACGAACCAACTCCATTTTACTGTCAGGCACAATTTTACTTGTTTCTACAAGATCTTCTTTCTTCAAGTTTTCCGATAGTTTCATAAGGCTGGATGGCATGAATCTAAATGAGTCCAAAAATCTAAGCTTAATTTTACCTATCTTCTTTGAAAAACTAATAAACTTTTCCATTGTTACAGCCAGAACATCTATAGCTCCATCGTCTCTTCCTAATTCCGGAATTATAAAATGTGAATCGTAACCACTGAGGTTATGTAGAACAACAGGTATAAAAGTTGGAATTTTGTAGTTCAAATTACAGGAGTTACAGGCTGCACCTCTGTAAGCTCCTGTGAGGTGGTCATGGTCTCGAACTTTAACGTTATTGTCTGTGAAAGTGTTGTCACATAAATAACACGATGTTGTTGATTCATGTTGTTGTTGTTCTGCATGCGTCATGGGTGACATCGCTTTAACACTTCTGTACATTCCTTCCACTTTTCCAGCTATATCATACAAGTCGTCGACAAAGTACTTAGCTGCTTCTTCACCACGATAGATCTTCGGTGTTTATGATAGACCAAATCTTCGCAGATGGTCGTCAGAAAGCGTGGACTTAATCATCAAACAATAGCTGTTTGGATTATGCAGCTGATACTTGCTTCTTCTTGTTTCATCTTCTTCACGTTCGAGTGGAAGTAATGACGCCTCAAAGTCTGCGTACACAACAACTGGAATGCGGTACTGATGATGGATCTTTTCCAAATTTCACCTTTGCTCTGCTAGGAAGTGGCAATTGAACTCTAACTTCGCTTTTCCCACTGCATAGCCGTTGATGTTCTTGAAGCCATTTTCTACCACCCCTTTCCAATGGTTTGTTTGTATGACAAAAACATCTTTTACATGTTGTTTTTGCAGGCTTGTGACGTGATAATTGTTTAGAAACAAGTGTTTCAAATTTCTTAATATATACAAAGTGCGAAATATCTCCTTTAGTAATTAATAATAAATCGGTGTGATCCCTACGCTCAATTGTTGTTATGCGCAAGGGGTACACATTGTATGAAGAATCTAAACCGAACACGTTAACAGAGGCTGATGGATTTCGCTTTTCAAATTTTGTTATATCCTTAATACCAACGGGGTAATTCATTCCTGCAAAATTGTACTTGAATTGAACTTCTATATATTTTACACTAGGTCTTTCGACATTATCTTTTACATATTTCACCAACATAGCATACTTAAATCATTCTGCATTTTCATTTTGTAC
>JAQJVL010000321.1:0-65330 GCA_035578905.1 Stictocephala bisonia
ACTGAAATTACACACAGAGCCAGTATCTTGGCAGTCCCTTCCTTCTTCCCCCTAATACTCAAGGGTAAACATAGTAATTATTACTGCACATGTAGAGGATGTGCATTTGTTTGATTCTATTTATATAACTGCCACTGATGCGTTTGCTTTGGTCATAAGAAAGCAACCTCTGTTTCTTCTCTGTGACTGTCAACTAACCACACAGACGGCTGATCTGGTAGTTCCGAGTTCCTATCACAGTAGCGAAGCTTTTAGGCAAAAGCTGGATCATCCAATCTAAGTGATTCTACGATTGAGGCGTCATCACCAAACACAGTCGGTTGTTTAAAAAAATGCCTCCTCTCTAACAAAAAATGGATTTTGTATACGCCATGAAAAAAGGATCTGTGGTTATTTTATCAAGTAATAACATTGTTACAACTAACCAGAAATAGGTTGTGAATTATGTAATCAAATTTGAAAAATCTGGATGCCAAAATAATTTAATCGATCGATAGTAATAATTGTGGACCTAAATCTAAAAATAAATTTTAAAGTTGTTTAGGATCAATTATTTAAATAGATTAGGATCGGTAATGAAATGTGTGCAACTCGAAACCACTTAGATACATGAACAAAAGATAAATAATTTCCTCACGAGCAATTTATGACGTATTGGAGTGAAAACCGTTTACGTAATTAGGCCTAGCCAGGTGGGATGCAGTCTGAAATATCAGCCAAGTGCCAACTGGTGATACAACGAACGTATTGTGTAGCTAAATTATAAATTTATGAATTATAAACGAGACGTACTATAATGCTTCGGTTCAATAAAAATGATTAATTATGTTCTGTACAGCTAAATCTGTCCGTATTATAATCAGAAAAGATTAGGAATTGAATTGTTTTGCTCATAACATTGACGTAGTAGTAACAATTATGAGCAGGGAACCGGTCAGTGAGTCTACAAATCAACATTATTGTATCGTACCACATTTTACACTCCATCTGTGTTACTTTCTAACCTAGTCAGGAAACCGTTCGACAGTTTGACTGTAAGAAATATCGTATCCCTGCAAATGTTGCTTGCATGCAGATTTTGCGGTCTGAAGTGATATAAAAATTAATTAATTGACATTCGCCACGGATATATCTATTTATTTTTTATTCGATTGAAAATAAATAAATACTGTTATGTCGCATGTTGCTAGAACGCCATCACGATATTTTGTTTGATATGATAGGATATTTTCTTCTGTCAAATCATTGGATGATTAGTTACCTCATCATATACGATAATATACGATAATAGGGAGATATACGATAATTTCAGTTCTGACACGAGCTGAACTGTTCATTGTACGTATAACGAGCGAGATGGACTTTTGCCATGGGTAGGGAAGTTTTGTTCTTCACAGTGATCCGGATTAATCGGTTCTGGACAGTAAAGTGACCTATTCACAGGAGCAGTTTGATTGAACAATATTACGTTACTGATGCGAATGAACATTGTAATATAAACTCATTCACTTTTTGTTCATTTTCATTTTGGTCTTGGTCAGCGGTTCTGTCCTAAACCAGATTTGTTTGGTTGGATCATCGGATCTCGGTGTCAGTAACGGATTCGACCTTAACAGATCTCATTGAGCATCGTGATCTGGATATCTCGTTTACTTGCAAATGAACGGGTTGTGAAAACATCACATCTACATTCGCCCAAATTGTTGACTGTCACTTCGTAACTTCACTGCCACAACATAAGCAATAAATTACATTCCACGCTAATCTGGACAAGTCTATCATATTTGTTTATCCTTTCACTTTAATTTATATTCATTGAAAAACCGAAATTGGCCATGAATGTTGATTAAAACCACGTTATTGAGATCGAACTATGTATTTAGTTGGTTACATCTTACAAACAATTTTAAAATCTCCCGAATGGAATTCTCGATTGTAAAAAAATGTCCTTCTCGCAGAACGAGAATTATAATATCTCGGGGGAATTCCCAAAATTTCGAGACCGATCCATCCCTACGATATTGTCAAGTTGACATTCTTAGTATTAATTATACACTACTTCTACACAGCAGTAATAGGTAGATATCGTAGCACAAGATAGAAATACTCTAGTAGAAATTAAACAGTTAAACAGCTAAAAATAGGTAAGGGGTGTGAAATAAAACGAAGGCATGTTACGGCACTTGGACTTTTGTATCAGACCACGTTGTTGAGGAAAAAAGGGTTGGTACCATTTTCTGTAGTTTTACCCCAAATATTAATATATTATAGAATTTACAATATTGTCAGTTAATTAAAATGAATTCTCTATTTTCAGATTTGGATCAATGTTCCAATGATATGTCCAACAATGCAAGCTAGCTATTATCGCAACAATTCAGCAAAAACAAATGTGGATACTTGGGAATGGTAAGTTCAACATAATAAATGTGTAGTCATAATACAGCGGCACACTACATCATTGTTATCCTAGAGCTCAAACCAACACCAATCTGTGTTGTACGGGTTGTTAGAATTGTCGGTGGCACTTTAAAGGCCTTTAGTTCGTACATTTCATTATGCTTCAGCGCACTTTAATGCCTGATTATTTATCAAGGATGTCATCATGATAACCAAGGCTGTAAATTCGATCGACAGTAATATTTTATTCGAATTACCAAAAAATCACCCTATTATTTTAATTTTTAACACTGAGTACTACGTCAAAATTTACTCAATTTGCACTGTGTTTTGGTTGTTTGTCAAATAATTCTTTTTTGTAGTAGTTCTTACTTTTAATCACGTGATAAAATTCATAATTGTATTATACTGGGATATTTCAAGTAGATTTACTTAATGTGTATATTACATTTAAAAACTAGATTGGCTCATTTGGGGCTACTCCCTACTAACCCCATTTCATGATCATTTGGTGCTCCGACCTTGTATATGAAGTTATTTTGTAATAATTGGTTTTCATTACATTCGGTGATTATAATTAAACCTGAACCAATCACCAATGAAACCAATCAAATGCAAGGAACAATGTAACGTGAATCAGGATGGAAAGTCCGGGGTCTATACGAAAGGAGAGTTTTGAGCTACAGTCAGATCAAGGAGAGTTTTGAGCTACAGTCAGATCAGCTCAGATAAATGCGTTCAGTATCCAAAGTCAGTAATAACAATCAAGGAAAAAAATCAACTTGTAAAAAATGTTTGTTTAGGCTGGGTTTTGGACAAACGATCATGAATTTGTTCTGAATAATGTCCTGGTATCCTATATGTTTTATATTAATGGTTTATTAGATAGATGAAGATTAAGTTTACTATAGGTCTTCTAGTTGCCCTTGCTATTGGGCTATTAATAAATAGCATTAGCTCTTTCTAAAGAACAGTTGACCTTAGTTCATAGCTCTCGTGTGATTACACTCTTCACTTATCAAACTCACTCAACACTCGTATACCTACATATATTGACAATTGGGTATCGTTAATCCATAAATAAAATTAATAATTAAAGTAATTTATGGATTTTTAATGAAGTAGCCAACTTGATAAATAGACCATTTTGTAAACAAAAATTTAAATAAGTCTATTAATGTTAGTACAAATTTTTAATAGTTTATTTATTTTAATATGCAAAATTTAGTATTTTTTTAAGTGTACTCTTTAGGATTGTTAATATTAAGTACGTAAAATGTTATCCTGTCAATTTTAGGTCAGGGAAAATCCAAACAAATCAGAGAAATATCATTTAATGAAGTTCTCCCCACGCACAGATCCTACTTGACCCATATGGGATTTTTTCACTAAATGTTTACATATTTGTATTTTCGTCAGGTCTGTTTGCAAATATGGAATAAATTTGATTTGAATTTGAAAGGTTTGCTGTAAGATTAAGGGAGTGACCAGTAAATCTTTTCTCCACAAGATCAATTTTTTTTTAACTAAACAACAACGTAGTTCCATTAGTAGTCTTTAAAGGCTTTGTTCATTATCCAATTTTAACAATTGAAATTTTGACAAATTCTTAAGTAAAGTACAAACTCGATTATCCTGCAGTCCGAGTCATCTGGTTCACCCTCTCTCGACAAGCGGTCACTGTTACTGTCTAATAATTTAGTGATGCACCTGAAGATCCGAGCTGGCAATGTTGTTTATTTTTGTTCAGTGTGGCTGGCTGGAAAAGTCCATTTTGCGAGTGAGAGAAGACGGAAGTGGAATAGTTCATTTTACGTACATATAATTTGCAGTTACATAACTACATATTTTTTTATTCAGTCGGAGTTAACATTAAATTTAATTATAAGATTTAATATTTAAGTAAGCATATATAATTTACATAACATTTACCTTAGAATTTTTGATAGCCTAACTAAAACACTGTTGTGTTTTTAAATATCATTCATATTGTATTGTAAAGCAGCGTCATATTTGGTAATCGTGATAAACATCGTTCGTTTCATTACAATAGCTGCAGAGCGTGTTGTGTCACGTGCAATTGTAGCGCCCTGCTTACACGTGCTGTCTGTTATCAGTTACTAAACGTGATTCTCCAATAAAATCAAGTTATTTATAACTTATGTTTTATCCTGCTTTTGTCGTATCCAGCTTGACCTTAGGCCGGATAATCGAGGTTCTACTGTAAATGCATAATGTTGATTGCTTACTGGTTTTTCCAATTTGTTGGGTGTTTTTTTATCAGATTTTATTTTATCTCTAATGTTAAGATAACAAATTAAAATACGTTCAGCATTCGACATTCTTCATTATAGTACAATTCTTACAAAATGACTTATCAAACATATTTTTACTAGGAAGAAATATGTAAAAAAATCAGCTTATCCGTTTAGTATTGATCTAATAAAGAAATCGTCCAAGATGTCTGACCTTCTTGATATTGATATGTGGGTGTCTATACACCAATATATTAAGTTATTGTACATATACTATATACAATAACTGCAAGGTTCACTAGTAACATTCTTTTGTTGATGTTCATACATGTCAAAACGCCCAAAATTAAAGCTACCTGCTGAGCTTATTTTAATTTAGGAATTTTGATGCACCTATGATAAAAAATTCTTTGGTTTTACTTTACAGGTGGAATAATTTCCGATGTTTATGTGGTCATGACAAGAGGATTGGTCTGGTGTTGGAGATTACAAGTGACCTGCCGTCAAACGAGGAAATAATGCGTTGGCTTGGCGAACCGGTGAAATGCTTGATTATATCCACATCTGTGTTCCTTACTAACAAGAAGGGGTTTCCTGTCTTGTCGAAAGCTCATCAGGCTGTGTTAAAGGCTTTTGCAGGCATCAACGTGCAAGTTATCATCAGTGGAACACTGATGCACGATAGCGTCAAATATTACGTTCAATACATCAACCATATATGGCAGGTAACTAGATGGAGGGTAAAATTATTTGTTAGTGAATATCTCGAGGCAAATAACTTATATTACTAAAAATAAGATTATTTGCAAACAAAGAGGGGATTTTTGCAAAATTTTTAGGAAATTGAACAAGGAAAAGCAGGCTTAACTTTTTACATATTCTCAATAGTCATAAGACTGGTCTAAAATTTGCATTATCACAAATCATTTACGAGATAGAGATTATACTCTACCTTAAAATGTTGATAAAGTAATTTGTGATCTAGTTAAAACTTCATTTCTAATCGTTACCTTTACTGTGACTATTGAGAAATAGACTTGTAACAAGGTAAGCCTGCTTTTCCTCTCAAAATAGCTTTAATAAAATCGATTTTCATTTCTAAAATCTTCTTTTAAATGGTATAGAATATTTTCTACAAATATATGACAATGAATTTTTTATATGTAAGTAGAATTTAAGAGTCCAAATCCTGTTTTTAAAAGCTACTTTCTTTATAAAAACATATCACATCTTAATACTATTAATTCAGTTTACTTACAATATGCTATTACTCACCTGTTAAAAGTATTGCAACACATTTTGAATTGGCAACATTTATAATTTAATATGGCGTGTAAACTTGTGAGTTGTAAATTGATTGTGTGCAGACCCTTAATACGTTGGACCCGCTGATGACATTTGCCCAAGGCTTTGAGGATTACTTACAAGTGCCTCTGCAACCATTGATGGACAACCTGGACTCCAACACGTATGAAGTGTTCGAGAAGGACCCAGTCAAATACAGCGAGTATCAACGAGCCATTTACCTTGCCCTTCTAGATCGAGTACCTCCTGAGGAAAAAGACAGTAACACTCAGTAAGTAAATGAGTTGGAAACAACATATCTTAGTCTTTCTGTTTTTTTGTTGATTATAATACAAAATTAGGGTGAATATTTAAAAATACTAATACATTAAATTGTTTATTCCTGGCCTAATGCTGTATAACCCTCAATCACATTGAATTTGAGTTTGATAACACTCAATTACTTTGGTTTCTGTTATTTTAAAAATAATAAATTAAAAAATGTATTAATTTTATTTGATTAGTAAATGTGCTAAGTAAAGTTAGTTTATTCGTTTTATTGTGTTTTAACATGATTTTTTTGTAGTTGTTATTGTTGTTTAGATGTAAGAGAGTACTTAACTAATCCTAATTCGCCACTAGTACACTTTGTTGTCAATAAAGCCATTTTTCATTTCATTTCATTGTAAGCAAGATGGTGGATACACTACTCTCTAAGAATTTAAACATTGTAAAGTAAAGCCATGGGTATAATGTATGGCAAATTCCAAGAACATCTTGATTAGAAGACTTTTTTATACCATTTTGTAGACTGATATATTTTATCCTCTCTACTGAGTTCTCTATTTTATCCTGACTCGTTCTCTCCACTGAGTAAATAAATAATAATAAATAAAATATTTTATTTTGTCTTTTTACATAAAAGCATTGACAAAGTCAGATTAATGTCTAGATGACATAGTCAGATATTAAACTAACAAAATATAAGGCAAATTACACTTGGCAAAGAATATACAAAAACAGACAACATTTCATAATCTACTTTTAAGCTAATATAATATAATATATTAAATCCAAACACTCTCCAGAGTACAATAGAAAAAAAAGTAATAAAACATCAATACAACTGTTATGGCACCTAGCATGATAATAAATAATGTTGTACTGTATTAGTATTAATATTTACACTTCAAACAAACTAGAAATTAATATTCTTATAATTCAGAAATTCTGATAGGTTATAAAACGGGTTTTTTAGAAGCCAGTCATACAATTTGTTTTGGAATGTTTTGGTTGGATATTTGTCCGCTAAATGTTTAATTTTGTTAAAGACTTTTTGAGATGTTATGATATGACTGTTTTGCGATTTTGTTAGCCTAAAATGGTCTATTGCAACATTGGTTTTGTTTCTGGTATTGTATCTGTGTATATCACATCTTAGTGTTAGAGTTTGAATATTTTGGAGTACATAAGATGTTAAGTCAAAAATATATAAATTTATCACAGTTTGTAATTTTTGTCTAATAAACAGAGGCCTGCAGTGATCCAGAGTATGTGCTTTTGCGATGACCCGAATGGCTTTTTTTTGAAGTATTAGGATGTCTTCTATTTTACTACCATTTCCCCAAATAACAAGACCATATCTTAAAATTGATTGAAAAAAGGCGTAATAAGCGGATTTGACATAGTTTTCTGGTACACACCACAACAAACGCCTGAGTAAGAAAATAACTCTCGACAATCGTTTTGATAGGTATTCAATATGTGAATTCCAAGTCAGAGTACTGTCGATGTGGATACCCAGAAATTTTACGGTGGTAAAAAAAGTATCAGTTATATCAACTGAAGGTGTTTGTCTTAAGCTGAAAACTATATTCTGAGTCTTAGCCTCATTGAGTAAAAATCCGTTAGACCTAAACCATAATGAGGCCTCTTGTACAGTTTCCTTGACAGGTGTTGTAGCTCACTGAAATTTGAATTTACATTTATAAAAATTGTATCATCAGCGTATAAAAAAGATTTAGCCTTGACATTTTTGGGAAGATCATTTATTTGTAACAAAAACAACAGTGGGCCCAAGACTGATCCTTGAGGCACCCCTATTGAAACTTTAGCCTCATCGGACCAGTTTCCATCAACACAAACTTTTTGACTGCGGTTTGACAGGTAACCTTGAAAGAAATTTGAGGTGATTCCTGTTATACCATAATAGTTTAGTTTTAGGACCAATTTGTTGCGATCGACACAGTCGAAAGCCTTGCTCAGGTCACATAGGGTGGCCTGAGCAAAAGCTCTGTTCTCAAAGGCATTCACAACATCTTTGATAAGTACGTCTATTGCATCTATGGTGCATTTGCCCTTTCTAAAACCAAACTGGGATAGACTTAGATAATTATGTGTTTCTAAATTTGTCACTAAATTGGTCATGCACTACTATTTCAATTATTTTTGATAAAATGGGAACAATTGATACTGGGCGATAGCTCTCTGGTGTATTTTTAGGGCCCTTTTTGTATATTGGACAGACTCTGGAAAGCTTTAACTCCTCTGGAAAATAGCCATCATTCAAACATTTGTTAATACTTAGAGTTAAAGGTGTTAATATGGTATGGTAAATATCTTTAATCATATTATTGGATATATTGAAAATGTCTTTATAACCCTGACATTTTCAATATATCCAACACTGAGTGAGTGTTGGTCCTGAGTTGCTTGCACTCTTTCTATGTTTTATGTTGGTTTGTGTTTTTAATTTGTTGTGTGCTCTTCTAGGTCTGCATCTGGCTTTTTCTTGGTTGTATGGTAACATTGCAGCCATAATGTTATCTGTTACTAAGATGCCAATTGTAGAAATATGGGCAAATATGAGGTGTGAATAAGTCTTATGAGTGTATATTAATGAATGTAATTGTTACTAAGCTTGAATTTTCCTTAGAAAGAGCCATTTACTAACAGCCCAATTTAGGGAACTATAACTACGTGGAATCCGGACCACATAGTATTGGTCTGATTTTCAGGTAATTGATAAGTCTGATACTCATTTCTCTTCCCTACTCAACATTCTTACCGAGCAAATAACCTATCGCCTTAAATCTCCTCAACACTTTGTCCCTAAGTAGCTGGGATACAGTACTGCATCATCAGTGCCGACAACCTAAATTTTTCTCCTATTCTGTCATTGGTATGCCATTTGAACCTACCACTACCTGCTGGGCACTCATATTGAGGGAGGGATGATGTTTCTCATAGTATGATTAGCTGGGAATAACAGAGGCTTTACTATGTATAACACTCGTTACATGTACACTTGTGCAGTATAAAATATGATAGATTTGAGGTAAGGAGAATTTTCTTTGTCAATAGAGCTGCCAACCTGATCAGGTCCACCCTTTCTGATTTTTGGCATTCCTGATCATCTTATTCAAGTGGTGCGATTGAATTGAACTGACTTTGGAGGGACGGGATTATTGTTACTAAAGTTTGTGTTGCCTACTCTTGAAGTGTAGTTTATGTAACAAATTAAAATTATGTTCAACTTGTCTAAATAGGAACTGTACAGTCTCACCAGCTGTATTCGTGGACTAGGGAGGATGGGATGTAAATTTGACTGAATTCTGTTCATGTTTTGCTCTTAAATTTTTTTTAAATTTAAAATTGTAACTGAAGACTATTATTTTGTTAACTATAATTTAATTCAGAGCTGCATAGCCTCTTCAGCTGTATCCGGTGGTTTTATAAGTTATTGGGAGCCATTCATGGAATTTACTCGTGTAGTGTGAAATTTACTATCTACAGTTATATTGTTTATTATATAAACTATATTAAAGACTCTGTTTGTATCTATGCCGAAAGCCAATTCTGTTGGTTGTAAAGAGGCATAAAATCAATCCTTTTTTGTTTCCTATTCTTTTCATAAAAATCGTATCCTATACTAAAAAATGCAAATGCTCTTTCCCTCCGAACAATAATGTTAAGTCATGTGTCTGCTTAAGAGCATCCTTCTGCAAACATTTCCTTTTTTGTTTTACACTTCTTATTCGCCAACTGTTTTCATATTAGTGTAGTAAATTAATATAACTGGTGTTTTTCCTGTATTTTTTCTCATTCTGACTTACAATACAAAATTAAACCATTCTTAATTGAAGTTACCAACAGTGGATTTATTTAAAACATCTATATGAAACTGGTGGGCTTCTAAATTATCCAAAAACAATCCTTAAAAAATCACTATTATTTAACTATTTTCTGCTTTTCCCCTCTAGCTTCAAATTAAATATGAAAAAAAGTAAAACTGTTATATAAGTCATGCTTTATGCTACTTATTATACATTATAATTTTAACAATTTTAGTAAAAGGAAGTCTTTTCTTTTAGAATCGTAATGGTAGTTGGAGCAGGTAGAGGTCCTCTAGTCAACGCGGCTCTGAATGCAGCAAAGAGAGCAGATCGGCTGGTTCGTGTATATGCAGTGGAGAAAAACCCAAATGCAGTAGTTACGTAAGTACTTGGCTTCATGGAGTCAGTTTATATACAGTGAAAACCCGATTGTTCGTCACCTTATTTTCCGTCAGTGTCTGGGCATCATGCCACAATATCACAATATGACAGTTGCCATATGACTTATCTATCTGGAAGACGACAATTTCCCCCTCCAGCCATCTAGCCCTCATAAGCCTAGTTCCAACGGCCTGTCATCAGTAAGGCCTTGTCTGCTGTCTACCAGATAACAGGTCGTTGGAACAGCTCGCCTGTGTACGCCTGACGTACGGACAGGCCGTCCAGAGCTGCCTGAACAGATCCCGTACAACATGGGGAAAGAGGCAGCACTACAAAGGCCTGTGGTCAGAGTTGAGGTTTTAAACTGCGACGCCTACACAGGTCAAGGGCTGTTGGAACGGTCATGTCTGATGATACACAGGCGACATGCTATCAGTGTACTACCAACATTGGGCCGCCTGATATCTGCGAAAACACTGGCCGTGGGAGCTGGGCTTTAATATATTACTCTGTACTGCAGTTTTATTTTAAGAATGTTCATAATTAATTTTTCTGCTCATTACATCATGTAAAAGCTTATGTTTGACTTTAAAACTAGGCCTAATGTAATACAAGCGTAAATGTGACCAGCAGTATATACAGGGTGGTGCACGAAATGATCCAACATTTAGTTTTGTTAAAGAAAATTTATTGTAAATGCAATACAGTAAAGTTTGATATAAATTGTCTACTGCATAGCTGGACATTAGTTTGAAGCCATTACATTTTCAATGTGGCCACCTTCTTGTCTGACAACTGCTTCAACACGAACGCCTATGTTATTGATGACTTTGTGACATATCCTTGGTTATCTCATTACATGCTCCAATGATTAGTACTCGCAGATGTGATCAGTGAGTTAGGATGTTTAGGAAAAATCTTCTCCTTCAGAAATCCCCAAAGAAAATAATCACACGAATTCAAATTAGGACTGTTTGGGGGCCAGTTATGGCCACACGCAAAATGATTAGGAAATCGGTTTGAAATAACATTTTGGTTAAAATTTTAAAGTAGAAAGTCTAAAACAACACTAGCTGTGTGTGGTCTGGCTCCATCCTGAACGAACCACTGATTCTCTAATTGAAACCCTTTTGCGATAACTTGAGGTACAACATAATAATGTAGCATGTTTAGATAACGCTCACTATACACAGTATGTTAAAAAAGAATGGCCATGGCTCGAGATGGCTGCCTGTACTGTAATTCTTGGAGCATGATGCACTTTTTCATGTAGCACAAGTGGATTTTTGAAAGCCCAAAAATGCGTTGTTTACTAACAACACCGTCTAAGTGAAAATGTGTCTCATCTGAGAACCAAACATTGTTATTGAATAGGTCTTGATTAACAGCCCATTTTACGAAAACCATTCTTTGATGTTTTTTGTCAATCGTTAATTTGGGTAACACTGTAATTTTGTACAGATACAAATGCAATCTTTTTTTAAAATTCGATGCACAAATCAACTAGAAATATGAAGATCTGCTGCCGCTTTTCTAGTCGACTTGCCTGGACTCCTCACCCACCAACACTGCTCTGACAGCTTCAACATTCTGTGGAAGGCCATTGACGCTTCCTCTCAAATACTGAGCCATCACTATTACATTTTTCATAAAGTGTATGTATAGTTTTAAATTATGGTGATCAACGAGTTTGAAAATGAGCACAAAATTGCCTTTGTGTAAGCACCGCACTTTTTGTTTAATTAAAAACAACACAGTCTCTATGCGTTGATCCACAGAAAACCTTCCTTTGTCGGCCATCTTTCAAAATTAATAATAACGGAACCAGAGGGAATTTATCTCCATGAACAACTGATAGGATTGCCAACTTACAATACAGTAATACTAGATAACCGGAACAAATACTACCAAAACAAAAATTGGATCATTTTGTGCGCCACCCTGTACATTCTGTAACTTGTCTTTTTTTCATGTCTTTTCATTCTCATTTCGTTAATCAATATGTACTATAAAGCATTAAAATTTAACGTGCATAAGCACTAAAAATAAGTTTCCAGCGATATAAGTGTGAGTGGGTGAATTCTCTATAATCCATCTATTCTCCAATCCGTCACGGCCGCAGTCCCGACCCCTGAAGGAAAATAGGGTTTCTACTGTACATCAATTTTGACCTCATTTAAATGAGAAGAACTTCATCCATTAACTCTCCATCTGGCATAATTGGATTTTCTCTAAACCGGCAAGCGATTTTTTACCATTTCGCATTCATACTTTTGTTTGAAAATGATAAAAACCGTAAATTATTATAAACCACTTGTGTTTGGTATCTTTTTTGTTGACAACAAACCAGGCTATGATGTAAATCCAAAATATATTTATATTTCTGAATTTTCTTTTCGTAAAAGTAAAAGGATTGGGGTGCACTTAGAAAACCATAAAATATTATAAATTGAGAATAGCAAAACAGTGTGCCCATCGTAAACTTAGAGAATTCTCATAGCGTGCACATTTTCTTGGAGGAAAATAAATAAACAATTAACGGGCTAAATGTTAAATCATTTTTCCTTGAACTTTTTCCTATAATCCGAGTTTCTGATAGGGTCATTCCATGTCAAATCAACACACCCATTTAACCTCACCATCTCAGATTTTAATGAAATTTGGTATATTGGTACATCTCATGTAGACTAAGATAAATACCAATTTTCAACTTGATATCTCAACTGGTTTCAAATTTATGATGCGTTAAAATTGTCCAAAAACACAAAAAAACCCATTTATGAATCTTCAAATTGCTCTAGCACCTCTCAGGATCAAGCTAGAAAGATGGGAGAGGTATCATTTTGTAGCATTTTTTAAGCCATTTTCGAAAATATACAACATTACAGGGGTCTTGATAAAAAGTTTTGTATCAATTTCATAATAAAAAATTAAATTTTAAATAAAAAAAAATGCGCCCCTTTAAAAATTTTCAAAAAATTCTCAAATAGTCTTTGTATAGTGGTTAATTAATAGTATAAGTTTCATAATGGGATCTTAATGGGTTCTTACTGATAAATGCATTTGAAAACGTGCTTACATTAGAATTTTCCTTATAATTAACTCATTGGTCCCAGAAGGTCAGTAGACCTAACCTTGAATAGTGAATAGTTGAATGTGACATGTTTATGATATACTTAACTTCTATAAACTTGATCTCAATAAACTATGAACATGATCAAAGGTGTATTTATTTCTATAAATACTTTTTTAAAGCTAGATTTAATTTTGAAATGCTTCAGGCATATCTGTAACGAAAAGCAGCCTTGTTGATGTAAATAAAAATTGGTTGCTAGGTGATATTTTACATTAACTTAATATAAGTTACACATGAACTGATGACAAAAATTTTTAAATGCCTTTTAAGGGGTTTCAACTTAAACATTTTATTGCTTGCGGTATTAATACACAGGAGAAAATGCTAAAAGATTAAAAAACGTAATGTACTTGAAAATTAATCTATAGAATATAGAGACATAACAGAAAAAATACACATTCACAATGGCTAGCTTACACTTACAGTCATTTTTGTAAGAGTCCCTTTAGAAGGTTTCACTAAAGTCAGTAAAGGATTCGATGGTTTTTTGGTGTTCTTCCTGTGACAATCTATATGTTCGCCCAGTTGGAGTTACTGGATTTACTTTACACAGAACATGTGTCACAGGGAGCCAAAGAATGTCTTGTCTTACAGGAAAAGAAAAGCTAGGTGATGGGCCGGCTGGGTTTAAAAATGAAACCTTTACTTCATTTTCGACTTCTTCTTTTTCAAGCACATAGGCCAGCTACCAGTTATCATCATAGACAATAGTTACATACCCACTGACTTCTGCTAAACTTAATCTGTCCTGAATCGTTGTAATTTTTTCAACTTTAAAATCAGTAGATCCTGAAAAGATTTTGACTTTAATTTTACTATTAGTGGAAGGAATAGGGATGAAGGCATGAAGTTTCTGTGTGCCTTCTATTGTTACAGATTTTTTAAACCGATTTTCTAAGTTTTTCTCTGTGCAAATGTACTCCTGTTGTGTAACGTACACAAAATTTGCCACAAAAATGTTTTGCATTGACCACTCATACAGCTGGAATGGTGTTTGGATCTGATTATCATAAGGCCGCTGTAAGCTTGCTCTGGCAGCTAATCTCTTAACTGTGCCTCCAATACCATCACAGGCACTTTTCCCATGAGCGGTGGCTGAAAAATGCCACTCGGCATCAATTCTGAAGTCTTCTTTATGGAAGCTTAGATTCGTAAAGTTTTTTCGGTTTTTATACTGTGCTGCTGATCCATCAGAAAAGTAATAAATTTTTTATATATTCTCACCAAATTTTTCTTTCATGAAGTCAATTAGCTTCTTTTGAAAGCAATACACAGCAATGGTGTTGTGTTCCAAAACCTCAGATATAATCACAAAGCTCACATGTCTTACTTCTTCTCTTTTATAGTATATTACAAATGGATGTACTGTTGCCTGTCCACTGAACCAATATTACTGTACATGTATAGGTGGGTGGGTGGGTCAATATCACTGTACGTGTATGGGTGGGCGGGTGGGTTAATATTACTGTACGTGTATGGGTGGGCGGGTGGGGCAATACCACTGTACGTGTATGGGTGGGCGGTTGGGTTAATACCACTGTACGTGTATGGGTGGGCGGGTGGGTCAATACCTCTGTACGTGTATGGATGGGCGGGTGGGTCAATATCATTGTACGTGTAGGGTGGGCGGGTGGGTCAATATCACTGTACGTGTAGGAGTGGGTAGGTGGGTCAATATCACTGTACGTGTAGGGGTGGATGGGTGGGTCAATACCACTGTACGTGTAGGGGTGGGCGGGTGGGTCACTACAAATGTCCACTGAACCAATGGTAGCTTTGTGCTTCATCTTGCACAAAACTGTAGTTCTCTGAGAAGTCACACATGACCACATACTCTAAGGTTCCAAGATTTTCTGTAATATCATTCATGAAGAACCTTTGCTGTTTAGCAATAAAGTCATGTCTGATTAAGGCAGACAGATTATGGTTGAACAAATCGATAAAGTCTGAAGTTGATTTTTCTATTGTCTCCAGGTTACATCTATCAACTGAAATCCATTGCCGGAAAGTTACTTTTTCTATGCCTTTTTCTTCAAATTTTTCTTCCAACAACTTTTTTATGTCATCTGTACTTGGACAAGTAGAACATTCTCCTAAAAAACACTGTATGGAGGCAGGGTTGCACAGTGCTTTAGCTATACAATGTTTGTATGTATGCAGTTCACTCATTGTCAAAGTACTAATTTTTGCATTTTCCATCATAAGTTTAATATTTTGATGGGTTGTGCACACACATACTGAATGTGTACCGCTAGAACCTGCCAACACACAGTTTTTCGGCCGTAGTTCTGAAAATTTTGAAAATCCTATTTTGAATGTAGGATTTTTTTCTTTAAAAGATTGATAAGCCTCCATTAAATTGCATAAAATTAGCCTCTTTGACAGTGAGACTTTATTTCCAGTGTCGGTTTTAACAGAGACGCAATCTTTCATACCTGGTAAAACTCTGCTTATTTCATCACTCTCATAGAATGACCGTACTGCTGTTACTACTTCTAGAGGTAGGCTCTTACCAGGTTTTTGGTTAGGGCCCTCTAATATACCTTTCTCTTTTAGTATTTTCTTCGATTGTCTCACCATATAATTTGGAGCATTGAACTCTCGCATTATTTTTCTTACACTCCATGAATTAGGCAAACATGTTAATATCATAATCTTTTTGTTCCTAGAAGTGCAGTGTGAGAAGTGATCTTTTAGATTTTTTAAAATTGAATCATCAAGGGTCTCATGATTTTCATCAGAGGAGTAGTCTTGAATAGAAGTAAAAAGTGTACGCTTCATGGCTGAATTAATTTTAATAATTTTGTTTGAGGCATAGCTTTTAGATGCAACTTTTTTTGGATCAAGGGTTGACTCACCCGGTTCATGAAGAGAAGCATTAAGAGTCTCAACAACATCCGACTTAGAGTGGAAATCAGGATCATTTTCAGAATTAGAATTTGTAATTTCAGGCTCAATCCCTTGTATAGTATTGGCATGATTTGTGTTTTCACTGTTTTTTAAAGTTGATAACTCTTTTCTGCAAGAGTCACATATTTTAGCCTCATTAGGCAGGCTTAAATATCGAAAATGCTCTAACATCCATTGTGTTACTGTTCTAAGAGTCTTTTTATCTCTTATTTTATGATCTTTTTTTGAAAAAGGATTGAAACATTGCAATGATGTATATCTTGCATTTTCCATTTTAATTTGTAACTAACCTATGAGCCAATCATTAAAATCTTTTAATGCGAAAAAAAGTATTAAGTACCCTCAAATGATTTTAAATGACTAAAAATGCACAAGTTGTTTTAATGTAAAAATTAACTTACATATATTGCACCAAAATATGTAGAAATATTGTTTACATTTTATACAACTAAACTACACTAAAAACAATAAAACTGAAGTAGACACTACTACTACATCACTCATTTATCAAATATATAATTTATATAGGCTAGTACTTGTTACATCACCAAACTCTAAACTGTGACTGAAGACTTGAAGAGCCTGGAATAGCAGAGGTTGTAGTGGGGACTGATGCAAGTTGAGACAGGCTTGCTACTACAGAGCACATGAGCCAACTTGTTTTGCTGACACATTCATCAGTTGCTCATTTTATTATAAAGGACACACAATTACTTTCCAATAAAATAATATAGATTTATCCCAAATTATTTGTTTTAATTAATTTCTTTATAAAATTGCAAATAATTTTGAACAGTTAGGAGCAATTGAATAATTATTTTTATTTATAATTTATCATATTTCTAAAAAAAAATTATTTCCTCTATTCAATATTTTAGCAATAGGCCCAATTATCATTTTAATTAGGCTACTTGTAAACTTTGTGTTGATAAGGAATTTCATTGTAAACATTTCAGGATAAAATTCGAATGTAAGCACGTTTTCAAATGCATTTATCTGTATGATCCCATTATGAAACTTATAATATTAATTAACCACTATACAAAGACTATTTGAGAATTTTTTCAAAATTTTTAAAGGGGTGCATTTTTTTTTATTTAAAATTTTATTTTTTATTATGAAATGGATACAGAACTTTTTAGTAAGACCCCTGTAATGTTGTATATTTTCGAAAATGGCTTAAACAATGCTACAAAATGATACCTCTCCCATCTTTCTAGCTTGATCCTGAGAGGTGCTAGAGCAATTTGAAGATTCGTAAACGGGTCAATTTTTTGAGTTTTTGGACAATTTTAACGCATCATAAATTTGAAACCAGTTGAGATATCAAGTTGAAATTTAGTATTTATCTTAGTCTACATGATATGTACCAATATACCAAATTTCATTACAATTTGAAATGGTAAAGTAAAATTTTTATTTTAAGTGTGTTGAGTTGATACGGAATGACCCGATAACCGAAGTTCAGATAGTAGGGGTTTTACTGCATATAAAAAGTGGGTCATTATCCAGGCATAGTAAAAGAGTAGAATATCTTTCAACAAAGTTGAGTATTTTCTTTTTGGGTTAGTTTAACATTTATTATAAATTTCTATATTACATTGGTTAAAATTTGTAATAAAAAGTTGATGTTACTCTTGTTAGTTTGCGGGCCCATAAGGAGGAATTGTGGCATGACAACGTCACCATCGTCTCATGCGACATGCGTGAGTGGAAGGCTCCTGTGTTGGCTGACATTCTCGTCTCTGAACTCCTGGGCTCGTTTGGTGACAACGAACTCTCCCCAGAGTGCTTGGATGGAGCTCAGGCATTTCTTAAAGGTAATATTTAGTGTATTATCATCTAATGTTTGGCACTAGCTGTCAAATTTGTTATTAACAAAAGTAAACACGTTTTTACTTTAAGAAAAATAGTGGTCAAAAAATAATGCTGAGACTAAGTAAGTAGTCGAGTATAGCAAAGAAAATCTTAAAAACATGAATCGATAATTTTTATTGTCAAACAGCCTTTTTCTGCATAATTAGGGTGGACACTGTTTTGTCCAGATCGTCTTTTTAATATGATTGAAAAGGTTGACCTTAATTATAATTGATTACCTTAATAGTTAAGCCATTAACAGTAATAGCACGTAGAATATATTTAAAGAGTTCTGAAGTGTAAATGAAAATCTTAGGAAATGTTACTAATATATTTATTTTAAATTCTTCTGAGTTCACATAGAAGTTCTTCGTAGTAGTCAATAACAACTTCATAGTGAAACTAACTCGTAGCTACTGCATTCATAGTGATTTTTACTAAATTTTGCAATTATCATATGTTGTTTTGCATTTTGTTAAATGATAACAGATATAAATAACTTTTTATGGTGGTTCGGCCGGCTTTAGGGACAACTGAATCCACTGTGCAGCGCTGGCTGCTAGTTACTCATAGACAACTCTTACCTCTCACAGTCTGGAATGGGAGGGGTATAATTGCAGGAAGTCATTGAAACGCGATCCTGTGGGTGCGGTTGCTGTGTCTCGCTGTACGTGTGTGTAGCGATTGGGTTATAAAACATAAGGGTAAAAGTACATTTACCTGTTGAGTATATCAAATTAGTAAATTGTGTGATATTAAAAATCATAAGATGTAGACATGACATTGTATTTCCAGATGTAATAATATAAAAACAAACATATAACATTAATTATTGAAAATAAAATTTGCTAATTTGCAGTAAAATTACGTTATTTAAAATAATTGATGAGCAAGACCAATCCTGTGGGGGTCTTTTTTTTTAATTTGGGAATAATCGGGAAAATAGTTTTTTAATTCTGTACCAAGAAAGCCCAAATTCGCATCCTTGAGGTGATGTGTTTATAAGTATAAACATCATTTTAATTAAAGAACTACTTAGAAGGTGTTTAGCTGATAAAAAGACATTGCAATCGAAAAAATCTTTTGACCAAACAGCCATAAGTTTGGGTACTACCAATGAGATTATTAGTTTTGACTAGTATCGATAATTTAGTAATTTATCATTCACAGATGATGGCATCAGCATTCCTTCCAGTTATACGTCTTACTTGGCTCCTGTACATTCTCCCAAACTCTACGGTGAAATATCTGCAAGATACAGAGATCCTACCAAAGTCTCCGAGTCTTACAATTTCGAAATGCCTTGGGTTGTTCACCAACAAAATCGCTTTGCGTTAGCAGAAACACAACCGCTTTTCACATTCCACCATCCAAACAAAGGTACCTGTCCAGTTCACATATTATTGTGTCTGGTATTTCACATTATATTTGTAATGTTCTATAAACTTAAATTTCTATCAGTTAAAAAACTCCTAGCCAAGCTTTAAGGCTAGGAGCCAAGCTCGAATTTCAATCTAGTATATGAGTTTGATCGTAGTTCCGTGTTTCTTTGGTTGGTTTTTAGGTAGATACCAATTGTTTTAGAGGTAACTCAACATTTCATCTGCAAATTGGGATAAAATCGTAGTAACGAAACAACAAACAACTTGTGGATGCAAGAATTTATGATCAAATTTGCATACCTAAACAGATTTTTTAATTATTTTATTATTATTATAAATATTTATTTTGAACACACAAAAAAGCGTTTAAAATATCTCAAGTAATACATTTTTTAACTAAACCCTTACATTTTCATTGAAATAAGGCGGTTGATTTATAATAAGGTTGGTTTCAAGGTCATAGCATTAAAAAGGTTAAGAATCAAACTAACTAATTGCTATAATTATTCTTCTAGATCTTTTGTTTATATGGGTTGGCTGTAGCTGTAGCTAAGGGGCTAAGGCGATGGCTTGCCACGCAGCCGGTCCGGGTTAGATTCCCAGTGTAACCATAACAGATTTTACCCCAGTGCCACTTCCGTGGTTTGAAAGTCACGTTAAGCCAGTGGTCCAACAAGCTGAGACCCATCCCCCCCACCAAAGCTGGGAAGCGTGCCAACTGGGGGATGGCTCAAAACGAGTCAAGCGATGGGATCACGGATGGCAGTTGGAGGGTCAAAAATAAAACTCGGCAGCTGAGCAAAACTAATTTATATTTCAGAAGAACAAACAAAACTGGCAGGCGGAAGGCCACAATATAAATAGGCAGAAGGCCACAATATAAATTCGCACTTAAATAAATAACAAACACACTAAAATTAACGAGATAAAGACAAAAGCCACAAAAACAACAAACTCTACAAATACCAAAATTACCAATTAACAACTACATGGCCTATCTGCAGCCTAGCCAGAGACACCCCAAACGTAAGCAAATTTTAAGCCCCAAATAAAAGTGAAAATTTAGAAAACTTCTGGCAAACAACAATTAAACCGGCAATTTAGCCCAAATCCCATAATTCCACCGGGCCAGGGAGTAAGCCGGAATCCCTGGGCAGCTCCGAATTAGAAAGTTAAGTAAAAGTACAATAATCCCCTTTTGGTGAAAGTTTAAAAATTAAATAATTTAAAAGAAAATATAACACGGTACCGTTCGAGTAAAAATTCACTTCAAAACACCCCTAATACACTTAACAAAATAAATAAATAACAAATAACTAGGCCTAAACATATAAATAAATAATAACCTGATCTAACAATGGGGACCTAACAAATATAAAAATCTAAACAAATGTAACAAGAAAATAAACTAATTAAACTAAATAACAATAAATACGAGTATTAACACTAAAAGTTCTTTTTTTTTCTTTGTATTTTAAGTTTTTTTTTTTTTTCCCTTTAATAAAAAAATCATATAGGTCCCCCCATGGCTGTTTCATAAACTTTTCAGTCTTTAGGCCTAGGCCTCAATGAATAGTTCGGCACCTTTTTTTTCTTTTTCTTTATATTTCACTTTTTTTTCTTGTAAATATCCAACATCAAAACCCCCAGCTCAGCCGCCGGGAAACAAAAACATGGAACGCACTGACCTGAGGACTGAAGACTTCTACCCAAAGAAGTAGGGAGGGCAGAGAGGGCACAGCTCGCTCAATCACATGGTCCCCAGGCCAGGCTCGCAGTGTGGAAGGTGGAACTTTACCCGGACGACAGGCTGAGGGTGAAACGTCCTACTCAAGGACCCTGGACTGGAAGGCCAAACACAGCAATTAAAAATAGTCCAGCCACAACAACAAAAATACTACACATAACACCTAATACACGAAATGGCAACAAAACAGGAACAGACAAAATTGTACGTGATTAAAGCACACTAGAAAATGTAAGATTAACTTTAGGCTATGAATAATTATGTTGGCAAACTCAGATTTAAAACCAATTACAAGTTAACAAATTACCAAAGAATAAATTACGTATATGAACTAAAAATGACAAACTGAAAACTAGGCTATGGATACAGGAGCAATAGGTTATAACATGAAAATCAAACTAAAGATAGGCTAGTTTATTGTCAAAGAACAAAACTACGGTAAATTGGTACCTCCAACAAAAAAAAAGGTTCAACAAAACATTATACAGAACTACTATTGATAATAAAGGCAGATATAAAAAGCAATTAACGGTAAAAAAGTAACATGGAGCACATGGCTCAAACCTAGGTTAACAAAACTAGACAAAGAAAATACAAATTTAACAAAACCCTGAAAACACAAGCAAGAACGATTAATATTATTGAAACAAAATATTCTCACCAAAAGGGTGATTAGATATTAAAACTTTACAAAATGAACACTTACGTTTTAGTGTGTCTAGCCGATCATAACGAAATTCTGCAGGCAGCACAAGACAACTGAACAGACAGGCCAACCTGACCGAAGCTGGACCCAGAAACGAACGAAACCGGGCCAACGGCCACCAAAGTACGCGAAACGCAGGGCATGAGCGATCTCAAGCAGCCCGGCAGCCAACGACGAAAAAAAAAAAACGAAATGTACCGGTCAAAAGACCCGGTACAACCTCCCTCTGCAAAACCTCAACACACCCAGGCAGGGGAGAAAACTCGGTACCTCAGGGAACCAAGAGGAAGAAGAAGAAACCTCCAAAGAGTGGTGCTCCAAGGACGCCAAAGAGAAACTAAGAGGGGAAACCCCTCGAACACCCATCCGAACTACCCTGACTGTCGGGCCCGACAAGAAAAGAGAGAAAAAGACTCTCTCAGAACAGCCACCTAGGGCGCAGAGGTGATCAATCTCTTTGCCCCAAGAAACCCCCAGGAACACCAACTCCTGGATCAACCGTTCCCCGGAAAGCCTTAAGCTGGGACACATGGGCTTTCCTGAACACCCTGCCTGACTGGGGATCAACCAGCAGAGCAGTCACCGGTGACAAAAACCTGTCGATGCGGTGGGGACCAGACCACCGATAGCACAACTTTGCAGCTCTTCGTTCCACGGCCGAACTGACCGGGTGAGCCTGACAAAGAACCAGATCTCCAACCTGAAAAGGGTTAGGAGTATGACCCTTATCATACCTCCTCCTTACTCACTCTCTAGCACGCAGCAGGTTGCGCCGGGCAGCCCGCCACGTGGACACTACGTCAGTGGCACCTGGCGTAGGTAGAAGATCCTCTAACCTCCACAAGTTGGACAAAGGGTTGTTAGGAGGGTAGCCATGTAGAATTTCGAAGGGAGTGGCATTGTGACTCTCATGCTTGGAAGAATTGAAAGCAAGCTGGAGCCAAGAGAGACTCTCATCCCAGGTGTTCTGCTTCTCAGCATGGAAGGTAATAAGGGCAGACCGAAGATTGCGGTTGAACCGTTCTGCATGAGAAGGCTGTGGGTAATAAGGAGAGGTAGTCACATGCCTGATACCATTGCCAAAACAGAACCTACGAAACTCGTGGGAGGTAAACTGGCTACCGTTGTCGGACACAAGAGTGGAAGGCACACCAAAGTGCTGGAAGAGTTGGGACTGGAGAGCACGGATGGTGAGCTTAGCCGTGGCACTCCGAAGTGGGAAAAGCCAAACGAACTTCGAGAAAGCATCCACACAAACAAGTAGGTAGGAGCTACCTGACTTGCTACGGGGAAAAGGACCCACGTAGTCGATGAACACCTTCTCAAAAGGACGCTCGGCCACCTCAGAAGATAACAACCCTAACCTTGCATTCTGACTAGGCTTGCTGAGAGAGCACAGGTGACAAGCCCGCACTCTGCCCGCAACATCCCGGTCCATGCCCTTCCAGATGAAGTACCTACGAATCTTAGCGATGGTCTTATGAATGCCAAGATGACCGCCCACAAGAGAAGAGTGATAATATTGAAAGACCATCGGTACTAGATGACTAGGCAGCACTACACGGGGTTCACCCCTCTGTCGAGGACGGCAACAGAGTACCCCTTTGGACAGAAAATAGGGAGGGTGGGCACCTCCCTCTTGAAGCTCACCTAAGATGACTGACAGCTCAGGATCTTTCTGCTGATGGGACAGTAGGTCGTCAAAAGCCAGAGGAAAATCCAGAAGAACAGCACCACACTGAGCAACAGCCTCAGTCGGTGGATCACTGGGTTCGTGGTACATGCGGGAAAGAGCATCCGCGATGACATTCTGGGTACCCCTAAGATGTTGGACTCGGAACTTAAAAGCAGAAATTTTGACCACCCAGCGACCAATTTTCCCGAGCTGTCGGGGATGGGCAAGAAGCCAAGATAGTGCCTGATTGTCAGTCTCCAGCAAGAACTCAGCGTGTTCCAAGAAACGCCGAAACTTGTCCGTACCAAAGACAACCGCTAGACACTCTAACTCATAGATGGAAGAAGCTTTCTGTTCCTGGTGAGACAACGTCCTCGAAGCAAAAGCGATGGGCTGCCTGACCCCATCAAACTCCTGAGAAAGAACAGCAGCAATGGCGGAGGAGGAGGCATCAGTCTGAAGAATAAATTCTCTGCTGAAATCAGGCATACGCAGGACAGGAGGTTGCATGATAGCCTCCTTGAGAGCATCAAAGGCAGTCTGCTGAGCTTGGCCCCACACAAAAGGGACACCTTTCTTTCGCAGCTCGTTCAACGGGGCAGCAAGCTCGGCCACGTTAGGGATGAAGCGACGGTAAAAATTCACCATCCCCACAAAACGGGCAATCCCCTTGGCATCTCTGGGAGGAGGAAAATCCCGAATGCCCTGGGTCCTCGCAGGATCAATGCAGACGCCTCGAGAAGATATCAGATGACCCAGAAAAGAAATCTCAGGACGAGCAAAAGTGACTTTCTCTGGATTGACGGTAAGGCCAGCTGATTTAAGGCGACTAAGAACTTCCTCCAGATGTTGCATGTGTTCCCCGAAAGTCTCACTGTAGACAAGAAGGTCGTCCAGGTACTTGAAGACAAACTTGAACTTCACATCATGGAAGATGGAATCAAGAGTAAGAGTCTGGGCACCCACAGCAAGACCCATAGGAACCCTAGTGAACTGGTAAAGATTCCAGGGAACACAGAAGCTAGTCATAGGCCGTGATTCCTTCTTCAATGGAATCTGATGGTAGGCCTGGTTCAAATCAAAAACACTGAAAAACTTAGCCTTACCGAACCAATCAAACGCAGAATGCAAATCAGGCAGAGGTACCGAGTCAATAGCGACCTTAGCGTTGAGCCTCCGATAATCCATCACAAGCCTAGACTTACCATTAGGCTTGGGCACAAGAAAAGCTGGACTGGCATAAGCGGAACGAGACGGTTCAATCACACCCTTGCTCAGAAGATCTTCAATCATAGCCCTCATAACCTCCATCTTTGGGGGAGCAAGTTTGTACGGATGACTTCTAACTGGCTGAGAATCGGTGAGGTGGATCTCATACTCCAAAAGAGAAGTGACCCCAAGCTCGGGCGTAAGCACATCAGGAAACCGCAAACACAGCCTCCTAATGGCCTCCGCCTGCTCAGGGGGGAGATGACCAACTGGATCCACCTTGGGTTGTTCGGGCTCACAACCCACCTCTCTGACTGCAGGAGGGCCGTCAGAATCACCTACTAGAGGCACCAAAACTCGCCGATTGAACCTGAAAAACATCTGGCGCTTCTGGAGGTCAAGCACCATACCACTCTTAGAAATAAAGTCTGCCCCTAGGATACAAGAAACCGCCAGGTCCTTGGCAACAAGAAAACCCCACCTCCAGGAAAATCCTTCAATCTTAAAATGGAAAAACGCCTTTAGAATTATAGGTAGAGGAGTTTGGGATGCCGTCCAGCATGTAATAGAAGAAGACTCGGTGTGCCTGACAAGTCCTAAGGCGTCAAGGGACTCAAAAAGAGAAAGGCTGATGATACTGCATGCCGAACCAGAATCAAGAAGGGCTCGACACACCGTACCACCAAAAGAAACAAAAACGCCAGGACACACCGAGGTGACCGCACTAAGTCCCAGGGAAGCCATGCCAGCAAGGCCCGAAAAATCCCCGACACTCCTGCTATGGGCACGTGTCAAAGGCAAATGGCCACGGTCACTTGCAACAACGCGGGGAGCTACTGTGGAGGCAACCCCCCCCCGCGCTGAGCGTTTCCCGCCCCACGACCTCGAGCACGTGGACAGTCACGCCGAATGTGACCAGGTTGGCCACAAGCAAAGCACACAACAGGAGGCCGAGAACCATGACCCCCCACTGGCTGACTCACACCTACAGACATAGCCGGTCGACGGGTGGGGAGAGCACGATGACTCTCAGAATCCCTCCCTTGCTGGTCTGAGAACTGCACGCTGCGCGAAACAATGCACAGCTGATGCAGCTCCCGAAAAGTCGAAGGAACACCAGCAAAAACTAGCCTACACCGTTCTTCAGGCGAAATGCCATCCAGGATGACACGAACGGTGTCAGCTTCCGAAAGTGTGAGGCGCAACGCTTGACGAGCTTCCTTGACTGAAGAGACATAGACTGCCAGAGACTCGCCCCTACCTTGCGACCGATAAAATCTGTCCATGACCATCCTCTCCCTGAGTCGAATGGGAAGAAACGATGACAGCAACTCTCGATGGAACGAGTCCACCGAGGCATCACTGGCCAAGACAGAACTCAGCAACTCCCCAACGGGACCTCTACAATACGGGAAAATCAGACGAAGCAAGTCCCCAGCCTGCATGCCGGGCATCTCACTAAGTCTGAGAAAGGCCACTAGGAACTTAAGAAGCTCCTCAGGATCCATCCCATCGATCACAGGGAGATTCTGGATCATGGGCGTGAGAGGGTTAGGTAGCTTGTGGTAGCTCAGCTGCAGAAGAGCAGGTGAACACAAAGAAGCAGAAGGAACGGCAGCTGGAGCCGAACCACAAGCAACCTCAACAGAAACGTCTGCAGGCTCAGAAGGAACCTCAGGCACAGTGAGAGCCATTGTCTCAGCCTGCGGCCTCGACACGTTGGGCGAAAGCGCAAAAGTAGGCCGCTGACCCAGACCCGTAGGAGTCGTGGAACCGGAGAGTGCCTGAAAAATCTCATCCAGCCTAGACACACTCTCCAAGATCCACGCCCTATCCGACGGTTCCAACCCCGGTGCCCGGTTGACCAGCCTTAAACGGGCAAGCAGATGCCCCAAACGTGCAAGACGGCAGGCCCGGTCACGACCTACTGGAGGTTCAAACTGCAGATCTTCCAAAACCCCTTCCCAATCTTCCACCTTACGTTTACAAACAGACAACTCATCACCAACCTCCAGTAGAGCAGACCAATCCACCGCCGTACCCGCGGACAACTGCTCCCGCAGCAACCTCCGGAGATTCAGAACATCACCCTCCGGAGTCACACCACGCGACCTCAACTCAAATATCAACTCCTCCTTCACCAGGAGGGCAACATTCTGCAGATAGGCCATCTCTAACGCAACAATTCTCAACAATACTCAACAACAACTGATTTTACCAAATGTATAAATATTGCCTTGGCATTTTTGTATTAGTTTGTATGTAAGTATATCTGTAATTATTATGTATGATATGGGTATTGTTTTGTATATTGTAACCTGGATGCACTGATGTAATTTTTTAATGTATATTGACCACACCTATGCTTGTATGTAGTCTTTGGTGAATAAATGAATTTGAATTTGAATTTGAATTTGAATATACACAAAATAAACGACAACTCCAGGGTCCAAGACGAACAAAACCCTCAGCCTACCGAGCCACTGCCGACCACTCCAATCCACCCATGAAACCCATTCAAAACAGTAACCAAGCGGATTGCCTAGTTTTTTTTTTTTTTTTTATATAAGTTAAATTATTTATTTGGGTTTTCTAATTGTTTTTCTTTTTAAATAATTTTTATTTATTTCTTTTTTTTTTTTTTTTTTTTTTTTTTTTTTTTGTAATACCAAGACACCTTGACGGTAGGTCGGCCAACCATGGCCTACTAACTGGCAAACACCCACCGTCAACAACCAAGAGAGAATAATTTTTTTTTTTTTTTTTTTTTAGGCAACCACGCTCTGCTACCAATTGAGACCCATCCCCCCCACCAAAGCTGGGAAGCGTGCCAACTGGGGGATGGCTCAAAACGAGTCAAGCGATGGGATCACGGATGGCAGGTGGAGGGTCAAAAATAAAACTCGGCAGCTGAGCAAAACTAATTTATATTTCAGAAGAACAAACAAAACTGGCAGGCGGAAGGCCACAATATAAATTCGCACTTAAATAAATAACAAACACACTAAAATTAACGAGATAAAGACAAAAGCCACAAAAACAACAAACTCTACAAATACCAAAATTACCAATTAACAACTACATGGCCTACCTGCAGCCTAGCCAGAGACACCCCAAACGTAAGCAAATTTTAAGCCCCAAATAAAAGTGAAAATTTAGAAAACTTCTGGCAAACAACAATTAAACCGGCAATTTAGCCCAAATCCCATAATTCCACCGGGCCAGGGAGTAAGCCGGAATCCCTGGGCAGCTCCGAATTAGAAAGTTAAGTAAAAGTACAATAATCCCCTTTTGGTGAAAGTTTAAAAATTAAATAATTTAAAAGAAAATATAACACGGTACCGTTCGAGTAAAAATTCACTTCAAAACACCCCTAATACACTTAACAAAATAAATAAATAACAAATAACTAGGCCTAAACATATAAATAAATAATAACCTGATCTAACAATGGGGACCTAACAAATATAAAACTCTAAACAAATGTAACTAGAAAATAAACTAATTAAACTAAATAACAATAAATACGAGTATTAACACTAAAAGTTCTTTTTTTTCTTTGTATTTTAAGTTTTTTTTTTTTTTTTTTTATTTTTCCCTTTAATAAAAAAATCATATAGGTCCCCCCATGGCTGTTTCATAAACTTTTCAGTCTTTAGGCGTAGGCCTCAATGAATAGTTCGGCACCTTTTTTTTCTTTTTCTTTATATTTCACTTTTTTTCTTGTAAATATCCAACATCAAAACCCCCAGCTCAGCCGCCGGGAAACAAAAACATGGAACGCACTGACCTGAGGACTGAAGACTTCTACCCAAAGAAGTAGGGAGGGCAGAGAGGGCACAGCTCGCTCAATCACATGGTCCCCAGGCCAGGCTCGCAGTGTGGAAGGTGGAACTTTACCCGGACGACAGGCTGAGGGTGAAACGTCCTACTCAAGGACCCTGGACTGGAAGGCCAAACACAGCAATTAAAAATAGTCCAGCCACAACAACAAAAATACTACACATAACACCTAATACACGAAATGGCAACAAAACAGGAACAGACAAAATTGTACGTGATTAAAGCACACTAGAAAATGTAAGATTAACTTTAGGCTATGAATAATTATGTTGGCAAACTCAGATTTAAAACCAATTACAAGTTAACAAATTACCAAAGAATAAATTACGTATATGAACTAAAAATGACAAACTGAAAACTAGGCTATGGATACAGGAGCAATAGGTTATAACATGAAAATCAAACTAAAGATAGGCTAGGTTATTGTCAAAGAACAAAACTACGGTAAATTGGTACCTCCAACAAAAAAAAAAAAGGTTCAACAAAACATTATACAGAACTACTATTGATAATAAAGGCAGATATAAAAAGCAATTAACGGTAAAAAAGTAACATGGAGCACATGGCTCAAACCTAGGTTAACAAAACTAGACAAAGAAAATACAAATTTAACAAAACCCTGAAAACACAAGCAAGAACGATTAATATTATTGAAACAAAATATTCTCACCAAAAGGGTGATTAGATATTAAAACTTACAAAATGAACACTTACGTTTTAGTGTGTCTAGCCGATCATAACGAAATTCTGCAGGCAGCACAAGACAACTGAACAGACAGGCCAACCTGACCGAAGCTGGACCCAGGAACGAACGAAACCGGGCCAACGGCCACCAAAGTATGCGAAACGCAGGGCATGAGCGATCTCAGGCAGCCCGGCAGCCAACGACGGAAAAAAAAACGAAATGTACCGGTCAAAAGACCCGGTACAAAGCTTACAAAAAAAATGGATCTTCTAAGCATGCAAGGAGAACTGTGTCTTAGTTGGGCTCTCCCAAAACCCCTACAAAATTAATTATTCAGTTTATATACAGTATCATCATCTTGCATTGTGTTTTTAAATTAGCCTTACTTATCTTAAGCCAATCATTTACTTATTGTACATATCATAATTAATTATTCTTTAACCATAAAACTAGCAGTAATGAATGCTTCTTGAAACTACATGTCTCATTTTGCTATCAATATTTTTTAAATTACTTAAGGGTTATCAGGTAGTCAAGTTTAAAGATATCCTATGTGTCTTTTTAAACTTACGAGGGTCATTTTTAAAGTAAAAAGCGATTGCGCATCGTGCCCACGCTTCCAGTCACGTGATGTCCATTCAAGGTCAGCTCGTGATGTCTCTGTCAACGCCGCCATTACGTTTCACGTCTCTGCCGATGCTGGTTGTGTGGTTATACTACTTTGTTTGTCGCCATGTCAATCAATAATCACGCCGACTGTGAAGTACGCTCAGTTATTCTGTTTTTAAACGCAAAAAATGTTCGTCCTGCTGAAATTCGACAGCTTCTTGAAGTTTACAGTGAAGGTGTTAAGAATGATGGAAATGTGCGAAAATGGAGTAGGCTTTTTAATGAAGGAAGGAGAAATGTTCATGACGAAGAACGACCTGGACGGCCTACTGTCATCAATGAAGAGTAGGCACAAAAAGTTGATGAGGAAATTCACCAAAATTGGCACCACTATTGACGAACTTAGTCAGAAATTTCCCCAAGTTTCAAGATCAGTAGTTTACAACATTGTTACTGACAAACTGCATTACAAAAAGATGTGTGCGAGATGGGTGCCAAAAAATGTTGACACAAGAACACAAAGCAAAGCGTATGGCACATTCTTTGTCCTTTTTGGAGCACTATCACAGAGATAGTGATGAGTTCTTAAGTCACATTGTGACCGGTGATGAGACGTGGGTTGTATACTATACTCCTGAGAAAATGTCAATCCAGTGAATGACATAATTCAAACTCCCCAATACCAAAAAAATTCAAGCAAGAACCTTCAACAAGAAAAATCATGGCCACGGTTTTTTGGGACCGAAAGGGTATTCTTCTGATAGACTTTCTGCCACAAGGAATGACCATAAATGCTCAAAGATATTGCAAAACATTATTGAAGCTTAGGCGCGCTATTCAAAACCGCCGGCGAGGTCTGCTCTCTAGCGGCATCATTCTGCTTCACGACAACGCTCAGCCTCATGTTGCGGCAAGGGCGCAGATGCAACTGGACAAGTTTCGTTGGGAAATACTGGATCATCCCCCATACAGTCTTGACTTAGAACCATCGGATTTTCATCTTTTTCAAAAGCTTAAGGAATTTCTTGGTGGAAAGCACTTGGAAAATGATGACATGTTGAAAGAAACAGTTAAAAACTGGTTTAACAGTCAGGCGGGAGAGTTCTTTGATGATGGGATCCAAAAGCTGGTACCACGACTTCATAAATGTGTCGATGTTAATGGTAACTACATAGAAAAGTGAAAAAAATGTTTATATTTTAGTTTGTGATATCATTTATATCCATAAATAAAGTTTCTCTTATGCTATTTGAAAACTGTTTTTACTAACATGATAAAAAATTACCCTTATATTTTCCCTTCTTCATATTTGTCCTGTAATTTATTGAATGGTGTAAAATCTGTTTCCTTACTAAAGTAATATTTTACAGTATTTATTATAGTGCTCAGTAAACATTGTATTTATGAAGTTTTAATTCTTATAATTTGCACGTTTCTTTTTACCATTAAAAAAATGTACAAACAAGCCTTGATTTTTATTTTAAGATGTTATGAAGTTTCAAGGTCATGTACTGCGACCTTTTATTGGTGCCATAGCTTAATATAATATTCTTCCTTAAAATCTAAGTTCAATAACTTGATTTAAAAGTTACATATAAATATATATATATATATATATATATATATATATATATATATATATATATATATATATAAAGCTCTTTTATTGTTGAAACGTTAAGTAACCATAGCAATATAACAATTTTATAGATACAAAACTGATACATCATAGCAAACAAGACCTATAGAGCTCTCTTCATGCATCTAAGAATCGTGTCAAAAGCCCTAATTTGCTTTGAAGCTACCCTGTTAGTGTCAGCCAAGAACCAAATTTTTGAGGAAGGGGTTGCAAACAACTGATATGTTATTGATAAGGTTGGCACTATAAAATTATAAGAGGTATAAAAGTTTGATTTTTTTATCAACTCTTAGGTTAGGTTGAAGGACATTAGGCTAGGAATTAGTATATAAGGAGAGATAGGACATCGGCAAACTTATCTTAAAGGACAAGTCTACTAACACCACAGTAGTGGTAAAAAAATACAATAAAATCACGTGTGCACTAATTGTCTGTACCACTGGCACTTTCTTCAGGTGAGGAGAGAGAGACATAAAATGATGTTCCATCTCTCTTAATATACTAATTTATCAACTCTGTGTTTGTTACAGCACCCATCATTGACAACTCGAGGTACAAGGTTTTAACTTTCAAGGTAGAGACGAACTCTGTTCTGCATGGTTTCACAGGTTATTTTGAGACAGTCCTGTACAAAGACGTTTTACTTAGTATTGAACCAACCACTTACTCCAGAGGCATGGTGTCTTGGTTCCCTATATTTTTTCCTATAAAGGTCAGTATCAAATTCTGTACTATAGTTTTATTTTGACAGTGATATAATATAATGCTAAAAATATTATACACTAAAAAATGTTTTTAGTTACTTGATCAGATACAACAAAAGTAAATAATTTGCACTGTGTGAAAAAACAGCTGAAATGATAGTGTAGCTGTGGTACTTTAAAATAGCATAAATAATATTGCTTTTTGCTAACCCAAATTTATTATAATTAATTAGTCCTAAGTATAGGAGTTCTAGAATTTAGCATTATTCGAATGTTAGTGAAAGTAAGAGGTTCAATGAGCTATATCAGCTTATTAAACAAGTACAACGTTGTTGTAAAGTCTATCGATAGTTAAAATTCTATCGATTGATACACCAGATAAAGACTATGCATGGCTTGTGATTTTGAACTAAAATGTAAAAGTGGTACAGATTAGATTTGTTGTGTTGTTGTTGTGGTCCTATCACCAAGCCTACTGCGCCTAGGTCCTTTAGCCCTGAGCCTAGCAACAGTGTCACAAGAGAACAGTACCCTCTATGAAGGACAAGATCTCCCTGATACCGGAAACTGCAATCCAATCCTTGAATAAGATTGAATTCACGAGACTGCCTAAGCCTAACAAAGAAGTCCATTGACCAAAGTGCAGTGAGGACCTTTATAGCCGCCAACGAGGTTATTCTGATGGCACCTGTAATTCCAGGCATACCATTCTCTGGCACCAATCTAGTGTTAGATCAGATCTCAGATTGGATGACATTTTTATGGTCTTAAAGAATTAAATGTTGTTCTTTTGATTTTGTTCCATCTCAAACCGTTTTCTCAGAAAACCATGTATTGCTTTATAAAAACAGTAATTTTATTAGAAAACTGTGCAACTAATTCATAATATAAATTTTTTTTTTAATTTTGAATCTGATAAAAGTTTGATAGTGAGTTGTTAAATTATTACTCGAAGTAAATGATCGTTGTTTTTTAACTTGAAGTATATTTCATAGCCAATGTAACAGGTCCACCAAATTGACAAGTAAATTAGTTAAATAAGATAAATAATAAATTATTTGATTGAGGAAAGGAATATATTTAATTTAAATAATCAATGAATGTTCAAATTATATTCGAGAATTGTTGTAAATAAGTAACCAGTCAGTTAGAGAAGTGAATAGAGACATCCTGACAGATGTCTTCTAAGAATTGAATAAACAACGTTCCTTCTTCATTGTTATCAACAGACAAGTGCTATCATGTCGCCAAAGGACGAGTCTAAATGGCAACCCAAAGGGGAGTCAGGGAGGGACAAAGCAAATAGACTAGTCCGGAAGACGTCTTTAGTTAACGAGAAAGCCACCGAGTGCAGCACACTACGGGACGATCTGTATGGAAGAGGCGAAAATTGAAAAATCCAACGGACAAGACCGTAGGAGGGGGAACTGATGCCTGCGTTCGAATTACTCAGCCCACTTTCTCTCCGATAAAGCTAGGATCAACTACTTGGATGTCCTCGGGACTCCAACTGTTAGCATAAACGGTCTAGAAGTTTGCATTTAATTGTTTAGCTTTTTTACTTTCTATTTTCAAATAACCATGTGAATTTAGAAACTTTAATTACAATAGTAGTGAAAGATTTAGTGTCAGTTTAATAAAAAAAAATAAAACTTGTCACCACGCGGTTTTTCATCAAGACTACATGAATTATCCAGATAAGTTTAGCTATAAGTTTAGTTAAAACAATATGTTAGAAAATTTCAAAGCAAAATGTCATGTAATAATTAAAGTTGTAAAAAAGAATAGTACAATGAATTTTAAAAAATTTATATCAATAAAGTAACTTAATAAACCAATCTTGATTTATTGTATTATACAGCTCCACCGAATTACCCACATTTAAACCCTGAAAGAAAAAAGTCTCAATTCTAATTAAAATAAATATTTATCAAATTAAAGTAACCTCATAAATAGGCGGTAGGTTACACCAATGTTGGTGTGGAGAGAAGGAAGGTGTTCATGTATTGGGATTGGGTTTGGGAGTTTAAAAGCTATCCAAACAGTTTTAAATTTGGCAATTTAATATGAAAATTATTAGTCAAGCAGATATTGTTAAATAAATAAAATATGCTGCAAAAGAAGTTCAAGAGCCATTTTAATAGAAAGGATAAAAAATTAGCCCATTTATTTGGGAATCAGTCCACCAGAATAAACCATACAAACGACAAGATACTTCAAGACATGCTAGTAATGGCACATACATTTTTATAAAGCAGTATAGGGTAGAGACTGTGTTTTATAACAATAAATGTGACACTGTACTGTTCCAGGAGCCTGTGATGATTAAAGCTGGACAAGATGTTGTTGTTCACTTTTGGAGGCTTTTAAACAAGAAAGAGGTTTGGTATGAATGGACTATATCGTCTCCAGTGCCTATTTCAATCCACAACGTCAATGGGCGAGCCTACAGTATAGGACTGTAGGGAACTTTTGTAAAGTTTTGCCTTCAGAGGTCAAGACAATGTGACTTGTGCATTTTGTAGATATATTTTCATAGGTTAATAAGATTTTTTTACAGTGTAAAAAAATAGTGCTCTGTGCCCTTTTATCTACTTTAGATTATTGTTAATGGGTCCAATTTCATTTGTTACAGATGTAATAAAATACAGTGGAACCTCGATACCACAAATTTATTAATTCACTATTAACTTAACTTTAGCACAAGTGAAAAACATGCTGTAATACCACTTTATGTAAAAGGTGGGTGACTGGGTAAATACTACTGCAAGTCTAAGGGAAAGAGGGTAAATAACGCTGGTATTGATTGTACTGACAGGAATTAATTCTAACACAGACACACACAAGCGTATGGTACAATAGACCCTTCCGCCCACTCACTTTGATGGTATTGATTATATTTATTAGAGCCAACGTATTGTCTATTTTTACATAGCTTGAAAAAAATTTAATGTAATAAAGTAATTAGTTGTATGCTGTGACATGTACCATACAAATATAATTGGAGTTAATTAAAAATATGAATCATGGAATATGCATGAAATACAACATTAATAGTACCACAAAATCAAACTAAATTGAGCTACGCTAAACTGCTAAAACACTGATAGTCACAGTAAACAGAAGTGAAGGTTTCAGTTTTCGACGTGGACAAGATCAACCAAACGAATTGCTTTTTTTTCTTAATTATTTATTTACTCTTAAGACACTGATGGTCAAGATACGAGCAAATATGGATTTCGAACGAGTGTAGAAGAGCGAATGTATTCATTGTTACAAACTAAGGCCGACTATTCCTAGGAAAATGTCATTAATTAACTACACAATGACAAATGAACAGCTGGTGGTTATCAGCTGATGTCTTTCAAAATTTGCTATGGCTTTGTTCGGGATTGAACTGACAACCTTTAGCTTATGAAGCTGGGCTTTAACCAACTTCGCTACTAAATAATTTATTGGTTTTATGACAGTTAATACTACTGAGTAAATTTCTCTTATTTGTTAATTTAGGTATATTTGTTTGGTTATATTCATGTACTTGTGTGTTTGCTCTTGATATTCAAAATACAAAAGTTTCATATAGATAAAATTTTTAACATTGAGTGTTGTAGAGATTCAAGAGGATTTTATTTTTATTTGTGTAATTGAGAATTTAATTTAGGTTTATGGCATCAAGGTTCCACTGTAGTTGTATACAGTTATTTATTTAATAAGTAGCATTGATAACAAATCCAAAAGTCAGTTATGTGTATACATATATGAATTTTAGTGTAACATTGCAATTTGTTCACAATTATAAAGTTACTTTAGACATTGAACAAAATATGTTTGATTTTTTGCAATAGCTTTAAAATATAAAAATCCAAATTGAAAATGTTAACTGCTCAAATACTTAAAACTTATTTTTTTAAATGTATGAATAATATTATATTAATGTTTAGAAATGAAAATTAATTGCCTGTCAAAAATAAGTTGCAATTTTAGCAAGTTATACTGCCTCAATTTAGCTTAATTGAAAATTTAATTAAATACAAAAGAATAACAGTGTATTTCACAATATATTTTCTTATGGAAGTGTGAAATGAAAATAAGACATGCTCTTTCATTTTGTTTTTAGTTCCAAAATTGTGGTTTTATTGAACAGATTTTTTTTTTAAATCCTCCATTTCATAAAAGTATATGTCTGAAATATACAGTTCAACGTATATGCCAGATTCGCGTTTAGATATGCCATGAACTCGGGTAAAATAAGTTTGAGAAGTTAAAAATTATGTCAAAGACATTCATAACTAAGACAGTTTAGCACTTAAATGAACATGCTGGAAGGAACGTTATTCAATTCTCCACATTTATGTTTTTGTCCTGAACATTATAAGTAACAAATGATTGCATCTATTTTGTGAGTGATAATACTTTTAAGAAAAATATATCCTCTCAGTTTTCTTCAGTTGATAAGTATGTTGTTTTTGTAATAAAAGTTAATGAAATTTGTCTTGTTGTTTGATATATTTTTTTACACCTATAACAATTTCAAATCACTAAAAAATGTATGTTTCCAATAAAATAAAATAGATTGTATAATTTTTATTTCATTAAAGTGATGCTTCAGTAATATTGAGCAGTAAAATCCTTTTTTATCCTTTCAGGATTAAATAATAACAACTTGCAACCATTCTCATAACTATTTTTTTATACAACAGGTTGATTATTCAGACCAAAAAAGGCTTATTTCCTTGGTTTCCAGAATCTTTAATGGAAGTATAACAACTCATTTTTAGGTTTGTGAAGTGATAGTTTTTAATGATCCATTCTTATGCTTTGTGTAGTTTGGCAACCAATTGTCGGCACTGGTGGCGCAGTGCTGTAACCCAGCTACATGGGGACAAAGTGTTTGGGAGATTGTAGGCGATAGGTTGTATGCTCGGTCCTCTTAATACCGCTTGGTGGTTGCTATCGGCGTGGACACTACTAGAGAAGTCTGGGGTGTCCATGTTGGGTGGTAATCATTGTGCGGATGTTGTGTGGGGGAGATAACTGAGTATCAGGCTTGTCAATTAGCTGAAAATCAGATCAGCACTACGTGGTTCGGATTCCACGTAAAGCTGTAGGTCCCTTAGTTGCCCTGGCTGTTGGGCTATTAATAAATTGCCCTTTCTGAGGAACAGTTGAACTCAGTTAGTAACCAGACTACACTCATCCTACACTCATAAAAAAAACCATTCATATTCGCCTTAAAATACGCACAACATTGTGTCGGCGTCTCATATGTAAGAATACACAAATATTTTCAAAAATTGCATTCACTGATAGATTCATTGTCTATATAATCATAAGATTAGAATTATAAAATTTTAAAATTTGCTCCTGTATTGCCCAAAACATATCTAAGTGTCACTCACTCAAACTGCTACACTGATCTAATGCTCAGTGCTATAACATGGAAATTAGAGTCTACTTGTAATCATTCTACAAACAAAAAGATTCATGAAAATTCGATGAAATATGACAAAATTACCAATTTACTCACATAGCCCCTGTACCCCGGTTTGTACTTGGCCTCAGAAACACTGCACCCTCCATAGAACTTGGTCTTGCACATACTCTTATAACAGAATTTATTAGTTAAAAGTTTGTTTGTATAAAAAACTTTAGTACAATAAAGCCATTATTATTAAGAAGCCATTATTTTCATGTCTTTCAGAACTTGGTCTCATCATCTTGCCTATTCGTCAGTCTTCTACCCTCTGGGGTACTTTTTAGGAAATTCTTTAGGATTGTGTTGTTTTTCCTCAGTACATGTCCTGTCTATTTTTAATCTGCCACCTCTCCAGAATTGTTTCTGTATTTATAAGACTTATTTCCTTATCATATTTAGTCCTCCAATCACCATCTTCAAGTGTTAGGCCAAAAATGTATTGGGACTTTGTTCTCAAAAACAATTATTTTTTTATTTCTTGTTATGAGTCCAGTTTTCTTATCCATAGACTCTTATACAGTCTTATAATTGTTTTACATTATTGTTATTCATTTGTAAGACGCTGATCATAGAGATATAGGTAAATATGAGAGGCAAATGAGTGTATATAAACGAATGTAGTCATTTCTACTAACTAAGGTTGACTGTTCTTGAGAAATAGCTATTTATTAATAGCCCAATAGCCATGGCAACTAAGGGACCTACAGTTTTATGTTGAATCCGAACCAATTAGTATTTTTTTTATTTTCAGCTAACTGATAAGTCTGACACTCAGTTATCTTCCCTACACAACATCTGAACCTCGACTACCACCCAAGACTTTTCTAGTAGTGTCTATGTTGATGTTGATACTGGAGTGGACGCTGTTTTAAAAGGGATGAGCATAGAACTCTGTGCCTACAACACTTTGTCCTCAAGTAGTTGAATTACAGCACTGCGCCACTAGCACCAACAATCTGATTTTTGTGATTTAAGACAGAAGTGTTGAGCCCATGATAATACTAAAGGCAAACAGGCTTCTGTTGTATTGCTTGTGAAAGTGACTCCTAAATTTGTGAGGGGTTCGACTCTCTGAAAATTATAGTCTGATATGCTCAGTTGATCAGTCACCCTTGTGTTAGCCTTGACCATGCCATTTCTCATGAATTTTGTTTTGTTGTTATACAGGGTGGAAAATATATAGAAATGCTTTCACATGACTTCTATGAATTCACATGTACAAGTGAAATCTTGTACATGATCATGATTACTAAGCACATACTTTTTGACGTCATAAGCAACATTTCATATTTTCAGAGGGACAGCCCATGAGGAGATGAACGAAAATCTTCAACGTAAGCCTAGGTCGAATTTGGTATCAAATGAAAGGTCTATTCAAGAGAAATTAATTGCCGTAAACCGTACTTTGAAAGGTTTATCCTTTCCAGAGTAGCAGTCATTTGAATTTCAAAGTAACTAATTTTTAACAATATTGTTAAATATGCTAATCTTTTTTATATGTGGTAAATGCCCATAAATGAACACAAAAACAGTACAAAAAATGGTCAAACACAAAATTCTAAATTAGCTAATTATGCATGGGAGAGACAAGTTTTTATGGAATGAGGCAAAAATATTACACCATGAACCACACTACTATAAAAGAAAGTTTATAGAGGGGACTTTAATTAAATTGAATCAAGATCCAATTAGCCAAAGTAGCATAGAGGTAAGATCACTTTGTTACCTTTGTTAAAGTCTCATTTTAACAACAATAAAAAACCACTACAGCAAGACCTGTTCCCATACATACACCTCACCCAATGAAACTAGCCGGTGCCCCTAGGTCCGCTAGTAGGGAGCATCATTTGCTTTGTCCCAGGGATTCTAGCTTGGAGGCACGTCCCGGATCACCAAGAATCAAGAATAATTTATTTCCTCAAATGTAGGTATAATCAATACATCTCATATACAATAATTCCATTCTATACTATAAATCAACCCACATAAAGGGAAACAATAGGGCCTCAAAGGCAAGCCTGTTTTGAGGTTCCTTCATATTTAATAACATAACCTGCTGTCATCAGAATTTAATAATGTTTTTCTATGGTAATATACTTTTTTAAATATAATCAGTGCATCTTAAATAACAGTTTGTCTTTATAAAACTCAAAAAAACTAGACACAAAATAGTTATATGGTACATAAAACAAATTATACATCAGCTACAATACAATTATACAACAATAAATGTAGGACACAAAACACAAACATTTTACATACCAACATCCATCAGGCCCCCGCCCGTGCCTTTAGATCCACTTGGAGGGAGTTGTTTACCTTGTCCCCCAGAACACTAGCTTGGAGGCTCGTCATGAGGAAATACCAAACAAAAACATACTTTCAAACACAACAGAATTGTTCAAAAACACAGGGACGATTACAACACCCCTCCCCCCAATCATCTTGCACAGTCCACCTAGGCATTGCTTGGAGGGGGCTACCTCCCACCACTCATCACGGATCAGCTTACCACAAGGATTCAGTTCGTCTTTGACGGTCGCGGTGAGTTGATCTCGTGAGTATAATGGTGCAAGGACTCCTTCCCCCGCCTCAGTGGTATTGAATAAGTTGAATATTTTGTCTGTTTAATAACCTGCTTTATGTTTTGTTGAATTTCGTCATATTTTTGCATTTATTTCATGTCTCAAAGAATATTTTGTCTGTTTAATAACCTGATCTATTCTCTGTTCATTTTTTTGTATGTCATTGAGTATTTGGTCTATTTAATAACTTACTCTGTGTTTTGTTTACTGATTTCATAGTTTGCATTTCTTTTGTATTTCATGTTTTGTATAATTATGTTATGTGAAATAGTTTTTTTAAGAACTTTTGACTTTCAATAGTAATCTTTAGTATCTAGCATGTAGTACAAGTATTTTCTTATTTAGTATGGGTTAAGGAAAAAAAGTTTTAGGTGTAGGCTAAGTTAGTAAGTACACCTGAAGACACTCCAAAGCATTGGAAATCTCCAAAATTATCTACATATCATGAACAATCCAATGCTAATAAATAGCTTCACAATGTAAACATGGCAATTCTCTTATTCTTTAAGAAGTCAATTATATTTAGGGCTATATTTTTTTTTTCTTTTACATATTATTTTCATAAAATAAGTATCTGATAAACATAAATTTCGAATAGTGTCCAATTATATAGCATAAGTTATACTTTTGTAAACTACAGATCATTGCAGTTTGATATGATTTTTAAAATTTTAGATTAGGTTAAAGGGCACTAGGCCATGGAATTAGCACACCAATGGATAACAAAATCCTGTGACCCACCTAATCTGAACATAAGATAGACCACTTCCCCTCTACCCCTTCCCCATCAGCAAACTTCTATATATACTAACTAATAAAAACTGCATCAATACCTGGAGTGTTGCTCTATGGATGTACAACCACAGCCACATATCCAGCAATAGTGGAAACCATGTCAGTCTCTCTCTCTACCTGAAGGACGTGCCAGTGGCATTGAAAATTTGTGTGATTATGTGTTTATTTTGTGTATGTTACTACTACTCTGGTGTTAGTGAACTCGTCTTCTAAGGTAAGTTTGCTGATGTCATCTCTCCAATAAAAAATATGATTTTTTTAAAATCTACCTCTAGATTGTGATGATACTTCTTAACAGTTTTAAGTTATATTCCTAAATTTTTGCCATAATCATCTTTGGTAGCAATCAATATCAGCTAGGGAAGCCACCCGTGGTTGACTTGGATAGCCACCTGCCATCAACTTGAGAAATGGGGGCTTGATCAACTTGGATAGCAGCCGTGATCAGCTTGGGTAGAAGCTGTGGTCATCTTGGGTAGCATCTGTGATCAGTTTGAGAAGCCATCTGTGATCAGTTTGAGTACTAACTGTGGTCAGCTTAGGTAGCATTCTAGTTCATCTTGGGAGCAACCATGATCAGCTCGGGAAGCCACCTGTGATCAACTTGGATAGCACCCGTGATCAACTTGAATAGCCACTCGTCATTATCTCGGGTTGTGACTCTGATCAGCATGGGTAGCAATCATTATTATTATCAGCTTGGAAACCTCCCGGGATCAACATGGTTAGCAACTGTAGATAACTTGAGTAGAATTAGTGATCAGCTTGGATAAACATCTGTGATCTACTTGGGTAGCACTGTGATCAACTCTGGAAATGCGGGTTTGGGGGTGAAGCCCCCAACGTGCGCAGCTAGTATAAATATATATCTGTAGTCAAAAATATTATGTTTATCCTTGAGGGTATGAGGTTATAAGGGAGGGACTGGCAAGATGATGACCCTGCCATCTGTATGCAAACTGGAGAAATAACTAATCGACTAACATTTTGCACACTATTAGACTCAATATGTTTCTTTCTTCTGTGTGTAAAAAGTAAAAGAAGCCAAAATGTTTACTGTTTAAATAGATACAACTCAATATATTTCTTTCCAAGACTAGTGCTCTTTAGTTGTAATGTATCTTTTAAGGGATAAAATCAAATAAAAACTTTTAGGAATTGTAATATGCCATTCTACTAAGGGAGAATCATTACTTTAAACAGCTTTTTGGATTTACTGTGTATGAGTAACTTCCAGTTAAGTAGTTGCATTGAAAGCTCAAAAGCAGCCAATATGCAAAGATAATATTGCTTATAAGATAATATGCAAAGATAAGATACATTATTGAGCTTCAAACTAACAGCAAACCATCCTGAATATACCCAAGTATTATGCTGTGTCCACATTCTGAATGTAGTGATGACAGACATTATAAACTCATTAATTTCAAGTGCCTCATTTTTCTTTATTCAACAATATTATCGCATTTTCAAAAGTTTGCATCTTTGAATTGTTGCTTGGGAAGAAGCCGCTTAAGACTCTCATCACAGAAAGTTAAATTACAGTGGCGAGACACGATGGTAGTAAAAAAGTAGACTATTAACTAAGTGTTTGGAATTACAGACGTAAAAGAACATCTATATAGGTATGCATTTGTCATAAAATCCTTGGAAAATATGGAATAAGAATATAAACTGAAACCCGTCTTAGAGCTAAGACATACAAAGATGGGCCACTCGGATATGAAACCATAATCACTGTTTTTGTATTTATATGAATCTATAATGAAAACATTCGCCTTTCCTACTACTTACAAATACTGGTTCTTTTAAAAAACTATCAGCTTGTTCAAGGTACATTAGCATTGGAAAGCTTGAGGAATAAGAACTAAATTTGAAGAAATAAGAAAATGCTAATAAGTGTGTACACTGGATGCAATAAGTTATTTTAAAAGATGAAATTGATTCTGAAGTCTAGAGAGCATTCCAGATCAAGAAGCCTATGCCTGAAGAAAAAACACGAGATGTAGGTATTGTGAACCGAGAAAGAAAGTATAAGTTAAGACGTTTTTCTCCAGAATTAATACTTGCATTGCACGTATCAGAAAGATATATGACTTAAACCTTGGCCACACAATTGATGTGTGAGGTGCCTCCGACAGTGATTGCGGAATAAGCAACACCTAAGCCGACCTTACCAAAGGTTACTCTATAGCCCAACCCAGAAACATATTTTGACAATCCCAACCTTAATATGTGACAAATTGAATTTATTACTGAAACCTGTAGTTAAGACTGAATCTGTAGTGCTAGTTGGTAGAACATTCGAATGTGTAATGGAGGGCAGCAACCTCAGTAGTCGAAAACTCAAAACGGGATTATGTTGTTAACTTGGCTGGTTCGAACAATATTCCTGACCACTGTGATGTGCACCACGTATCTCTCAACCGGGCACTTGAAGACCTGGTTGAGGCTATTGTTATTGTATTATGGATTCCCAATAGATTTGATGCTCCAAATTTAAATGATGTAATAGGGGGCGTTAACAGGAATCTCCTTGCTACGGTTGGGAGCAATGTTCATGCAAGCTTTGTTCCCCTTGAGTGGATCCCAAGGCGTTTCTACACAAGATATGGGCTTCATTTTAACGAACTCGGGAAATGGAGGGTTGCGGAACTTATAGTCAATGCTCTGCCACACTTTTTGGGGAAAATTAATTCATTATCTCGAGGGCGTAGATTACGAGGGAGCTCTTACAAAGGCGTTTTAGACTCCTGGACACAAAAATGGAAAGAGGCACTGGAGCAGAATGAATGTTCAGCACCCGAATAGTATTAATTCTAACTTTGAATCGAAAATGTGGGCTGATTCCGAAATGAAACATAAATTTTTAGACCGAGGCAGGTTACAAAATCTGAGAGGTGACACCAGGAATTTCCTCAGATGGAGGTGTTAGTAATAAGAAGAGGAATTTCACTATTTTCCACCAAAACATCTGTGGGTTTTGAATTAATAAAGACCTTCTAGAAATACACCTGGAGAGTGAGATTGCCCTGATGTAATTTGCATATCTGAGCACAAGCTATTGGAATTGCAGGTTGTCTTTATCTCTTTTAGATTATGAGAGCGTGTCGGCTTTTTGTTGCCAATCACGGCAAAAGGGTAGAATATGCATCCTGGCAAAGAGTGGTGTTGTTTATGAACGCATTGATGTGTCTCAGTTTTGTTCAGAAAGTTCTTGTCAATTATCTGCTGTAAATATCCAGCCTTTAGATGGTAATACTATTATGATTATCGCTGTCTACAGAATTCCTGGACATAACTGTGAAGAATTCTTCCGCTTGATTGGTGAGTGTCTTGATAGAGTAGCTTGACGAAATCATAAACTTATTATCATTGGAGACTTCAATATAGATGTGTTGAGTGATCAAGTTTCCAGCAGACATTTCATTCATATCATGAAAACCTTTGGACTAAAACATACAATAACTTCTTACACCAGGGAGTTTAGGGGCTCAAGAACTGCAATTGATAACATCCTTTACAAACATTGACTCTAGTTTGATAAGGAGCAAAGTGGTTGTAACTGCATTGTCAGATTATCATTGTCAGGAAGCTGTGATCCAACTCTTAGCTTGGTTCACACCCGTGCCTAGGTTTAGATTGATCCGAAGGATAACATCTTTTAATATTGAAACACTCAGACGTTATCTAAACAATGGGACATGGAGGAGTGTGTTTAGCCTAGAGGATTTCAAATATAAATTCAATGAATTTACAAATAAACTTTCTTACTAATTTGAAGTTACTTTTCCTCTGGTAAAAATAAAAACACGCCCTTTTAATTCATCTGGTAAAGTTACTACTACTTTGAGTCCTGAATTTCTAGAACTCAGGGACCAGCTACAATTGTCCTATTCACTTACAAAGGACTTAAAATCATCACATCCCTCTAGAATGGCATACAGAAGGTTAAAACGTTCTTATAACAGTGTAATAAGGAAGTTTTAAGTCAGATCAGAAGTTTTAAGAATAAGATATCTAAATCAACAAATAAGTCGAAAACCATTTGGAGTCTAATTAATGGCAGTAAGCCTTCCAGAGGGGAAAATGCTGTTGACATCACTTTGCTCGATTCTGAAGGTAATGAAGTCACGGATCCTGTTAGGGTTGCCAATATGTTTAATGACTTCTATTTGAATACACTGGGACACCGGTGGTGATATTGGCCTGAGCGAGCATGCACAATCTTCTACACTACCATTTGTTACCAACTCGTTATTCTTGTCTCCAACTATAGAGCAAGCTAACCTAACCTTACTCTCTTTAAAATCTAAGTCATAATTTGGTAATGATGGTTTCTCGTCTAAGATTTTCAAACATATCCATGATTTGCTTTTTTTCCCGCTTTCTTATCTGACTAATTTGTCATTTTCTGAGGGTGAATTTCCCAATTCACTAAAACACGCCTTAGTCTACCCTCTGCACAAGAGGTGAGAGAAGAATGTTTGTAGCAATTTCAGGTCGATCTCATTGGTTACCACCTTTTCCAAAATATTTGAGAGAATATTTCTGATGAGGAATGGTGTACTTTCTGCAAGTCAGTTTGACTTCACAAAAGGAAGATCAACCACGGACGCAGTCAACTCCGTTACTTCTTTTTTTAGCACAGGCTCTATATTCAGGTGATTCAGCATTGGGATTACTTTTCGATTTGGCCAAGGCTTTCGATATGGTCGATCACAGTGTTTTGCTAAGAAAGCTCTATATAGCTGGCATTAGAGATGTGTCGTACTCTTGGATGTCTTCTTACCTATGTGGGAGAACACAATCAGTTCAGCTACCTTTTTTTGGACAGCCTTGGCTGCCAAAGATTAATCTCGTCAAAATCAACTGAGGTAATAAGAGGAGTCCCGCAGGGTTCGATACTCGAACCAATCCTGTTCCTCTTGTTTGTGAATGACCTCCTAAAGTGTATTAGCAGAGCCAATGTCCAAATTTGTCTTCTTGCAGACGATACTCCCTTACAGTCAAAGCCCCAAATCGGCTGGATCTCATGTCCCTGGCTTCTAAAGAAGCGCATGAAATAGCTCAGTGGTTTCAGCAGAATCAGCTCGAACTGAATAGTGAGAAAACTCGACTGATTAATTTTTCTATCAGGAGTTCCCAGAATTTAGAACAGAATACATTCCATCTGGGGGATGAAGAGATCTCTTCTTGTGACCCTTTAAAGTTTCTTGGTGTTCACATTGACACCAAACTAAACTTCCATGATCATATTGAGCTCGTCTGCAAGAAATTAAGCTCAGGGGTTTTCGTTATACAAAACTTATCAACATTTGCTGATTCCAGAGTAACTTTAGCTGCTTATTATGGACTGATTTACCCATTTCTTACATATGTGGTTGTTATTTGGGGACGTGAAAGTTCACGAACAAAAATTGTTTTTAAACTCCAGAAAAGGGCGCTAAGAGCGGTTTTTGGGAAACCTCTAAGAACTTCGTCTAAGTTATTCTTTAAGGAGGCTAAATTTTTAACTTTCCCATCAATTTATATCTTAAACTGTGTAACATTTGTTCATAACCACCTTCACCTTTTCAAACCGAATAATCCACACATCGTCAAACCAATATAATTAAAATCCCTGCCCATAGAACTATTTTTTTTTTTTAAAGCATTTATTAAAAAGTGGCATTAAACTTTACAATGCTATCCCAGCTTCTATGAAAGTAAAAACAAGGCCGCATTATGAGAGGGAGGTTAAGAGGTTTGTGATGCAGCGGGCCTATTACAGTGTCAGGGATTTTTTTGAGTTCGCTAATTATACTGGTTTACTGGTGGCGCAGTGCTGTAACCCAGCTACTTGGGGACAAAGTGTTTGGAAGATTGTAGGCGATAGGTTCTATGCTCGGTCCTCTTAATATTGACACGGCGTCCGCTCAATGGTTGCCATCGACGTGGTCACTACTAGAGAAGTCTAGGGGGTCCATGTTGGATGGTAGTCAAGGTTCTGATGTTGTGTAGGAGAGAGAACTGAGTGTCAGACTTATCAGTTAGCTGAAAATCAGACCAACACTACGTCGTTCGGATTCCACGTAAATCTGTAGGTCCCATAGTTGCCCTGGCTATTGGGCTATTAATAAATAGTCCCTTCAGAGCTAAGTCGAACTCAGATAGTAACAATGACTACACTCGTTCATCTACACTCGTCACACTCTTTCGAAATCCATATTTGCCCATATCTTTCCGATCGGCGTCTTAAGTATAGTATAAATAAAGTTAAGGCGAATGCCACAGTATAAGATGTAGTTTATTTTACAAGTAACAAAAGTTTAGTCTTATTTTAATTATTCTGTCTATGTTAATGTTACCATATTCAATTGATTTGGGTTATTTTTAATCGCCTAATGTAATTTATTGTTGACGCTGTTTTGCAGTTTATTCTGTTGTCAATAAAGAATTTCTGAGTTCTGAGTAATTAATTCTTCTTTAAATCCCAATGATAAATAAAATGCACGGACCGGAATTTCTTCTTATACCAGCCCTACCCTTATAATTGAGGTCTGGTATAAGACCCTTATAATTGAGTTACTGAATAATTGTTGTTGTTTTAAAAGTAGTTCTGTAAAAAAGAGGTAGAGAAGTAATATGTGGTTGTGCAAAGTGTTGTTAAATAAGACACAATAATTTCATGCCTTTTTATTTCCTACATTATTTTTATTTTTCTGAGTAAGATACTAAAAATGACATTATATGATTTATGTGGACGGAAAATATCGAAATCTATGGTGTCCAAGAGGATAAAATACAACGCAACATTATCTGTATATTTCCAATCCAATTTTTCATTATCGTATTTGCCTTACCACCCAATAACCACGCGGGGGGTCAGGTTATCGTAGGTTATCCCTTTAGGTTATGTAACAAAAGTAGGTGACATTACATCCAAAAGGCCGTGGTCTGAATTCTGAAGAATTATTGTCTGCTGTCTGCTAAACTCCAACAAGCCCGACACCGCCGTAGTTGTTTGTTGTCATGGTTTGCCTTAGGTTAGGATTGAAGGTATCCAAAAATGTTAGTTGTGTAGCTTATAATTTAAATTTATTTTCTTGTATATTCAAACCCAAAACTTCATGCCAAACAGTAAAGTCCATCCGTTTACTGAGTACAAGCATACAAGTATCATCCTCTCAAAAAGGTAATTATGCTTATTTGTAATCACAGTACTGTATTTTTCATGTTATGTTCAGCATGATCATCAATGCTGATAAAGATTTGTATAACTTTTAGGTGTATTGTAAATATTTAATAATAAAGGGTTTCTTATTAGGCATATTCATTATTATTTGTATTATTATTCATCTCTAAGACGCTGACCGTAGAGATATGGGGGAATATGAGTACTGAATGAGTGTAGATGGACTGAGTGTAGTCATTGTTACTATCTGAGTTCTATTAAGGAAAGGACTATTTATTAATAGCCCAATAGCCAGGGCAACTATGGGAGTATAGGTGCGCCACTTCGGGGGGAATATAGGTGAATTCTGTTTTTGTGATTAATAGTTATTGTAATATAATGATCGCCTAATGGCCGATTATCGCGATTCGCCGTGAAAGTAGTTTTTCCATTATAACTTGAAAAATAATTGTAATAGAACAAAATGGTTCTAAAATTTGTATTCAGCGCAAAATAACACATGAAAATAAAAAAAAAATTAAAATACCATTTAAGTTAACCAGAAATACTAAAAGTTGCGATTTTGGTTTTATTGAATTTTTCGGTAAGATTAGTGATTTCTGCAAAAAAAAGCATATCTCTTGTAAAAAAAAAATACAGCCAGTTCGAAACCCATTTCAAGCAAAATTTTCCAATTTAGTTTGGTGACAAGAAACTGCATAAATACCAAATGGTTTTTCCTCTAAATATGTAGTTACTCAAATTATGTAGAATTTTTCCCTGAATATCACAAGGTTCTTAGAATCAAACTTTTACTAAGTACGTTAGCGCCCGAAATGTACCGTTTTCAAGTTCTATTAGGATAAGCCTAGGGCTAGATTGTGTATTGATAGGTTAGGTTTGTTTGGGTTGTTAAGTTTATATACGCATGTTCAGTGTAGAAAAAATACATTATATGAAAATGAAAATCTCAAAAATAAAATTTTTTTAAAATTTACTTGTAATAGTAATCGAGTTTTCTGGTTTTCTTTTGAAAAACAAATTTTACACACAATCAAATGATCTTTTCTGATAACCTAACTCAATTTTAAGCACTTGAACATTTTGAAACATAATTATTTTGAGGTGATTGGAAAGTGCTTAGTAACCCTTTGAGACTTGTCCTTAGAATGATGAGACAACCCATGTATCCATATTTTTTACAGACAGTTTGTTGTGAGACCAATCTCTGTTTGATCTGCCTCCTAACAAAGTAATATATATCTGTACTCCGAGGTGTATTATTAAATCCAATCCATTATTTATTTGTATTACTTGACACACTTTGGTAACCTGCCTGCAGATTAATAACAAGACTTTTTCTTCTTTTTTCATTGAAATCTAAATTGAATTTTTCTGGCATCGAAATCGTTAGATGTACTTACAGTCCAAATTTCAAAGATTAAGTGACACTAAAGAGTAAACATCTATAGCAGTGATCATAGTTAAGCTGTATATTATAAAAAATTTTGTTGCTACTCAAAAATTCCATGCCACATTGTTTTTATGCATTGAAATTAAGTTTACTAATTAAAGCTGAATTAGCTTAATAAAAGCTTGCAAATCAGACAATGATTACAGCCTCGGTTTGATCATTGGTATCTGTTTTTCTGGTTTCTTCCTGTAAAAGAACACGTGTGCAATAAATTATTTTTTGTGGTTATACAGCCATTGGTACAAAGCTATGTTCTGTTCTATATAATTAATAGTTCAATTTTTGGGAATTGTGTTATTTTTAGTACTTCTAAACTACCTTAATTTATGTTAAATTTACAAATGTACAAATGGCTTTCATATATTATTAACAATAGAAATTTAAAATGTTTATATGGAAGCCGGCAAACATTTATGCAAGCAAATTTATTAATTTATTATTATTCCAACAGTACAACACCAATTATATACAAATCAAACAATGAACAATAATTCCATAACAAGTTGGCAAATAAGAAAATACCATAAATCATACATCAATAGTAAGCGTCAACATCTGCATGAGAGCAACAGTAACCAATCATAGACTGTATAATAAATAACACAACAAAACAGTAATAATGATAATATACAACATAAAAATATATACCGTAATATAAACAATAGCATTTGAATAGCTAGATTTTAATAAATAATTTAATAGAACAATAATGTATGAAATGTAATGCATATAAGAATTACTATTAACTGGACAGCACCACCAACACAAAGTCAGCCAGGATACGTCATTGAAGCAGTCTTCTTCTTGAAGAATGGCAATGTTTCACATAAAAAAATCAATCCTTGATGCTGCCTCACTTGCAGTTCGCTGCAGTCTGGCCAAACCATAGTTATATGCGTAGCTGGTGGGTTGATATGTTCGAACAAACACCGTCCTGGATCTAGTTCCTCTGGTTACATGAAAGTTGATGTGTTGGAAAAGATCAGGGCTGTCCTTTGTACCATTGACCAGCTTGAACAGATGAACCAGGCTGTAAACTTGACGCCTGAGGTGTAAAAGGTGTAGACCGAGGCGCTGCTCCAACACTTCCAGCGGCACACCATGATAATCATACTGGCTCCCAGACCTCTCAAGAAGTGAGTCTGAACTCCATTCAGTTGATCTAAGTTAAATTGGTCAGTGATCCCAATTGAGCTTTATAGTAGACAGTGATTGTATATATTGAAAGAGATGATTAAGCCTAGTTTTCTCTCAGTCAAATTATGCCAATTCTAGCAATTTAAATCATAAATGATGAATAGCTGCAATTCAATTAATCATGCATCTTATGATAGATGTTGATAGCCTTTAGAGTTGCGGTTTATAACTTTATAGCTTCATAATTCTCTGGTTTATGGGTATTGTCTGAGTAGTTTTATAACATTAGCACCATTATGTTAGTTTCTAAAAACAATTTTTTGTTTGTTAACTACACAAAATTTTACTAGGTGTTCAAATTATTAATAATGGTAGGTTTTAGTACTGGTGCTGCCCCAAAATGTATATGCCTTCTTAAACATTACTGTAAATATAATTAAAAGAGGCTATAGCAAGATCATTTATACTCATTAATTAATATACTGGATATTGTCTATAAGTTCTTTTGAAATGTAATTTCTCTTATCTTTTTAAACATCATTTGAGTCTGAGGTCTAGGATTTATTTTACAAATATAAATGCTGACCATATAACTTGCTATGTACGTTAACTGATATAAAGTAAGATATATTTTTCAGACCGCTTATACACTCCAAAACATGAATGGATTCAAGTAAATGGAAATGTTGGAACTGTTGGCATTTCCGAGTATGCCCAGGTAATTTTGCCGTGATCAAATTTCTACTATTAATTTCTACTACTAATGATTTTAAAGGTATTATAACAAGTTAATAAGTTCCTGTCAATTTTATGTTATCTGATAAATGTCATCTTACTAATGTGATATCTATTTTTGCAACAATATTATGAAACCATTAAATCGAATCATCAGGAAATGCAAGTCAATGGCTAAATGAAATTCTTACAACAGCTGATCACATGAATTTGTCTCCAGATAAATTTAGAGATGCTTTAGCTATTTGTTATGGTCACACTTTAAGAAGACTACTAACTAATTGTGATGGATATGATTCCCTAATAAATTTGACAAATGCATTAATTTGCAAAAAAAGAGTTCTTGTAAAACATGGATATGATCAACACAGAGATCACTGTGCTGCAATTGCAAACGTGGCTTGGAAAGAAGCAAAGTTTTTTCAGAAATAACAAGTTTTCTATTTTGGAGTTTTGCAGAATTAGTTTGCCGCTCCTTACTGGCAATAAATGACCACGATTCTAAAGTTATTCAAAAACTGATAAAATTGTCATTAGATTTTCAATAAGCCTCTGAGCAAATAAATAATAGGCCTATTGAAATCAACAGTTGAGTCAACCACAATTTCATAAATGTCACAGATATCATTTAGATCGCTTAAGTTAAAGTTCTACGTATATAAAATCTATTATATTATCGTTGTACCTAAATGTGTATGGTGGCAATTTAAATTGTTTTATATTCAAAATAAATTGATCTATTATGTGAAAAATTAGTTCCAGTTTGTATCAGTTATATTTAATAATAGAGAAATGATTAGTTGTACAGTAATGGTTGCAAGTAGCTGGGTTCAATTCTCTGCTTATTTTGAGTAAGTTTTGTTCCTGTTTTGAAATGTTATCTAAATATTAAGAAGTTATATTTATATCTCAACTATTGATCATTTTTCACATCAATGATGAAAATGATCATGTTATGATACTAGTTGTCTTTTGTTTCTTATCAACTTCTTTAAAATTGTGAAAATAGGACTTAATTGCTATTTCATGAATTCTTCTTCTGGTAAAAGAAATGAAAAATATCTGAGAAGTTTGATCAAAATTAGTTTTGAATTTTTGGTAAAATGAGTGAAACGTCTGTGGCTGATCAATGACCACTCACCTTCAGTGTTTGTTATGTCATATATAGCCATAGTCCTTATGGCAAGAAGCTAACTGGGCTTATTTGCTTCTTGATTTATTATTTTATTTTGAAACTTAATTTACTCTGCACTTCTTTTATTTTTTAAATATTTCAGGATTCTCTTGGAGATGTTGTCTTTGCACAACTACCAGAACCTGGGACAAAAATAGCAAAAGATGGTAAGACTTTTTTTTATATTTATTGTCCAATTTTTTATTTATTTAGAATGCCATTACATAAACTAAATTTTTTTGAGAAAAAAAGCCCTCATTTATAGGCATACAGTATATGTTATCAAGACCATTTTATTTTTCATTTAGAATTTTAAATAGTTAAGTTTAAGTTAGTTAGTGATAATGACGCTACAGTATTCATTGTATCAAATGTACAAGAAACGAATAAAGAATGTATGTATTATATATTTTTTAAATGTTTCCTTCTCCTCATATGTCTACATTATTGTATTAAAAAGCATATTTGTTGTAAAAATTCATATATTTATAACATTGGAACCATCCTAATTTTATGAGGAAACAAGAACAATTTGAATGTGTTTTCATGCACAAACAGATTTACAGAATAACTTCTTAATTATTAGGCTATGTTATAGGGCATTAGGTCATGGCTTGATTCAATAACAGAGATAAGTAATCACCAAATTTACAAAGAAGATAAGTCCACTAAATACTGAATCTTGTACCACAAGCACTAACATTTTATACGTGGTGTTATATTTATTGTAGTTATGTTACCTTGGAAGTTTGTTTATTTGATTATTATTTATCATTAAGCAGCATATAATTTTGTATTAAACATAGTTAGGAGTGGAACTTTTTTAGTATGCATTGTAAAGGAGTTGCCCATAACAGATATTTAATGAGGTGTAATATAAAAATAAAAATGTTATCTGTACGTTGCATGGACAAAAGAATTAGTTTTGTGTATCTTAATGAACTTGTGTTCAGAATTTTAGAGAGTTATATCTCTTTTTATGTCGATCTTCATGTTTTTAACATTTTATTAGTGTTTTGTTTGTTATTAAACTTTCCTTCTTAACTCTATACAGCTATGAGGCTATATGAATCGTTAAATTTTATTTAGGATTCCACCCCACAGTCCCTATTATTTTGGTTGTGTTATTTATTTTATTTGTTTTTACTTTTAGTGATTATGACACATATGCATTAAGATATTACCCATTCAAATTCGAGCTCACTGAAAATTAAAACTTAACACTTTGAGTGCTGCGATGACCTAACGGTCAAGATGTTTGGGCATTCTCGGGTACGACCGTGACCAATCGGTCATGCTTGGCCTTTCTTTGTTTTATTGTCAGTATTGAGTCATTGTGTGCCAGGGACTGTTGTAAGTTTTCAGTTGTGAGTATTTTGGATTTTGTGAACATTCGTATATGGTCACGGCATAGTTTTTAATTTTTTTCTCGATTATTTGAAAAATAATATTTTCAGAAATATGATATTTAGAGTGCAGAAACCATACATGTGAACGTGATGTGCATTGGTTACATTATAACTTTTTTTATGAAGTCTTCTCCACATTCTGACGTGACTGAAAGTGTACGGATATATGTCGTCACTTCCTGGATTGTGAAATCATCTCAAATCACCTGGAATGTCATCATGGAGTCTCACTAAATATAGGGTAGTGAAAAACAAAAATTATATTTTTTGGAACCTAGGGTAAAACTACAAATTTCGGTGCAGCAGTCAAAGTGTTGATTATCTAGACACTGTAGAATGTAAAGAGTTTGAATTTCTAATATCATCATGATACTTTGTTAAAGTTTGGCCAAATGCCTTCTTTATATTGAAACTGTCTTCTTGGATTGAAACTGTACTGTATTTCAACCCTATAAATATGTTTATGTGCTTCTTGTTTTTAGGATTTGCGTTTCCTCATTACTTAACCATTAGATTCTTTTATCGTTGTATGTCCATCTCGCCACAGGGGGTCTCACCAGTAATTGATTGGTGGTTGTATAGTTTTAAACATTCTATAAAAGAAATATATATTTTAAACATAGTTTAATATACTTACAACATGTCCTTATCCTACTAAAGTCAAATGTGAAACACTCGCTCACTCACAATCATGTTGGTCCTGAAGGCAATAAAATCGATCTATGTTGGTTGGGGATACCTTAAGTTAAGCTGTCAAGTTTGAGACTTAAGTAAATTCCTTGAAACCAAGGAGTTTGTGGTGGTGTTTATTAATTGTTAATCTTCCCACAAGTTTCTTAGTGAAATTGTTGAGAATTAGACACGTTTTAATACTAAAACATTGTACATAGCAGAACTAACCAAATAAATTAAATGGCAATCACAAAATAGCATTTGTAGTTAGGTTTTTGAAATAGCAAAACAATAAGTTTGAAGAATTGCACATGATGGATCTTTCATACCTGTATATAAAAATAATGTCAGCTATCTCACGCCCATATGTACATCTACCCATTGATTCAAAGTAGTCATAATATTCTATGACACTGCGTATTTGACTCTAAACATTCTTACTGTCGATACTTTAGATGAGGTTGGAGCATTGGAAAGTGTGAAGGCGGCCAGTGAACTCTATTCCCCTGTGTCCGGCACTGTTGTCGAGAAGAACGCCAGTGTTGAGGAAACACCAGCGCTCATTAATCAATCTTGTTACGACAAAGGTATGTTTTGATCTGTTAGTAACAGTAAGTACTCTCAGGGCCGCCCAGAGACTTTGTGTGGCCCCGGGGCAAAGTTTACCGTGTGGCCCCTTCCTTCACTTCAAAATATTTACTCTGATTGTCAAATATACTATAATTGATATTTTACTTTTAGCACATACTACAATATTCTTACCATCTCTTTCGTTAGATTACTATTGTAATTAAGATTCTTGTTCATGGACGTTTTCTCAGGGCTAGCTGCGAAGCTCCGATAAGTTTTTCTCTAATTATCATATACTTTTTACACATTTCCTTAAGTATTACCACTACAATAACATCAATCTCTTATAACAAAACTGCTATTCTTTAATATTAAATAAATAATAACGAACAAAGCAATGCCACAGTCAGTTGCATAGTTGGGCGCAGCAGCTCTTCGATTGCCAGTTGAGGAGCCATCCTCACCAATGATATTAGCTGTGGATGAGGGAGGGAGGGGCCAATAAATTTGTGTAGGCCACTTGACTTCGCTAGCTAAATAGCAAGTTTAGACTGAGAGTGGCCGAATGTTTAGGAAGTAAAATAATTTGGCGAGCGCGAACATCTAGTGCTTTAAAAACAGTCAACTGAGAGTTGAGGTTATGTTATTGTTTTCAAAACAGGTTGTAGACCACTGGGTACATAGCTTATTGATGTTGGACATTAAAACATCTAGTTTATACTCGTGATTTTAGTTTGTCTTTGTGCTAAACTTTAAAACTATTCAATTTTTATTTCACAGGCATAAAAGGCATTTTGTACAAACTCAATTTTCTCAGCATAAAACACAGTAAAATTTATGTCTGTGAAATTGGACACTATATCATTGATGTACATCACAGAGTACATGTCCGTACAGTGACAGTGGTATTGACACACCCACACACCCATTCACGAACAGTGGAAATGACCCTCCCGCTCAAAAATTCACGTAGGTTCAATCAGTGGTTCAATCTTAGTTAATTTCACTTATCACGCAACAAACAATAAATAAATACTGTATTAATGATTGTCAAAAATATAAATGGCTTACTCGTTCGTCAGTGACAGTAAAAAATTATGAAAACTATTTTGATTGAACGATTGGTCGTAGATTTTGTTATGTTAATGAATGACAACATTAATCAATTATGCTATTTGTTTGGGAACACCCCGTACGTGGGCATAAATGGTTTTTAATCAAGAGCTACTCTACTGAGTATGTTGAGAATACACCCCTGTTCCTGTTACAGTTTCAGGGTAAATTAAACCAGATAATAAAAGAGTTACAACAATTTAAATGTCACAAAATAAATATTATTCAAAAGGAGTTGTACTTAACAATGATGAAGATGTTTTATCTATTAACGGTGTACTTAAGAGCTCCTCTTTTCATTAGGACCTATGTCATAATATTTTGGTAAAATGTTTTTACGAACATACATGTCATAATAACTAGTAAATTTAAAATGTCAAAGGAAACATAACAGTAGAGAGAAAGTAAAAAAAATTGCATGTACAGTAAATCCTGGTTAACCGGTTAAATACGATGGAAGGTGAATCCGGATAGTACAGAACGTAACAAAATTATAATTTTTAGACAAGATTATGCCACGCAATTCCTCCCGCGATAGCGTAGGGCAAGTTGAATGTAATGCATCATACACACATATTGTTGCACATCCGGTAAGCGAGCGGTGATGCTGTTGTATGCATATTTACCAGATTTAAGTACCTAAAAATCTACTGTAATTTAGTGGTTTCATCGATAATTTATTCTTTTTATACAGTAAAAATATATAATTTACTTTGCAGTATATTACAATACTATATTGAAACATTTATAGTCTATTTTTATTGATTTCAATAAAACGTTACCATAAATTACTGGGCCTAAACTTTAGCCTTTTGTTCTCTCAAAATCTGGAAATGGAATATGAATCATAGAAAATTAAATTAATTGACAATTATAGTAGTTTACTAGGAAATCCAAAAGAACGCATTAAATTACAGAAATATCACTCTATAAAATACAACAATAACAAACTATTTCTTTACTGGACGACAGTAAACAAACAGACTAATGATTGACGATGTCCCCGATCTACCCTTCATGACAGTTAATTGAACTCTTCCAGCCACGTTGTTACAACATTGTATATTTTGCCTGCGGGTTTTTCGGGTGCAAAACACAGTTACTACTGAAATACGACTATTTCTTAAATTTAGTGCATATATTGAAAAATTGCACTAAATTACTGCAAAGAGGAAAGAATGCAACGTTACCACCTTCGAACGGAGTGCCGCCGCCTACTACCAGCTTTGAAACCAAGTTTGTAAGAACCTTTTCTCATAAAGACTTTGCGACCTTTACTTTACTTAATGTAATTAAGTAATAATGTACTTAATGTTTTTACTTTAATTTTGTTTGCTTATTTACTTGTGTTGTTCTTAGGCTTCCACTTTCTTATTACAATTTATTAATTTGCATACTTTAGGCCGCAGGTTACTGATCACTCGTTTTCACATTATATAGATCTATTATTTTGCTACGATGAGTCAAGGGATTTTCGAAACACTAAATCAAGATTATTTTTCTACATAAACAGAATTTGTGAAAAAATCTAAATAAGGATAAAAGCTTAATCAACAAACCACTACAAATACAAATCAATTCGCAATTGCTGTATTATAATAGTAATATATCATAACTAATGGTTTTGTAAGGATAATAACGTGACCAAGCGATTGATTTTCCTACCACTAAAAGATAAGGCCAAGATAGAGTTGAATTTAGGACAAGTATAACAATTTTGTTTGAAGTAGTATATACTTTTGACATTAAAGTTAAAAAATAACACATACAGAAACATTCTTGTCCAGCTTGTATTAAACACGTCCAAAAACGGAGTTTTGAGTAATACAAATTTAAAGTTAGTGGGTCTTTTGACATGTTTTATATAAATACTGAACGAAAACAGGACATCTCATAGAGGTGGCCCACTGTCCACACCACTCAAGTATATTTATATGTTCGCAAACTGGAATTTATAATTTGGTGTGTTCACAAGCTGCATGACTTTACACCTTGTTCGCAAAGAAGACAACTGCCGAGGGGTACAGTTGCAGTCACACACCAACTAGAGCGTATGCTGTCACACCACTATGTCGACCGCTGACAAACTTCAAAGACCAGTTTACAACTTGCTCCAAAAGTCTCCCTGGTTGCTATAAAACAAATGGTTAAGTTTAAACGTTTTAAAACTAAAACTGGAAGACTTATCAGGCCTAATATCACTTTTGATATTTTGATACAGGCCTGAATCGTTTCTTATCTAGTAGATTATTAAGTATTTTCTTTTTTATTGCATGAAATGTGGCCCCCCTGTGAACTAAGTCTGTGTGGCCCCGGGGCAATTTGCCCCTTTTGCCCCCCCCCCCTCTGGGCGGCCCTGAGTACTCTTACAGTAGTGCAGTGTTTGTGATGCAAGATCAAACCTTGAAATGTTGTATTTTTTCAAATATGAGTAAGAGCCAGCATGACAATCACAGTGGTTAAAGCTTCAGACTGTGGAGCAGAAGGTTCAAATCTCCAAATTAGCTGATGATTGGTACTTCAATCTCTAAATACAACTATTGAATGAAAAGAGTTATAGACAGTTGAACATACCCCTACATATTACATATTCTGAGTTATCTTTCAGACTTAGAGTGCTCTTAATTTATTAACATGTAAGAGATCGCCACTTTCTGGCCCTGATAGGTCACCTGAAGGCAATTTGCTCACGCTTATTACTAAGCTTTGATTTTACAGAAAGAGTTCCACAGAAAAAAAGCTCTTCCTTCATTGCTTTTCCGCATATTATAATTTAACTATTCGGGCAATTTAATTGTTACTATACATTTTTTTAAATATACCTGTACCACATATTTAGATTGGAGTGATTTTTGTCATTACACAAGAGATCCCATGTGAGCAATTCGTCGCATTACACGTTAGAAGTTTTAATAACATATGTATAAAAATCAAGAAATAAATTTACTTACAAGACGCTAAGTATAACATTGTAGAGAAATAAACATATGAAAGTTAACAAAATTAAAGATTTATAACTATACTAAATATTTGTTGATGTGCTAAGGCGGGAGAGGTTGCGTGAAGGCATATTGCCATGGCAGATGTAGAGCCGTAAATCTAAAATTCCACCAACTCAAACAAAACAGGTGAAGGGCTATTGGTCATCAAGGTTATGTGCAGGCATATATTGGGAGGGATAGAACGAGTATTATTTTTGGTCCCCTGTACTGCTAAAACAAAAAATAATTAAAAAATAGCGTAAAGCACGGCAAACTGCCACTGGTGTGGTCTCTTGTGTGTTAATCAGTTTATAAAAAAATATAAAGGTGCTCATAGTTAGCAACTGTAATAGAAAAAGCTATCCCGTCAGTATCCCATTTAGGATATTTAAGTTGTGCAAATAAACTTTTAGTGGAAATTTAAACCCCTGATCCTCAGTGATATGTCAGCTACCTTGACATGCCTTTAACTACTTGACCACCTCACTCTGATGATCAATTGCATTAATTCAGTGATTTATTCAATAAACAAAAATTCTGATTTATTAAAAAAATTGTTTCTTATAGATTAAACAATATTAAACATGGATTTCTTATAGTGCTCATATTTACTTATAATTATACCATTTGTAATCAGAAGAGAATATTCAAAATCTAATGCTGGTGATCACAAATAAAAACAATTAATATTAGGACTTGCCCTTTTTTCTTTTAAATTTAAAATTGTAGAAATGAAATATTAATATTTTACTACATTTATATTACATGAAAACAATAATGATGAAATTGGTCTCATAGAATTTCCTATGTTTCCCAGGTAAAGTTATTCAAAAGAAAGATCCCACCTGGAAATTATGCTAAATTGATTGGATGTTTCCTTCACCATTACTGGTCTATACTAAAACAGACTACCGCATGGCATAAACTAGAAGTTAATAGTGGTAGTATGGAAACCAATTATGATGCTTATAGTTACAAAATTAAAAAGGTTAACAATTTATTTATAAGGTCAATTTTACATCAATAAAATATAAAGCAATGTATTGACTTTCTCAAAACAACAAATTCGCCCATATTCTTATTGAACAAATGAAGTTTACTATAATATCTTCCAAATTATTCCAAAAACAAAAGGCAAATAATTTAAATGGGCTATATTATTTTCAATTAAATGATTAAACATAGTGGAAAAGATGGTTCAAAATATAATTTCTAAAATGAACAAGTTTTGAAAGGATTGTTTTTACTATATTCATTAAAAAATTACAAAATATTTAAAATTATGATTATCCTAAAGACTTAAATACTTGTTTGTAATTTAACAAAACCATAAAATGCACTTACAATTGAGACTGGATATCTTGTATAAATTGTAAGTTGGATATCTTGATTCATTCTCTTCGTTAAAAGTTGAAATAGTTTTATTCACCTTTGACAACAAAATAAAGTATATTTCATAACAAGAGTGGAAAGTGGGGCTTTGCATGTTCGAGACCATATGTTTGAAGTGCGTTGAAGTGCGAGACTTGTCGAGCACTTCAAATGGTCGAGAACATACAAAACACTTTCACTCGAGTTTTGAACGATATTTTTCACTACACTACGGAATAAAAACAGGTGTTGTTGACTGTGGAAAATTTTCGGTTGTAAACAATGTTACTTTCGGTAGTAAACAATAGACAGCTGTTGAAAATATGATGTTTCGCATGTTGTAAATACATAACAAAAACAGCTAAACTCATAGTAGTGTAGTGAAAAATTGGTTTGTTCACTGAACTTATATAAATTGTAAAATTTTAATAAAAGTCTTACATTAGTTAAACAGGACTCTTACCTTATGGGTAAATCATGTTCTTTGTTTTTTTTTTTTATTTTACAGCAAATTAAAACGTTTTTTTTCTATTTTTTTATTAGAAGACTTTAACAAGAACAAAACCCCAATAAAAACCAACTTAATAGGAAAAAAACTAAAAATCAAACTGAGCCTCAGCTCTAATTTTTGAAGTTACCATCATCTTCAATGTATTGTAAATGGGGAAGAGATAAAGCGTAAGGCGGCTACCTCAACAACATGAAGGAGAAAACACTACAAGAGAGATAAGTGTGACACACATACTCCGAAGAATCAGGACAAGATTAACCCCCAATTATCAAGTCTTCAAAAGGTTAAAATTTGAAATTATAATTCTCTTTTAAGATAACATTTGCTGACAACACTGAAAAAGCTTACAAAATTAAAACAATAACTTAAAACAAATCTTACTCGTCTTTCCTTTGACTCCAACAGTACTGAAAGACAACCACGATGAGTTTTGAGTTTATATCCGTAAAATTGTACAGGATAAAATAAAACAGAAAACACTAAAATTGCAACCCAAACAATGAAACACAACTAAACTCCCTTGAAATAATTTACTAACTACTAACATTACTATAAACTAAAATAAAAAGAAAACAAATCATTTGAACTTTGTTCACCAGATCGCAGCACCTGGCAGAACAGAAAACCACCCCTGGAGGCAAATGCGTCAAACAATCTCCTAAAACAAAGTAATATTAACAAAGTAATATTAATGTGTGCGGAAAGAATAGCCACAAATTTGCCTGCTGATTGTGTCCGTTGTCCCCAATTCCAACACTGCCCCTCACGCCAACTAGAGACACAGTGGTGGAACACTTCCTCTCTGCTACTGGAATCCCTAGATGTGTTAAATATAACCCGCAGGTTACTTTTAACCCGGCCCAATTATAAAATAATGTTGCATATCAATGAATTAATATAGGTTCATTATATATTTCAACGTCTGATTTATTTATTTGACGTGCTTGTAATGTCTACACATATTCTACAATGTTTTTACAGTTTTTTAATTTTTATTTTGTGTTGCTGTTATTTGTATTATATTGTTTTGGCTCTTAATATCAGTTGTTACAGCAATCCAAACATTACCAAATTGATATTTTTAACCCTTAGCTAGTATGTAATAATCATTTTTATATGTATAATTTAATTTTATGAAGTCCAGATTTTTTAAAACTTGTAAAAGGTTTGTTATAGAAAAGACAAGGAAACTCCAAGAATTATGAAAATCTTTGTTGGAGCTGTTTGTATATATCTATTATGTTTTATGTATTTTTAAGTTATTCGTCATATTTTGTAATGTTCCAGGTTGGCTTTTTAAAGTGGAGTTAATTAATTTAGAAGAACTTAAAGATCTACTTAATGAAGATAAATACCAAGAATTTTTGAAATCAGACCAAGAAGCTCATAATTAGCCTCATGATTTATGTAAATGATTGTTAATATAATAAATATACTGTAGTAAATTGTTCATAGTCAATTTTATTGATTGCTCATACCAAGCTATTATGTACACTCTTTGACAAACTTTGTATTTTGTTTCACTTAAAAAAATTAAGCTGTTAACTTTTAACATAAGTTGTGAAAACATATTCTGGATGATTTTTTTTATGTTTGATGAACATTGGATAAGTGAATTCATAATATAATAAATATTTAAACTTCAAAATGACATTGGTGTAAAAATAATTCTGAAGGTAAGAACAATCCAGCTAGGTTATTTAATATCTTAGTAGCAGTGCTATCCATCTGGTGGGATGAAGTAGATGAGAGATCTCAAAAGCTAGTGGAGTACTCTTATGTTGGAGTTACTCTTAAGAGGGCTGTAAACCCCCACGCTGATTAGCGTAAAAACTGCTTTGCGCAGTCCAAGATACTGCCTTCATTTACGGACGTAAAATTATAAATGAAATATCTATTGAAAGAGAAAGACTTTTTTGACTAGAATCGCTTTTTAAAATTCTTGAATTCTTTATTTTGATTTGATAGGTTATTGAAGTTACCCAATATTCAAAAGATTGCCAAAATAAAACTAGAACTATTTTCGAAAATTTAAAAAGCGTTTCTAGTCAGTAATGTATCTTGTTTCAATTTAGTTACGGTTTTACATCAATATCTTCTAAGGTTAAGCCGCAATATGGGGCCGCAAAAATGCCTGCATGGTAATTTATTGCTAAAAAATGTAGTGATTTGTGAGATTCAAGTGGTTAAAACCCGAACTTCTTAGTCGCGGATGGATTTTACTACTTCATTCATAAAAATCTTTCTTCATTCACTTAACATCGATGGATGCAATGTAGGCCTACTACTGATATGAGTTTCACTATACAAACTGCCTTCCTTTTCATAAGAGTTAGTCGACTTACTTATTTAACTGGCTAATTTCGTGTATGTTATGTGCGTTCCCATGTGGCCCCTGATATTATCTTATCACAAAGTAAAGCATAGGACTTTTATTCTTAAATGACAGTGCACAATATTTATTATGGTTTGACAAATAATGTAATAATCATCTATTAATAATAGTACAACATGTATATGAAATAATAAATCATATAAATGACAAGAATGCATACAATAAAGACATTAATTCAATAATTCTGGCTTGTTCAAAGCAATAAATGATGTAAGTCACTATCTCTATATTCATTCACCTTTGTTTTATTTTATAAATATAAAAACAGTAATGTAAACGTTTAACTATTAGTTTATTATAGTTCATTAATGTTGTGGTTAAAAAATGTTAGGCCTTTTATTTGTACTTATCTGAGAAGATAACTTCGAAGTAAATATTTTTCTCAACTGTAACAAGGACAAAAAAATATGATAGCTGGGGGGGCGGGGCGACAATTCTTTTGCAAACTTTGAAGTCATGAAGCGAGGTAGTGTGTGGGTACTTCGTACCACTCCCAGTATCTCTCGTTGAACAGACTCATCAGGCCACATTTTCAGGAGGTTTCATGGTTGTCATTGTATTTGAAGTTTTCTAAAACAAATCTTGACTGCATCACAGAGAAAAAAATAAACAAAGGTCACTTCCTTACGCTCACTTCCATTGAACGCCTCGATAACAACTATAAAAAGAGTAATCTAATATACATCTGTAGAAATAATTACTAAGTTTATCCTTAAGGATTTGGGGGAGTTAAGGGAGGGAATGATAAGGTGCTGGTCCTGCCACTGCATGGTAAACTGGATAAATGATTACTCGACACATGCACAATTGGATCCAACCTCCGATTCTTTCTTCTCTGTGACTGAATGAAGAGTAATGTAATAAATGAAACAATCATTTTGATAATTATCAGCAATAATTTTTTACTTTGGGCTATTATATTTAAAACCAATAGGAAAGATATCTCCACTCGTTTTTGTCTAATATCCTCAATTAGATCAGAATTCATGTGATAAGTTTGTTCAAGTAAACTTTGGTACAAAGAACTGTTTTTAATAAGATGTATTTTTATGGTATACACTAAAACTCATCACTACACTCTAATAACTGATCTAATGTTATCATGCCAAAATTTTACATGAGTTCTTCATGTAGAAAATAGAAAACTGTCGATTAGGACAAAAGCAAAGCATGTCCAAAATGTCCCTTTATTGTAATATCTAAGAATGTTAATAGGTTTTACACAGTCTTTTAATCTTT